>SMGT01005771.1:26939-57207 GCA_004794575.1 Lanistes nyassanus
TCCACCATCACAACACCGGTCCGAAATGCACTACTGGTTCGCTATCCACGTCGCGGGTAATGGCTGTACTCGTAGATCCGACCTCGCTGTTCGACACTTGGCGCTCAGCATACGACTTTTGCAAACGGCATTTCACATTTCGGCCCTGAACATTTGCGGTCGGTTGCCTATATAGCCCTGCGCGCGGACTTGCAAGCGCGCACTACCCGTTCGGGGTGGTGGTCTGTAGCCCGTGGAGAGTGGTTCGCCCCCACCTCGCACTCAGCCGGCTACCTTCCCCCCTACACCGCGTTCTCCAGCTGTTTTGGCGAGCCAATCGGGTCGCCCGTCACAGTTTGTTCTACCCCCTGATTGGTTAGGGCAACTAGACGCCTGAAACTCGCAACACATCTCATGGCGCAGCTAGGATGGGAAAGGTCAGAGGGTGACAAGAAAGAGGGAGAAGACTCTAGTGCACCCAAAGAGAATCCACTATAACTAGCCCAGATAGAAAGCATTGCATGCAAAGAGAGAATGTGAGCTGGAGACAAACCCCCTTTGAACCTCATTAACAAGCATCTATAATGGCTGTGGTATGGGCCAGTCCACATATGGCAAAAAAACAAAAGCAGGAAATTGCCCAGTTCTAATGTGGTATTCAGCTGTCATGTGGTCCTAGGTTGTGGACAAACGAGATCATAATCTATAAATGACCACTGAATGGCATAATTTATCTTAGGCTTGCATCCCATGACCACATCAGTGACAGTGAATGTTGTGTGAATGCCTTTCTTGTCACTGTCAGTGAACTGTTAAACGCAAACACAAGTTTTAATGATTAGATGTAGTAGATGCACATAAGAAACGTCTACAGGTAATTTTTTCAAGTTATATTGTAATAACTTTGTTTCGCAACATTTTTGAGTGTTAATATCCTGCAGAATAAATTGAGAAAAAATAAATCTAGAATAGGGAAGGGACATATGGTACAATATAAGAAAAGGGGATAGGGAGGAGAGATACTTAAAGCTGGTTGGTTCTTGCACCATTAAAGCTTAACAGTGGGATTTTATATGAATTAAGCTCATCAATTTTACAGTTTTCTTATTCACAAAATTGCACGATCATTTATTCAGGGATGGCTGGATTATACAAAGGAAACGAGAGACAGGAAATAAAGTTAATACAATATTTAAAGAACCTAGCACTAAAAGGCAAGAGGTATGAAGCGAAACCCCTGCTAGATTACACTACCCTCTAGAATCGGTGCTCTTATTTTAACGTATATTTCCCACACAGTCCCAAGAAATCTGAAGAAGTAAAAATCAAATTAAGCAGCCACGCTAAGTCTGAATAGTTATCAGTCACACAAATATGAAAACAGATCAAAGAAATAAATAATTCATTCACTACTTTATCCCAAATTTTAATATGAAATTCAATTGAATTTCAAGACAAATATCAAACATCATCTTTTGCCAGTTTACCTACTACAGATATATACAGATGTTATTTAATGTGCACCAAGAGTTTGTGTTTTTTTTTCCTAAACAGGGATCTGATATATAGTTCTGGATTTATAATGTTGCATTGAGTTGTCCTAATTACATGCATAAAAAAGTTGGGTATGTAAACATATTTTGGTGATACATGTAATAGCATGTATTACAAACAAAGCATTTACTACATCAGTTTCATAAGTAATGTGTAATCCTACTGAGATGACTTTAATTTTTTCCCTGCCCTTTTGTATGCAAGCAAAAAATATCGGAAAAAGAACTGTCAGCCAGGAAACGGAAAGTGTCAGAGGTTTTGCAGTGAACTTCTATCCTACAAGGGTGGTGGTAACATTTGTCAAGCAGGTCAGAGTCTTAGCCCACAGATAAAGTTTTTATGAGCATTTATTATCAATGATAATCTTACTGACACTAAGCTTGCAGCAAAAACACGCCACAAAATAATGACTAACATTTTATTTTTAATTAGATCTGGGTGATGTGGATGCAAAGCGAAGTCAAACAACAAATTATGTTACACTAAAGAAGCAGATACCTTATTATAGTGTGAAAACATCTTTCTGCCAAAATGAAACTCTGACAGAACCCAACATCATGATTAAGCAAAGAAAATCACAGCAACATGCTAAACATCACACTGAAAAAAAAAAACCATTCATAAGTGGAATAGCATTCCCCAGAACACACAATTGTGCAATACCCACAGTAATCCGAAAAAGATCCAGGGTCACTTCCTTCATTCCAGTGATGCGATTTTCCCCTTGTAAATCAAAACATTTTCGTCCCCTCATTACCTTAGAATTCACAATCAGATGGTGCCAGCAATCTTCAGTTTTTGAGGATATAAGAAAGTCTTGTACATTTATGCTAATGTTAATAGAAGCAATAAAGCAATAGGATTTCTGTATGCTTACCGCCCTAGATGAGAAAATGATCTTCAACTCCTATACACTCTTCATCCACAAATTTAAAGATAAAAAAATTTGTGCTTCTATTTCTGAAGTCATCAGTTTGTTGCCTCATGTGAATTCCTGCTGTAAAAAAGAAACTCAGACCATGTCAAATCTTTTTTTTTCCTATATACCATTTGATTCTACGAGGCACACATTAATGAAGGATAGTCTGCAAAAATTCCAACATTACTGCTTCACAAAATCAGAAAAAAAGGTTTGTTAAAATGGGTGGCAGCCAAACATTGGCCAGTATGACAACATGGGCCTGCTATTGTGTTAACAAGTGTTGTGGATTCACTCATCAAGATGAGAAATCACCACCACAGCAAACATGCTACATGCACCATGAAAACATTTTTTATTCTAACATTACCTCTTCACAAAATTGAGAAAAATAAAATAAGTTTAAGAAGGTGCCAGCCAAACACTGGCCAATATGACAATATGGTCCTGATGCCTCTTAAAAAGTGTTGTGGATTGGCTCAGGTCCACACGAGAGATAAACTAATGCAGCAAATGTGCTACATGTATTATAAAACAAATCATTGGTTACCTACATGTAGGACAAAGGGAAAATGTACTGACTATAGGCTTTCAAAGCTAAAAACTGATTCGGCAAGATGTACAGTTTGAAAAAAAACAGAAAAATGTAATAAGCCAGTGTCTTTCTTGAACTGTAAGGCAAACTCACCATTGTACAGCATCTGCGTTCACAAAAGGAACTGCTCACCACTGTGTTTATTTGAATCTAACCCCAAACGACCTTCTCGATTGCCTGATCAATGCAGCCCAGGGGACACAATCCAAACAAACAACAATGAGCCGCCACCTTGAAATACAGACCCCAGGACCTAAACTTTGTTGAGCAGTAAGCAAGCCATGATGACCATGTCACTTAACTAGTCCAAACTCCTGCCTGTCATGGAGGTCCTACACCCTGGCACCAGCAACAAATATAATAAGTAGAAAAGTGTTGTTCCTTCCAGAAGGACTTACGGTACATCCAAAACAGTGCTCTTTAATTCTTAAACAAAAGGTCTGTGTACATGTACAAATAACTGCAGTGCACATTGGCTTATGATGAAATGTTAGCTTTGTGTATGTCAAACAACAAATTTTTTCTTAGTAGCCTCACGTGTACAGCAGACAAGATAACCATTTAGTTTCTCCTCCTTACAAATGTTAAATCGGGAGATAAAACAACTTTAAAACTATTTTTCTACCACTAATTTGCCATTCAAAAAAATCTGACCATTTGATTTTGATCATTTTGACAGGATAAGAAACAAAACATTTGCTTAACTCACCTTTAAATCTCAACTGCAGTCATTAAAATTCTACAAATTGGTTTTTGTCTTCAATGACATTGTCAAAATTAAGCAATCAATGACAAGCATTATATTGCAGGATAAAGGGAAGTAACTAGTACCAGAAACAAGAAAAGAGAAGTAAACTCAAAACATTATCCTCCTCAATGATTTGCCATTCATGGAATACCAGCTACCTGTATCCTTCTTAACACAAGACAGCCACTTATTTCTGCTAAAATCAATGGAAAAAATATTGAATTAAAACTAAAATAGTATACATGCCCCCACAGTTCATCATCCATGAAGTATACAATCACTGCAGAAAATCAACACTACAGAAATTCTGAAGGGTACAAAACAATAGTACTAAACTTATGAAGGAAGAAAAAATATAAAATATTTCCTGTCAACTAATAAGGGCAAAATTAATTTATGGCTTGGTGGGTGGGTGGGTGAGCGTGAGAAAGAATGATGGGACAAAGAGAATTCACATGTATTATAAACAGCATGATCAACATCTCTGAGTTGTATGCCATCCCACAAACGATCTGTTCTTAAGAAATGCTAAACATGCTTAAATTGTCAGGCACTTTTTCCCCCTAAACCTCACTGGTCGCATAATACATGTATACCTTAAATTTTTACCAAAACTGTACTGCTCAAAAGAATTGGCAGGCAGGTCAACAGACATGTAATTTGCAAGAGCACAACATCCAAACTTGGATGCATTGTGTTTCCTGCTACAACAGTGAATATCACTGTACATGGAAATCAATGCTGGTGGGTTCATGTACACCACAGGAGGCAGCCAAACATGTGCACCCAAAATGTCAGACAACATGCCCAAATCAAACACATGCAGGTGACAAGACAAACCTGAATGGGAGAAAAACTGCAATGCGCATGCAAAACATGTGTAATGTAATAATTCAGCCACTGTTGAGGGACTGTTGGGTATTTATGGGTTAGACTGAAAGACAATCTGTAACCATGCCTCCAAGATGATGTCTCAACCATGTGGATCATGGCTGAGCTACTGGATGGCTGCAGGAAGGCATCAGGGTCTGGGAAGTTGGTTGGCAATTGTGACTATCTTATTGAGCCATTGTGACATTGCAAGACTGCTACAGCCAGACAGCTAGTGTCAGCTAGTGCAAATGAAATGGATGTCCACAATTGATGACCATGACAGGTTTGTCATCTTGTCGGCTTTACAGGTCAGAACAGCCAGTGACAACACACTAAGGAGACAGCCAGCAATATCACTGTCAGTGACCAGATGATTAGAAACCAGCTTTGTGAAGCCATCCTGGATTTAAGGTGTCCTGCAATCTTTCCTAATAATGGTCCATTGCACTCCTTGGCTGGCCTGGGCCTGGTGCAATCTGGCTTGGACACAACGACAGTAGGCAAGAGTTCTCTTATCATCAATAATTCCTGCCTTGCCAAATCATTTCCTGATGGCAGCTTTGCATCTGGAGGCAACAGGATGACCGTTAACCCAATGCCACTGTGAGGGAGTGTGAACCATTTGCTAGCAAGTCCATCATGGTTTAGGGAGGAATGGGCATGGCCTACAGAACATTTGTGCACCATTTGCAAGGCAACCTCACAATGTAGTCTACAGGGACGATATTCTGCAGCCCTTCATACTGTCAACATTGCTGGCAATCGGACCAGGGGCAAATCTCCAAGCGGACAATGCTGGACCATACAGGACTTGAGTTGTCACCAACTTCCTGCAGAAGCACGAAGTGAGTTGTATGGATTGGCCTGCAAATTCACCGGACCTTAAACCAATTAAGCACCTCTGGGATGTGCTGACCTGTCAAACCACCTACCACAGCTGTCCTAAACAAGCTGTACATTTTGCTTCAGCAAGAGTGGCAGGCGATCTTGCAAGACTCTGGGGACATTGATGCAGTCAATGTGACAATGTTATCTTGCTTGCATGCAGGTTAATGGAGGGCATACATATTTTGATATTGATTTTTTCTGTACTGGGCTACTCTGATTTTTGTCTCCTTCATAGCAGACAATTTTCCTTTTGCAATGAAAATAACCCATTCAATCTGTTTCTGTTTGTTACATAAATAAAAGAGGCATACTTCAGTTTCATTAAGACTGCTGGTTGGTGTTTAGGCACCACATAGCACATGGAGTTTGCTCTAGTTTTTTAAATCTCAAATCTTAAATGCTGAATTTTTTTTAAAAACATCCTAAAATTTAAAAATGGAAAACAATGAACACAGTAGTGAAAATCCTAGGTTTTTCATAAACTGTAGTTTTCCCCAGAAAAGAGTTTGCATAAATATGTGATAAAACGACAACATCGAAACAAAAATAGTTTGTCCATCCTCACATCTCAAACCATTTAACTGCAAAATATTTCTAGAAAATCAGACCAAAATATTTGAAAATGGTTCACAAAATTGTGCTATCTAAACGAAGATAAACAACAATATGAAACTCATAAGTAAATCTTTGAATGCAATCAACATGCACTATTCTGAAAGTGAAAAAAAAGCTTAAACGCTTTCATCAGGTGTCACATCTGGTAACTGGCAAAAGGTTGAATATCCGATACATTTTATACAAAAAAAATTAAATAAATAAACACTGATCTGAGACAGCAGGAAAGGAAGATAGGTACACAAGATGAGGAGATTGATAGTGATGAGGTGATCATCACAGGCAGAAACAGAACTGGTGGGAGGCTGGTGTGAGAGAAGTTACAGAAAATCACAAGAAAGGAAGAAGGGTTTGAAGGCTGACTTACAGATGGGTGGTTTAGTTTGAAACAACTCAAAACCTTAGTAATCCCTCAATTCATAACAGCAAAAATAAATGTTTTCACCTCTGCACGAACTTTACAATTTGCATAAACAGAATAGCAGGGGAATGAATGCTCCAATAGCCACAAATACAGGCAGAAGCATGGTACTTGTGTCATCACCAGCATATGGATCTTTGGCACGTGGGCCTGATGGACGGCGTTGCTTGGATGGCTTGCTGTTTTGTGATTCATCATCATCTTCTTCTTCTTCTTCAACTGGCACTTCTCCACCAGCTAGAGGGGCC
The DNA here is from genome assembly GCA_004794575.1 of Lanistes nyassanus. Lineage (NCBI taxonomy): Eukaryota > Metazoa > Mollusca > Gastropoda > Architaenioglossa > Ampullariidae > Lanistes > Lanistes nyassanus. Next base: position 33,780 of record SMGT01005771.1, read on the forward strand.
AGTTTTGGAATATCTGACAAATCAAAAATGAAACCATTCACATCTACATGTACTTACAATGCCTCCACTTCTGCTGAACGTTTGATTTGAAACAGAATGCAGCAGATCTACAAGTATCTCTCATTTAACCATAGAGAATATTATATGGATATTCCCTTATATGAAATATATGTAATGTTGCCCTTCCCATCCAGGTTTTTTTTTTTTTACCTTTTAGTAATTGACAAATACTGCATAGGAGTTTTTAAACAATCAGTCAAACACAAAGAGACCAGTTAAATGATAAAACTATTATTATACACAGCAGTATATATAAGTTATAACTACTGATTTTGTTGGCACAAATGGGTGCTCTTTAGAAAACATTCAGTTAAAAAAAAACAGCAATTTGCTTCTTTATAAAGAAATATTTGCCAAAAGTCCCCACGAAATAATCTAAAATAAGGCTTCCTCTAGTTATTCCTGCTTTTCTTTTAAGTTCAATCGTGTTAATTTCCCAGGTCTGACAGCATAATCACCACCATATTAACAATTTTGAAAAGCTTGACTAAAATTCCATATACACCAATACAATGAATCCGGGGAGAGACGTTTCCAAGAGGGGAAAAAAAATGTTCTTCACAAACTGCCATCAAAACATCAAGTTCAAAGGTTTTTGCATGGGTTTATATATTGCCATAACTAGCAGTATCTGCTTCATCTACAAATAAGTATAACACTGATTTTTCTTTTATTGTAGTTGTGGTGATCCTGTTCTACACACTCTTAGTCTAAGACTCTCAGAATAGAGGAAATAATATGATAATAATAACTCTGGCATTACCAATGACACCAGCCAACAAGCATAATGTAATGCACACTCTCCATATTTTGCACAGAGCTTGTTGTTTTTGTTGCTGCTGTTGTTTAGAGGAACAGAATACAAAACAGGAAATCTTACGGCAAGGAAACTTCTCTCCCCTGATGAATACAAACGAATAAAAAGAGTTCCTTACCTTCTACTGTCCCTTTAATCACATAAATAGCGTTGACTTTCGGATTGTCCAAATCGCCCTTTCAAAAGACAAAAATGCACATCCATACAAGTCTTAAACACATTTGGTCATTGTTAGCTCATACTGCGCAATAAAAGACTACCTAAGAACTACAACATTATCATGTAAAATATACAGAAAGATGATGATCACACAACATTATTTTCCTGGTCTTAAGATCTCATCTGCTTTTGTGCTCTTTTTCTCCATCCACCAACACATGCAATCATGTATCATGCATGCTTCTATTGCCCACACTTTATATGGCATTTCTGATATGGGTTGCATGAGAATTATATCGTCTCTCAGTATGAAAATCTGCCCCAAAAAATATACAGAATGAATAGGACTTATGTTTGCTTTTATGATCATGCTAATGCAGGCCAATCTCCATCCAGTCTATTCTTTTTATGGTCCTTTAACTCCTGAACTAGGACTTTTTCAATGCTCCACTGTTCTCAATCATCTTCATTCTGTTTCTACCACTAACAGTTAAAGTTCTGTAGGGCCTTTCACAAATGAAATAAACAGAAATGTAAAATACTGAGACTACTGAATTTAATTTAATTGTATCCTTCTTGTGGTGCCCATACGTCCACAGAAATCCTGATATTCACTAGGGAAGTAATAACTGACTCACCTTGACAAACTCAAGGCTGATTTTCTTTCCATCAATCTGAGAAGTTTCTCCATTTACTCGCAGTTTTCCTCCTTTAATAGAAAAAGGCACAATTTCATCATGGGCCACGCCACGTCCCACCTTCCCGAATATGTCAAGCTCACTGACAACTGTGTGCTCACCATTGAGAACAACATCAAATACCTGCAAAAATACAACAATATCGTGCATGCATATTCCAGAGGTTAATTCTGTTAGAAAAGTAGGCAAAAAGGTAATCGTAAGTCACCGTATAATTTTTTTGTGTTGATGTGGTGCACAGTAGACTGTACCAGTAGTAAACTTCTAGCAACATCATTTGAACATCTCAACAGTAACAAATGCTATAGCAAAGACATCTGGTAAAGCTTAATTTTCAAAATGTTGGGGGGAGGGGTTTTTGGGGGGGGAGCAAGGTTAGAAATGGGGGAGAAGACATCAAGAAAACAACATTGCTGTTTAAAATACCCATTTCCGTATGAGTCTTGAAGTAGAGATTTTACATGTTCTACAGATCTACTTATATTAGTTTTTATCAAGAAAAATATTAATGGTGCTATTCATCAACCACTTAAAAGTGCAGATACAGATAAGTGTTGCAAAAATGTGAAGTATGTGTATTCTATCCTCTTGTGGATGAAGTACAGTAACTGCAGTGCACAGGATATTTTTATTCCCACATTTGTCTGATTAAGTAGGAGGTATACCTTTCTTTTGGCATGTTAAATGTTATGCTCCAGCAATCAGTAACATTTTGCTATCAATAGGTGTTATTCTTTTTAAACCTTGATGTGAGCAAGGCTTTTCTGGTTCTACCTCAAAAGACTAGCTAGTGCATCTTGTCATGTGACATGCAAGACATGCCAGATAACATAAAAGCTTTCTGAGACTCTGCTTTCTTTTTGGCAAAACTTCATCTTACAGAAAAACTGGTATTTTCCTTATTATAACTGGTCTGCTTCCATGAAAATTTCATGGGCTTCCTAAAATAAAATCATGTATACTACATCAGTACATGTGCTAATACAAATTTCTTCAAATTCAGTTCAAATTCTTATGACTTTGGTCTCACTTTTGCTTATCTTATCTGCATTACGCATTAAATTACTAACATGACATTGACAGAAGTCCTTTAGTTCTTTGTCTCTGACGCTTTGACACTGGACAAATATTCGTCATCGATCATGTTCTTTACTTCTTACCTTTTGATTAGGCGAAGTAAACCAAACCTCACTGAACTTCATCACCAACACATAATCTCCATCCTTCCAAACTGGTATATCATAACTAAATGTTGACAGATGGTAGCGTTCTGTCTGATAAAGGACCTGATCTTGAGGAATAACTCTCTGAATTATTAGATTTTTTCCGTAGTCGGATGCAAATCCGACCTCTAAAGGGTCTGCTTGGTAACGTATGCCATGTACGTCCGTATGTGTCTCACCGCCACAGTTCACAGCCCATATAACATCACCGATTCCAAAGGCATTGGAAAGCAAACAAAGAGCTAAGACAGAGCTAAATAAAACATGTTTTTGCGAAACATTTTGCATGAAGCGTTGAATCACCGTGCTGACGATCGAGAGCATGTTCACACTTTTTTGGTTCTGCCGGCTGCAAACGAGGAAGTGACGGACCCTCCTGGTACGCTTGCGTACTCCATCGATCTCCTTAGGGGAGACCATTCTTAAGGTAACTATTACACTCGTCAGGAAGAAAGCTACATCCAGCCGTCCGGCCAAAGCGAAGAACCATGCTGCTTGTCCACTTGTCTGTCATTGATTACACTTGAGCTAACCTGTACAACTTGTTTTTCACTTCTACTTCCCACCAGAGTTTACTCTGTTCTTACGGACCAAAACTGAAATGGTAATCACTAATTGATCCTGGATGGCAATGCCAAATGGCCGATATTCTCATGCGAGTCATAATTAAATTACTAATTAAATCAGGCCATACAATAGGTGTGAACGTGCAGTTTCAACAGAATTTCGCAACAACCACAAGCTTATGGTCCTGTAAAAAGATATATATTCGCAGGGTTCATGCTAGTGGTAGTAGGAGTATGACAAATCTTGTCATTGTTCCAGAATATTCCACTTCACCCTAAAAATACTAATACGGTACACTTTAGCTTCTTTAAGTTTCCTGCACATTTTTGATAATCTTTTGAGCTGTAGGCACTCATTTTTTGTAATTATGCCTAATAAAGCAACCTCCACTGTCTGCTTTTAAAAGTTATCAAAACCGTCTCCAAATACAGTTCATCCTTTTCTGTCTGGGTCTACTGCAGGGGTAGTTTGCATGTACCAGTACCCGAGTGGGTGCATGTGTAGGATTGTATATTCACCTTAAATTATTTTTGTAAGACTTGGCAACTTATAAATGGTCCCTAATGTTATCCTGAGAAATCATTAAGGCTCGGACTGCAACACACACGTTTAACTGTTCATTGTAGCCCATACACCATCAGAATGCTACATTGAATTGTTTTGAAAGAATGATCAATATCAAGAACAGATGCTATATCAATTAGTATTCCCAAGCCATACCCTAATGCGCATTTTCCTGCCTTAAAGATTGTTCTTGCTATGTGAGCATCTCATGGTTAATCGTACATCCTGTTTTTGCCAACTCCCTGTGAACATTTTAAAATTGTGCTGAGCAGTCTTATGTTCAAGATAAACCAATAGCTTTGAACGAATTTGACTCTAGATTTTAAGATGTCCAGTTTAAAAAGCTTCGCTTTCAGAAATTAAAAACCCTTGACAAGGTAGAAATGTTTTTTAAGTTACCAGATTTTGCACTTATAAGTGTACTATCCAGCAGTTTATGCTCTTTAGGACAAGAGTGTTGATTCGACAAAAGACTAGTGATGTGCACAATTAGCTTGAGAACATGACTGTTCCTTATTTCCCTGGAAAAGCATACAGCACTCTGAATTTTAAAAAATCAAGATGTTCACATCACTTTCCATAATCCTACAAAATATATTCTGAATCGACAAGTGCTTTAACTACAATACTTTGAATTGAAGGCTAAAATCTAATAGGATGTCCTTTTTATATCTTAAAAGTCATTGGTAATCATTAATGGGCCTCAAGAGCACTTGCAAATGTGATCAAACCAACTACCACAGAATGTATTTTTCAAGGCAATACAGGGTCAGAGTGATTGCATGCATGGGTTTCTACTTGGTGTATGATGACAATGAAGCGTAAAACCTGGAACTTCTTAAAGTGAAGAAAGTACCATTGAAAAATCTTGGCAATGAACGTTTACTAATTTGTCCTGTATCAAATCATGTAAAAAACCAGCTGGGAAAAAAACCAACAACCCACAGACACGCAATAAATGAAAATGCAAATAAAGCAAAGTTCTTTATTGGTAACTTCAGTTCTTTAATCACACCCATGGTATGGGAGTATTACAGCAGTTCTAGTCGAACAGACCAAAGCCCATGTCATCATCAGACTCTTCTGATTCTGCTTTCTTCTCTTCTTTCTTGGCTGAAAAGACAAAATGGACAAGACCCAAATTAGCTTTCATATGTTAATATCAAGAATATTTACAATGCCCACAACTCTGCAAGATATAAAGTGCTCAAAATATGTTTAAAAATTAAGCACTTCTACAAATATCAAGTGGTGTTGCTATCAAGCACCTTATTAAATGTAAATGCATTCGTCTCACAACTGATGGGACACAAACAGCATCTGAAGCACTGAACTGGGAAAAGTCAATCCAATACAGCGGGGGCTAAAGGAACTAGACACAATTTTGTTGTTTACCTTCTTTAGCAGGAGCAGCGCCACCACTTGGAGCAGCAGCAGCAGGTGCGGCAGCTGCTGGGGCAGCACCACCGCTGACAACTACTGCACCTCCAGATGGAACCGATGCAAGTTTTTTACTACCTGCAATTTAAAAAAAATCGTATGGCACATAGGTAAATCAATTTACACAGCTTAACTATTCAGCCACCAATCTTATGCATCCAAGAGAGGTGGGAGGGAAAAGAGTTTAAAGAACTGGGATGCATGTCATATAACTTCTGGAGCTCGACTTATTAACTCCTAACTACTCACGCATACTTTCAAAAAGGAGTTTCAAGCTCTCTAGCTGACAAGCTGATATGTGCCCTTGTGTATAATAAAGACCACTTCAGCATGCATTTCCTAATACGAGCTTTTTTTTAAATTTTAAATTGTCAATATAAAGCCTGTAGAAACTGAAACTGCAAAAAGGCAAATAATTCCAAACGAAAGCATGCATATGTCCAGTGTCTGGAAACAGATTTCTATAATAGTTCAATATAAAATATAATCCTATGATAATTATTACTAGCCAGTGGTTCAAGCCCCAACCCAGTCATATCCAAGACAATTGGCAATCTAGTAGCTGACCTGTCGGATACCTGACTCTATAGTACTAGGACTTGTTGACTCCGTGTCAGTATAATGTGAAGCCCATGTTGCGAAAGCAGTCCCACGTGTGACAGCATGTATACTTCTCTACACAACACTGTCCTAAGTGATATGCACCTAGTTTGCAGTGGGACTTAAAGGAACAGCAGGAAGCCCTAAAGAGAACGGAAAGACCCCTACTACCTGGTCAATTTTATTTTTAAACAGTACCACGAATCTAGTTACCTTCGGCAATCAGCTCTTCAATGTCTTTGCCTCCAAGCTCGCTTATGACTTTCTTCACCTTGTCTGACTCTGCTTCAATGCCTACGCTGCTCAAAATTTTTTCCACATCTGCGGCTGAGGGGTTGCCTCCTTTGACCCCCAAGGCGGCAAGCAGGTAAGCGGCCACGTAACGCATTCTGCAAAGTGACAGTGCTGTAAATTAAAAAGAGCTTAAAACTAACACTAAAACAGTACATTAGTTTTCAAAAAGTGTCTTTACCCGTTTAGGTTTAACTTCAAGACAACCTAAGGGTATATTAAAACTTTACATTTATTTAATTAACTAAATAAGTGCAAGTCAATGCTTATTTACTAATTTTAAAAAACAACAAATATACGTTGTCGTTATCTTGATTTTTTATCTTGGGTTGCTGAAAAAAAAAATCAAAAGCAGAAGACACCTGATAAACGTAAGATGCAGATCTTATACCGAAGTTATGTATGCAAACTCTGCCCATCCGTAAGGTAACAGCAACACTCAATCCCTGAATCATTCAATGAAGTCAGGCATTTTTGTAGATCAGCTAGACAGAATCTCGAGAACACACATAGGCCTATAGGGGCCTAATGCCGTAATGGCTACAAAGCCCCACGTGGTTTCAAGAATTATCACAAAGATTTTGCTTTATTTTTCTTGCCACTGACTTTAAATTACCAATGTAAGGATGTGCAAATATAAACTTGAACACTGTTTACATTTGGTTGATGTATTAGTGTTAGATTAGGTTACTCACGTTTAAGTCTGAAGTAGACACGAAACGTAGTCACGCTCACTGGATAGAGTATGGCGAAAAAGGACCGCAATGCATTGCGAACGTGAAAGTAGACTAAAAGTACGGATCGTTTTAATAAACGGATTAAAAATTATTCCAGCAGATAAATCTTTCTAACGTAAAGCAATTTGGGACTACTAGTAAGCCCTATTCTAAATTTAATATCCTGGCATATATTAAAATATTTATTTAATATTCTAAATAATTTAATCATCAAAAGAATAATCTGTAATTTACGGAAACTTTAATGCGATAATGGAAAACTTGAGATAGCGTAGCTTTTTGCAGTCAGTCGATTAATTTAATGCAGTAGTTTTTAAAAAAATGATTATTTTATACTTTTATAAAAAAAAAGAAGAAAAGTTGTATTATTAAGGGTGAGATTGGCGTCAAAATGGCGGATCGTTTGACGCAGTTGCAAGACGCTGTAAATCAGGTATGTTTTAAATTTTACTAATAATTCGAATTTGAGTTCGTTTTCAGATTTTTAAAATTGTGAATGGTGTGCATTGCACAGTTAATGCAGTGCTGGCACGTAAAATTGCTAATATTATTTCGTTAAATAGAGAACTTCAATTTATTCTAAATAGTATTAGAATAGATCATTAGATTTATTTCGTCTGTGGAGGAAATGTATTGTCAGCTGAGTTTTTGTTATTACAGCTTCCTGAAACCATTACTCACCACTCGTACGTTGTAGTCACAGGTCATAACTGAACATATTTTTGACAGTTGGGAGTTTAGTAAAAGCCAAAGATTTTTCCTTACAACATTTTCAGCAAGCAGAGAATTTCTGCAACAGTATTGGGATACTGCAACAGTATGCCACCCCTAGTCCATTTCCAGGATTTGAAAAGCCAGGTGGAAAACCAGCTGCTCAAGAACCATCAGAAGGTCTGAACGAATAAAATTTGGGGGAAGGGGAGAAGGAGGGAGATATTGCGGTTAAATTAGGGAGGGGGTATAAAGGTGTCATAAGCGTACACTAACTCCCCAAAGCATTGGGTAAGATCTTATTTGCAGGTTGAAATGTGCAATTATAATTATTCGTTTTATTATTAAATACTTTTTTTCTAAAAAGTTGTTGGGTTTTCTTTGCATATTGTTTATTTTCTACAGACTATGCCGCTTTATTTGCCAAACTTGTTGCCAGAACAGCCAAAGATATTGATGTGTTAATTGATTCCCTTCCAAGTGAGGAGTCCTCTTTAGACCTACAGGTAATGCATTGTGCAAACATTTGCTGATGTTAGCACTTTAAAATAAACATAACTGCAGCTGGTTGCAAGCCTTTGGTTAAATACTTGTTTATTTGAAATGGTAACCATCACTTTTACCCTGGGGGATTCACCTGTGTAACATTTGCTACATAATTTAAGTCCAGGTTCACTCTGAAACATATGAGAACTTGAATGCTTTACTAGTTAATCTGCTGCTCTAAGTATTGAAAATTTTATGTAGAGAGTTTTGGAAAAGAATCTTCATTACAACTTAAGATCTCCTCCAAATCAAGCAGCTTCTGCAGTTAAACTTTGCCCTAATTAGGCAGACAGAATGATAGAAGGTAGGTGTCAGATGAAATAAAATCCTAGGTAAATTCTTAAAAGATGTTGGGAATTACTTACGCTGCTCGCTTTTAAGCAATTTTCTAGGCATTTAAAATTAATCCTTTCACTTTGATATATGTTGCTAACAGCTGCAAAGCCTACAAAGACTGGAACAGGAGAACCAAGAATCAGCACAGAAGCTAGAGGAGGTTGTACGGAAAGGGGAAGAACTCATGGCACAAATACAGCAAGCTCTTCAGGACATCGCCCAAGCCCAGCTGCAGAGTCAGGCCCTGGAGAGCTCTATTTCATCTTAGTGAAGTTCTAGTCATCTTGAAAGCAGAAGTGCAAGGTGTGCCATTCTTTTGTATCTCAGTTAGTAGACATGAGATGCAGCCATATGCCAATGCTCCTTGCAGTTTCTGCATGGTCGTGGATAGGGGAAGATTTTTTTTTTGTTGCCATTATTAATGTTTTGGCACGTGTGAATGAGCATGTATGCAAGCATGTGCTTATGGGTTACATAGCAACGCCCATTTTGACATTTGACTCGGTACTAAGTAAGCTTGCATTTGTTTCTTTCCTTGCAGGTCTTGTTATGAAGAGTTGGTTGGGAACCCTGGACCATATGTGCTTGCAGAGAGTAAAACCAGCAATCGTTGCCACTCTTTTGTTGAGATTATCTGCAAGTCTTGCAGTCAGCAAATATAACTGCGGCAGTGAGAATGCTTATCTAATCAAAAGAACTGATTTTAGTGGCAAAGGCACGGATTTAAACATCACCTGCTGTTGTCTCTGCAGATAATAACAGTGGTGACTGTGGGTAAAAGAGATGTGGGAGAAATCCCAGTTCCAAAAGTTCTGCTTTTGTGGCACTGGGAGAAAAAAAATGGAAGAAAGAAGGACCATGGAGGTTCGTGTGCAGATGGACATAGATTTGTGGAGCTGTGCTCAAGTTAATATGCATACCTGGTTGTAAAGTGAAAACTGACTGCAGTATCCGAGGCTGTTTATTTCAAATTTGACATTGTCAAGGCTTTCTCAGGTTGCATGTTTAGACTTGACACCACTGTCTGATGGTGATTTTGACGTCATGAGACTTAGAGACTGGATGTTAATCCATTGAGTCCTTTAAAATACAGAAAGAATGCAGGTTTCCTAGACCCAGCGTTACATGGTAAAAGGCAAAACTGTTGTCATTTTGAGTAAGGATAAATGTCTCCAGTATATAAAAGCTGAAATCATAATTTGGAAATAGAAGATGTTGATAAATATGTTTAAAAAGTTCTGTGGGCCATTGACCCCTTGAATTAGAAAATGGTGGGTCATTAGAGGCTTTCAGTGGACTGGTATAACCACATACTTTAAAGCGATGTGCAACTTGGTGTACTACTGGGCGGGAACATCTTGTTTTCTGATTTAATACCCATAATGCAGCCCAAACATGAATGTTGATGATACAAAAGTACTACTGCAGGTAGACGTCAGCAACTGATATATGCACTATTTTGTAAGTGGCTGATTTCTTATTTCTGCTGACGGGTTAATAAAGAATTGTGGTGCATTTTGTGAGTAATATTATTGGTAGCCTGATTGAAGTCTAATAGAGTATCGACTGGTGGAACCTGATAAATGAGATGTTGGGTGGTAATATAGTGGATATACTTACCTACAGGCTGAAAGGATATATTGCTCGGTGTGTGTGTGAGAGAGAGAGAGAGAACGGGATGGACAAAGCAAGTTATCAGGTGGAGAATAAGTGGACAAGTATATTTTTTGGAGTGTTATCGACCTTAGGGTCAGGACCACTTTAAAAGTTGGTAAAGATGTGCAAAATATGTAAGATTTGGCATAAAGGGGTGTTGACTTCAGCCTAAAAGAAATTTGACAAGATTTTTAAAAAATAGTTATTCAAAATCAAGAATTTTTTTAAAAGACTTTGTCATTTAAGTGAATGACTTAATATAGGTATGGATACTCAAGATATGATCTCCATTTTCTGCATCCCCATACCCCCGCCTCTCCCCTCCCACTCACTCAGGCACATAACCAAAAACACATTCACACTAAAGATCTGTGACTCCACATTGAAAAAAATGACAATTTTAGCTGTGGTAAGTCACAGCAGCTTAACCTTCCCGATTGCAACAAGTACTTTCGGTGTTCACTTTCAATCGTGTGAAATCTTTTTTTCTTTCGCAACAAGTTCTAGGACACAAAGCAAGTCTGGAAGAAGACGTATAGCATGTGGTACAACAACAACAACAATAATGCTACAGCTTATAATGTATAATGACTTGTCCCTAAATCAATAATTGTTACCGAGGTAGAAGCAGACTACCCAGAAAAAAAAATTACATGCATATACTTTATAAAATTATCGTTTTCATGCCCGTAGCTCAGAACACGGCGAAAGAGGTTAATTACAGCCAGGCAACTGTGGACAAAGCTCTGGGAGGAGGCATATAGCATACATGGGCGTTCAACATTATTTATGTATATAGGGAAACCACGTATAAGACCCCAAGAACGTGAAGATAGAACATTTTCACATGTGCATAGCTAAAACTTCTGACCTTTAATTTTTTTTTTAGACAAGAGAAAGAATATATATATATATACCTCTTTGTGGCCTGCATAGTGGGTATATACTTTCTTCTAGTGTCTAGTTTTTGTCCAAGTTGTTAACCACTTCAATATCAGCTGGATATCCTGCATCTCTCCGTGATTTCAAAATGGTAATAGTTTTTACGGGGTAAACCTATTGGGCACAGCGGGTATGCCTTTTTTAAAAAAAACTTTCTCCAGTCGTATGCACGTACGTGTGCACGAGGCCTTTACAACCGCCCTTCAAACAAGCCCCCCCCCCCCTCAGCAAATAATAAACTAAGAGCCGATCGATGCAATTCAGCCTACTGATCTTGCCATGCGGTGGCAGCTTGCTCCTCATGCATGCACTTTTTTTCACTTGTCCGACGCTTTGTCTGAAAAGTCGTAATATGTTTGCTTGCGTGACACCATATATTTTTTGACATTATTGCTCTGCCTGGAAGTTGGAGTGTCGACAGAACATGGCCAAGTCTTCGATCACGTGTCAATCTCTGTTGTGCACATTGGTGTAATTGTTGCATTGAGTTGTGGTTATGTAATATTTGGGTACATATTTACTACTGTACGTATCCTCACGAAACATCAATCATGCACGCTGAGATAAGATTTTGATAGGATACGTAACCCTTACAAAATCTGAGCGCCTTTATATGCACGACACCGGGCACATATATGATATAATCATGGCTCACCACTTTAGTATAGGATATATTTAGCGGTACTTGTGTGCATGGAATCGCATTTCGCATCTCTCTCCATGTCAGCTAGTATTTTAAACTGCGATCGTAGAACTTTCTCGATCAGTCGCAGTTCAGTACAAGTGAATGCCGCTGCTACTCTTTCACGCCGTGGGGGAAAAGGAAGACAGAACTGGACGCATTTATTGAGACGTTCAGTGCTGTACGTGTGATCTACATTTCATGGAAGAATAATTGATAGAAGAACAGTTTAATATATCAGAAAACATTGTTTGGCAGAAAACCTTGCGGGTTTAGCGTTACAAAGTACAGAATCTAATGCAGTTAGCATTTCCGTGACAATGAAGGTTCCCCACTCCCAAAGGGGGGGGGGGGGGAAACTCCACACACATTAATTACCACTACTGTTGTATCCAAACAAGAGTTTAAAACAACTGTGGAGTGTGTGTGTGCGTGTGTGTGTGTGTGTGTCAGGATGCGTAGTAAAATCAACCAAATTATCAGTATATTTAAATAAATTCGTTGTAAAAATTGATAAACTTAAAAAATGCCTAGTCTATTATACTGCACAGTTATATATAGTATTGTCTACTAAATCATATGTGAAAGTGTTGTACAAGAAGTTACAGAAAACAATAATATAGTGGTACCCCAGTTAACGACCGCCCTAGTCAACGACGTATACTTATTAAAGACGGTTGCAGCGAGTGCTTTAATTAACAATGCGAACGGTAAAAAGCCTGCTGTGCGCGTTTTTGCATGCTAAGGCTCACTGCTCGTGTGTTTTCTAACGTTCCGCACCCTTGGCGGCCTTCTATAGGCGGGCGCCGAACGAATTAAACTATTTCCTATAGTAACCTATGTGAACTCGTGCTTTGATTAACGACATTTGAATAACAATGACCATCCTGGAATGTAATTTGCTGTCGTTAGTCGAGGTACCTCTGTACATGTGTGGTACAATAAATATGTGATGTGCAGAAAATGTTACAGGTTTGGTTCACATAAGCTTGCGAACTGTCTGATAGTAATTGTGAAGCATGCACATTTTAGCGACAGTGTTACTGATGGATTTAGGCATTGGCAAGTGCAATAAATTTATTTAAATTCCAGATTTGTGTCAACTACAGCAAAAGTAGGCTATCAGAGTGATATATCAGGAAGAAAAGATAAACATTGAACTGTTTTGTACTTTCAGTTTTCAACATGATGTGAGACTGTTTATAGACACTTGGCTTCTGATACTGCATCGTGTCTAACCAAAATGTAGGACTAGATAAAAGGAGTGTACTGATAATAATCATCATGTTATGGTATGATATAATTTGGACTTTGGTTAATTATTTAAGTCTCAACTGAAAGCCTGTTTTTTCAATATAACTTTTAAGCAAAAGTGTCCACAAACATCATTATATTCCTTATTTTGTACACAAGAGTGAGTGAGAGAGAGAGATGGGGGGATTCTTAATCAAGCTATATGAAGCGTACTAAGCGGAAGTTGTTGCGACTACGGGGAAGAACTTGTAAGGGACCTGTACACCGTCTTTTGCAGCGCTCCATAGACCCTAGCTGCCGGCGTTAGTAATATCGTACAGTTCAGGTGTGGATCTATCAATTAAGGCATCTCTAAACTGGTTAGTTATAGTATTATTAGTATGTTTAGCGGTACTCTAGAAGCACTTGGGATCGATCGATATAATTGTGATCCAGTTGTGCCTGATAAGGGCTATGCAGTCAGCTGTACTTCACTGCCGACCGGTGTCGCAAGAAATTCGGTCCGCCAAGAAATAATGTCCGGCATACAGACTGCGCATGCGCCCGTAGAGGACCGAATTTCTTGCAATCGATTCCACCTCCCATCCTCTTGGCCCCCAGTACGCTGAACTATAAAAAAATTAGTTCACTTGAAGGATCATATTATTAAGTTGGACGGATATGTTTAATTTTCTTTCTCCTCCTTTATATTGCGGTTTCATTGAATGCTAGAATTCGGAGAGTCCCCGCAGGCGCGTGATTTGGATGTTCTGTCATCGATTTTTCTGGGGGCGATCGACAACTGGCAGTATCCTGTTACCGATAACAATCCACGCACTACCAAAACCTTCTCAAGAAAATAGAAAAAAAATTGAAAAAAGTTTTTGAAATACCATGTATATAAAACAGAATTATCCTGCCGTCCAGATCGATTCAAACGTCAAAGTACGATACGTATGCCTATCTACACTTTAAGCCAATCGGCAAAGAACCATAATCAGGCACAACACCCACATCTTTCCAATGACGCTAGTGATTGCGCATGGATTTTCATTTCAATGAAAAATATAGTCCAGCAGTCTAGGATTATCAAAATCTAGTAAGGACGTAATGTAGCCTAAATGGAGAAAGAAAAAAGGACATGTATTATTTACTATCAAAGTCTAACAAAATATACACAAATTTTCACTAGGTATTATTGCCCGTATTTGGGATGCATGCGCACTTGACAAGGAACTATTTTCTAAACTCCACCGGCAGTCGCCATCTTCTTCGATAAGGCAGGGTCAGTACACTCTGCAAGCCACCGGCTCGGACTGTATCGGCAGGAAACTGATTCTTTCGTACAGTGTAAAGCAGAATTAAGCGTTGTGGCTTAAGGCCATGTCACAGCTTTTACCAATTCGATTTCAGGAGCACCTGCAGGTAAGGTCTGCAAAGATTCTTAGATACACGCCCCTAGGGCCCATCGCACCTAGACGTACTGTGAAAAGCAGCATCGGGTCCGTTTTTACTCATAGCAAAATTATATTTTTAGACTTATTTAATAAGTATGTTGTTTTCATCTTATCTAGCTGTTTTCCTGAAAATGTATAAGGTAGATGTGAGCTCACAAATAGAAGATTTTGCCCGTCATTCTTTACAGCACACATGCTTGTTGATGACTTGGCACTCGCCACCGGAACATAAGATCCAGCTATGAACTACTCTAGTCTGCCTAGAAGTTTTTGCCAGCGGAGATCTGCGTTATGTCGTTATTTCGTTGCTGTTAACAGTAATATTTCAAACATCAGAATGTTGTAGCAAAACTTTTGACGATCTTGTTGCTAAGCGTGTTTTTGAGGAACTGCATTTCTTTTTGATGACGCCCCGTTACCCCCAAATCACAAGCCACGTTTAGTTTTACCGAATAAAGATTATGAGTCACTCAACATATACAACAGTTAGTACGTTTTTCTACTTCCACGCACAGGGTTTATTCAAACCATCTTTTTATACTATTTTACGTTAGGAAAACATAAGATTTCAGTGAAATTTGATAAAATGGTGATGGCTATAGAGGTGTCAGCAGTCTCCGCCCCCTTGCTGATTTTGGTAGGCTTAGAAGAAGCGATACTAATGTATCTCAGTGATAGAAATAGTTGTGTACCCATGGGTTTAGTTGTAAGAGCTTTTCCTGTAATCAGTAAGAATCAAGAACAAAGAAATAATAATATAGTTAATGGTATTACAAAATTTGTGAGAAAGGGGTGTGGGGGTGGAGGAAATGCAAGAGGGTACACTATTAATTGTACCTCACATCACTTTTTTGTTTATATATATATGTACTTAACTGTGGGCAGATGTGGAATATAAAAAATAAACACATGTAGTTGCAGTCAGTAACAGCATTATTTCCAGCAAGTTTATGTTGCCACTGGCAGCCAAAGTGATGTAATGTCTGCAAATATATTGTGTTAGATGGAGAGTAGCTATTAAAAAAAAGCAACTTGATAAAAAAATTAATGGGTAGGAGAAAGCCGTGAAATAAGGAAAATCTCTTTAGCTCTCGAAACATTTTCCTATTAAACACTCGGACAAATACAGACTACTATTTCTGTGTTACACGTTTTGTATCAGCAAAAGTATATTCTTTAAAATCATCTACAGCATTAAACACCTTTCATGCAGTCAAATCGATAGAATAAAGCAGGAAGATGAGATATTTGGGGATCTTGGCCATGGCAGCTGACCTAACAGAGGGAAGACACAAGAATATGGAATCCCATTCATAAATCTCTGCAGTAAATGCATAGTGCACTTGTCGTCTAATTAGGAAACTCAACTTCTGCTGCAGAATAACAGTGTATTTGTATCATCCTCCAAGATGTATTTCATTTAATGTTCCATTGACTATTCAGTGTCAGTTTTGTGTGAAGTAACTAAATACCGGAAGAACTTGAATGTTCATGTTGAGATTGCCCTAAGAAAGGGATTTTTGTTAATTGACAGTCAAGCTGTTAAGGGTGAGATTGTCACAATCAGTGTGAAATCTAGTTTGATTTGTAACCCTTTGGATAAGTATACTTGGAACTTCTAGATTTATTTGAGGTAGATTGTCCATAGCCCTTGTATGAATCCAATGACAACAAACTTCTTTTTCATGTTCAGCTTCAAAATGTTGGCATCAATGCAGCCAACATTGGATTTAGCACCCTCACCATGGAATCAGATAAGTATATCTGTGTCCGTGAGAAGGTGGGTGAGACAGCGCAAGTTGTTATTATTGACATGAATGACACGGCAAACCCAATTCGTCGGCCCATTTCAGCAGACTCTGCCATCATGAACCCAACCAGCAAAGTCATTGCACTGAAAGGTAGGTTGCTAAGTTCCCCTTTCTAAAAAAATTTGCCATAAAAGCTTTCATTTGATGTTCAGTACTGAGTATTGGCACAAATACATAACAGGGTCATAAGTCAACAGGCAAGCACATCCAAAAACTTATTTTGCATTGCACTTCATTTCTAGGTGGTTTTGCTTCTTTTCATTTTCATTACAAGGCTTAAACCAAACCACAAATGCTGTTGTTTTGTGGAGGAGCTGCTTCTCTTGATGACACATCATAGCTATTAACCAATATAAAACTGTGTGAAATATAATACTGAAGTACTCTCTAGGAATGGTTACATCTCAAGTCAACCACAGTACTTCTCTTCATATGTTTTATGTACAGATGGAGATTTGATTTATTTTGTACCTGTCCAGAGGTGCACACGGCATCGGTTACAGTTGCAAAGAACTTAAAAAAAAATTAAGGGTACATTAACTCAATCGCGACGTGGCGTTCGTAGCTTGAGCCGTCCCGGTGGACGCAGGATTTTTAGCCTTTTTTCAAAAATTCATTAAAAAGTCCCCCAAAACAATAGAAAATTTATTTAAATATCGGATCTAACTACAATAAATAAAGAAAACTCATTTCTTACTGTGTTTCTTGGACCTTGTAAAATCCTTTGATGGAAACACAACCGAAGTCGAAGTCATCAAAAAGTCCTCAGGATTCCTTATACACAGTCTCAATACTATTTATAACACGTTCACGCTTGTTTTTCTCTTTGTAATCACTCTCTTGTGTCTTTCAGGCACAAATAATCTTGTCTTCATCCACTTTATCACAGTAAATTTCCAAAACAATGTCATTTTCCTCATCAGCGCATCATTTGAAGTGTAAATCTAGCATTTCTCAAGCGACAAAGCACGTGGATAAACACAACACAGCCATTTTGACTCGGTTGGAATTGTGGTTGAAAACCGGTCTAAACGTAGTAAAAGGGAAGCAACTCGTGAAGAGATGATTCAGCTTTCGAATGTAAGAGTTCTTTACCTTAGACGATTAGCGATTCTCCATAAATAAATTGTCAAAGTTGCTTGGTTTATTTTCCGCATTCGCTCGTAAGCGTGGCCTATGCTGCACAGAATATTTTCCGCACACGTCGCGATTGGGTTAAAGTTCTGCACTGTGATTGGTGTTCAACACCGAAGCTTGTAACGATTAAAAGCTGGAGGAATGGGCTACACAATGTAACACCATCCTTAACAATCCATCATTCATGAACAATGAAAACAAGCATTTAGTTAAAAAAAATTAGTAAAGGGTATGCTGTTTGCTTGTAATGGCAGCTGGAAGCAGGAAATCGGATGTTTGGGTTTTTAATTGGACAATCACAGGCTGTTAAATTTTCCTGTGCAAAGCCATGTTTCATAGGGACTCTATAGTGGTCTGATTGCTATTGTTTTCTTATAAATAAAGCTCTGTAATAAAGATGCCATGACAGCATCAAAGCACAGCGCTTTGTCTTGCAGAAGACTTGTACCAGAGACCATGACAGTTTGTATCTGGTCTTCTCAGTGTTACTAAAACAGGTGTGGGCAGAATACAATGATTTGTTATAATCAAAACTGAGAATATGAATTGTGATGGTTATGATGCTGGATTAAAATTTATCTTAAATCTGTCTTGTAAAATGTGTTTAAAATGAGGACTGTGAGTAGACAAGCTATTTAATTTTTTTTGTTATTTGGCAGATCTATACCTTTGAAAATGGCACCATTTTATGTGGCTGGGTGCCTGTCATGATGAAACTTGCAGGTTGTTGTAGTGGATTAGTGAATAGTTTGCAGTGTATATCACTGTGAATGTTGTTATCTTAAAATGCTGCTGAGGTTTTTAAAGCTTTTATTTCCTTTTTTTCTCTAAAGCTGGGAAGACACTTCAAATATTCAACATTGAGATGAAAAGTAAAATGAAGGCCCACACAATGACTGAAGATGCCATCTTTTGGAAGTGGATTTCAGTCAACATCATTGGCCTGGTTACTGAAAGTTCTGTATACCATTGGGCCATGGAAGGTTGGTTTGCTTAATATTTTTAAATTGCAGTTGTGCATTTACTGAGCATGGCTGGTCTGTGTTGTATAGCTTAAGGGTACTAGGACACATGGACATCACAGCAAAAACACACTGTAGTCCTTTTTAAAAACAAAAACTATGCACTGTTATCACAGCTGCGATTAATTTCTCACTATTTACTAGCCTTTGGCGATTAACTCATCACACAGATGTTAGACTGTGTCTACTGCGGTAAAATTCATTTGAATCTGTGCGTTCCCATTCTCTAGCGGTCACCTCTGCAGAATGAGGTAACTGAGATTTGCGTTAGAGTCATGATGTCAGCCAGAGGAAAGGCAGTTATAGAGTCTCATCTGCCGATCCTCCTTGTGATGTCACCATATTTCCCCCAGCCGTGTAGCAGACTAAAGAAAAAAGTGTAACATTTATAGATTATCCTAGCATTTTTTAAAAAATATTGTGGAGAGTTGTCACAAAAAATACATTTACAACAAATGGTATCTTGAAACATAACAATAGTTTTTTGTTGCACATGCTTGGTATTTGTGTCTGATACCTTTAAGTTGAAATAGCAAAATGAGCATTATGCAATTAAAAAAATTAGATTTTTTTAAAAAGTTTGCTGATTGAACCAAATATTAAAATATTCAGAGGTACTGGGGGGGAGTCCCTTTGTAAAATTTACTTTAAATGTGTATATGTGGGTGAGAATATTCTGTGCAATTTGGCTAATAATAGTAATATGACAGGTCTGATGCGAGTCAGAAGTATTGGCGGAGTAAAGTTCACTTTAAAAAAAAGAATGTTTTGGTTTATTATTGCAACAGCATTTTTGATCCATTATTGCACTAGGGTACGATGTTCATTTTTTTTAAAGAAATGGTCTAATGCACCACTGGTGCATTGAGCATAAACGAGAAGATTTTTTTTATCGGGATAAGGCTTCCTAATACTAGTACTGACTAGCCTATGCTTTTGTCTTCCTCCTCTCCTACTCCCTGCCTCAGTGGTCTAATGGTTAAGGTGTCTGCCTCACAGTTGGAATGTTGGGGGTTTGGATCCAAGCTGAGTCATGTCTAAGACTTAATTGGCAGTCTAGTGGTTGCATTGCTATGTTTGGCACTGGAGGGAACAGTACTAGGACATTTTGACCTGGTGTTAGTATGTGACTGGTGAGACTGAGGCCTGTGTTGTGACAGCAGTCCCAGTGTGGCAGCAAGTTGTCTCGAGTAACACCATCCCAATATGCACCTAGTTTACAGCGAGAAGTTGAGCCAAAAAACCCCAAAACCCCACCAAAATAAAGGTTATCAGTTGTAATTTATGACAGTATTGTTAGTTGGTCAGAATTCAGTTAAAATTATCAAACAAATTGATTTTTAATGTCATGATTTCTTATGCATAGAACTTATAAGGACCTGGCAAGGGAATTTTCTGTGGATTCTCAGTATTCCGAGATTTGTAAGTTCTTTTCCGAGGATTTTCTCCATCGGTTTCGAGGTTTACTTGTGCATAGTCCGTGCCACTCATCGTTTGCATTCGTACTTTTCCTGCATCATCTTCTTAGCTGCCATTACTTGTTCATGCGCTAGTCATGGTGAGTCATGCGGTGGCGCTGTTCATTCACTTAGTAAATATTGAAATAAACTTTGATCCGTCAACTGCAGATTTGAGTTTAAATTGTTTCTGCATTTAAAATAAAAGCCTCCAGCAGATGAACCTAATGTATTTACTGCATTCAGAGAATCACATGGTTTTGTTCAGCATCTCAGAAAGTGAGGATTTGTGAATTGATAACCACAGGAAAACATCCCAATGACTGCATACAACAGCTATTGCTTTATTAAAAGACAGGACAGGCAGGGAGTTTAGAATAGTGGTTGCTTTTGTGTAATATATACAAATATATGTATAGTTATAAATATATATATGTATAAACTTGGGCTAATATTGTTTTTACTTGTATATATACACACTAAATTGTTGTCACTGCATTTGCTGTTTATCTAAACAGTGGCCTAAGATTTTTCAGAGATTTTTTAGCTGGTCAGTTGCTGAGGACCTCTTAGCTATGGAATCCGGCCAGACAGTACACCCATTAAGTTATTTTTTGAAATCGGAAATTTGATAAAAGCTATGAGTATATATACCAAGGTACAACTTAGAGGTTACCAAAAAAGTACTTATGTCTAATATATGCTCTCTCGTTGCCATGGAAACAACCCAAAATGGGCACCATATGCTATTTTTAGAACACTTTTTAAAGCAAAGTAACTCAACAACCACATGTTAAAATCAAAATTCCTTTTCACACAAATTCTGCACAGTATAAACTAGCTTGTCAATTGAAGGAATTATCAATAAATGCATTCAATTGTCTGTAATAAAAAAACCAACCCGCATATCATGAAAGAAGACAAACGCCAGTTTTTAAACTTTAAATGGACATAACTTGCCAATTATTTTATTCAAAAAAGCTTCTGTTTACTTTTTAGCAAACACAACAACAAAGCAATCTGGTAAATATTAAGAAAATCTGTCAGGTAGTTCTTGAGTTATTTTTAATTTTATGCAATGGCAAAACTGAGAAAAATCGCAAACTAGTGAACAGTTGAAACCTCTCTTTAATAGTTGAACAGTTAATTTTTTTTCCCTTGAGCTATGATTTTTTATGACCAAGAATAAATACTTGCTCTCTGCCTGTCTGCACTTCTCCATTGTTGTGAATTTGTAAAAATTCATGTGTTGTTGCCACTGATGCAAGCACAGAGATTTTGCTTGCAGGTGATTCACAGCCCCAGAAAGTGTTTGATCGCCATTCTACCCTTGCTGGCTGTCAGATCATCAATTACCGCACAGATGCCAAACAGCAGTGGCTCTTACTGATAGGCATATCTGCACAGGTAAACCAGGAAACAGTACGTTTGATTTCTTCCCTCTGATGTATTCTAAGATTTGCTTTGTAAGTAGACTTTGTTGAGCTTCACTTATCTCTAAAATAGGCTTCATATGGCTTTGTTTGCTGAAATCTCCTCAGGATATTTGAAGGTCATATACAATCATGTTTTCTTGAAATTAAGTCTAATTCCATGTTATTATTTCTCGCTCACACTAAACTTTACTTGTTGCATTTTAGTTATATGAGTCTTAGCTGGAGTTGAATCATTTTTTTTAACCCATTCCCATCTATTTGCTGATAAATGAGCAAAGACTATTTGATGAATTATGATTGTTGCGCTTAGTTTTCGGCGCTATGCTCACTATTTGGCATTGACTTAAAACCTGAAAGTGGTTCACTGGCAAGGAGTGTCACTGGTGTTTTCCTGTACTAGAATCATTTTTCTATGTAGTTCTTTCCCTGAGATCACTAAATAGACGGGTTTTCAGAGTTCTGCTCTTTTGAAGGTGCTACCTTGTTAGTGGGCAAAAATGGCTGGCCACCATATTCGAATGTCTGCTTACAAAGCACTTGAAATGTGTGAAAATTTATCGTCAGAAGACAAAAATAATATACGATTGAGGGTTTAGTGTCAGCAAACACATTCACTTTGGTTACTTAATTCAACACAGTGCCGCAACAGACAGATTTCACGTAGGAAAAGCCTTTACCGACTTAAATTTATCTTTCCAACAATGTTTGAAGTATGTTTCTAACTTTAATAGTTTTCTTTTTAAAAATTTTTTGGAAATAGGTACAAATTGTCCCAAATTCTGGGATTTCAGTGATGTCCACATTGTAGGATGCAAGATGTGATTGAGTTAAAGGATGGAGTTAAATCATGTTTTTTTTTAAAGGACTCATTTGCTAAAGCAATCACATATCAGCGAAAATCCAGTGCTGTATGATGGATTGATTCTTTGTGATCCATTCCCAGTGTTTAATTTTCTTTCTTTATTACAACATTTTTTTTTGAGTCTCATGTGATAAGCAGAATGTAAAGAGAACACTTATGGATGTGGCTAGAAAAACAAATATGCAGACGCTACTGTCACCTTTAAGTCTATGGATGATTTTGAAAACTATTATGTATAAAACTGCTAATGGTAGTTGGTATGGAACGTTAAACAACTTGCAGACCTTTGTCTATTTTGTTACCTATTTTCTGTGTAGATAAATGAAACCAGCATAGCTTAGTCAAGCACACAGGGAAAAAAATAAAATTCTCCCAGCTATAAAGCTTTGAATTATTTTGAACATTTTAGGGGATGTTTATGATAGTGGGTATGATTACAAAGAACACTGAATATGCTGGAAAGTGCAGTATCTTTTTATATTTGCATGGGCCTTTAAGCCTAAAATGTTGAAATGCTACATAGCCCTATTATGTAATTGACAAGATGTTGAGAACTTGATGTATTTAATGCTTGTCTGTTAAAACAGATTTGGCTACTGTATTTTGTTCCTGAAACCGGCCCTAAAATGTAGGCGTTCTGCAAAATATGAAAATATCATGCCTGTGTTGGAAAAATACATTTCCCCAGAATATCTTTTTTCCCTTTTCCTATGAAAATATTGCGACTTAAGGGTCTGTAGAACCTCATCTCTGATTGGCTGACAGTGTTTCCCAGCTAGTCAGATCAAGGATAAGACTAAAAGGATATTGAGGCAACCTTAAGAAAAATCACCGTGCACTTCAGTTTGACACTTCGAAGCTCGTAATAACGTGAGGAATGAAGCCTTTGTAACCGGCACACACGTGGCCCAAGTGGCAAAGACCAAATTTACCAGTGTGCGCCGTTGGAATTACAAAAGAATTTATTTATCGTGGGCTCAATCC
>SMGT01005771.1:57667-94450 GCA_004794575.1 Lanistes nyassanus
ATAACAAAAAGAATCGATAATAGCTTGGTGTTCTCAAACATTTCAATGTACCAAGACCGGTTACAATTGAAAAACAAAGTAAATTTACTTGCCTGCACAAACACGACCACGAGCTGTGAGTGGAAACTGCACAGCCGTTGTTAACAGGCACAGGACGTAAATGAAAATGACCCCGAACACATGTTTCCCGCGCAATCGGAAATGTTCCCGGTCGCGGTCTCACGAGACTTCCGGTCGCGGTCTCGCGAGACTTACAATTTTAATTACACTATTTTAATACACTATTTCTTATACACAAAGTATTTCCTAGTACAACTCCCTGAAAGCATTTTATAACAATCTTTTCAGGGGGGTTGTACACCTTAATCAAATGAAGTCGTCTTCTTTTCCAATGGAATTTGGTTACTTGCAAAGTTGAGTTTTGCTTGTGATGTGGAATAGTTGGTAGATTTGGGTCGAAGAGAAAGAATGACAAAGTGATCGTTGACAAAAATAATGGTCCAATAAAAAAAAATGGTGTTAGTATGCAGCGAAAAATTACCATGCTTAATGTTTGAGATGTAATGGCTTCGCATTTTGTCTAGATAGTGGTTGTGATTTTTCAGTTTATCATGGTGGAAGGGAAGACTTATCAGGCGATATATTGATTAGAAAAAACATTTAGAACGAATGAAAGAAATCACAATAGAAAACATGCAACAATATTTTAGATTTTTTTTGTGTCCCCCTCAAGCTCAGTCTTATGCTGGTAGTATGAGGAACAAAGACAATGAGTAAGGGCAGAAATTATGATGACTGACTTAATCACTGATCTCAGTTTGGGTGTCAACACACATGACAAGTTGACCAAGGCTTTCAAAGTAATGTTCAGATCAGACTCGCACACAGCATAGGAATTTCAGTGGTACCGCAGGAAGGGCACAGTGGTACCGCAGTAAGGGCACAGCGATTGTCAAGAAAATTGGTGCATAAATAATGGTTATCAGACAGCATCTGAATAGACTATCATCTACCATGATCTAATCAGAAGCGATATATAGCTTTAAAGTAAGAGAGAACCAATTAGAAATGCAATTAACCATATAATGCATGTCTCTTTTGTAAACAATCTGTTATTCTTGCTTTACTTCGTCTAAGAAATTAAGAACGTTGGCTTTGATATGCTGACTGTGTTGATAAGGAGAGTTCCTGAAATTTTAGCTGTGCTCCTGAGTTTGGAGGAAGTGTTCCAGAAAGTCACCTTTGAGGGGAGGGATGTCTGATTACAATTGCATGTTTGTGTGTAACATCTCTCTCCTCCCCCTTAACCCCCCCCCCCCCACCTCCGTGTCTAATGTTAGCACGCAAGGGTGCATGAAATGTTAAATCCATGGGTGAAACTCTTCTGAATACAGATTTCTGAATCTTGCAGTTGAACCATTTGGATTTTCCAGATTCGGAAAAGCTGTCGAGGGTGGATGGAGTTTACCATCTGGGGAACAGATTTGCGTTAAGGGAATCATGCTCGCACGTGTGAGCTTTCACTAGAATATTTTGACAGCATTATATTTCAAGACAAAATAATGAAGATATTTCGGAAAGAACACATGTACAGCTTAACCTAAGTCTTGAATATTAACACTGATGGCAACAGGAATCTAGGTTCCCGATAACTGATAAGATAGTTGTTTGTGTTTGCCGGGGTTAAGGGAAATCTAAAATGTCAGGGAAAATCAAAAGGGTCCTTTCCTGTCCCTGGAAAGTGAGGGAATACATTTTCACAAAAGGTCATGGAAAGTCAGACAATCTGATCAACGGGGCCTAGCAAGGAACGGTGGCCCGTGTCCGTGAATACACCAACAGTGATATCGTGTAAGCCAGATTATTTCATATTTTTCTCAAATGGCTCCCACATGCTGCTGGTTGTGATTCAGTACAGGTCACAGGATCAGACAGTGTAGTTACCTCTCATTAACACTTTATAGCCTGGCAAAAGCTTAGTTAGCTGCATGTGTCCAGGCTTTTATTCTTTTATGTGTAGGGCTAGGCTGCTGGCCCGGAGGGATCGGGATCACTTCTTTGTTGTGACATGACGCTTGGAGATACCCGATTCCTGCAGGCTGCACCCTTGATATGAACTGGCTGGCCTGTGGGAATTTTGGGTATCCCTAGCTCTTGTTCAGCGTTATGATTGTATCATACATCAGAGCAAGGCTGTTCCAGACTTCATTTTTCTTTTTTAGCACTACTTGTTTATTGGAAATTTTCAGTTTAATTCGCAAGACTAGAAAGAAAGACAGCTTTAATGATCTGTGATTGGATGACTATAGTGCAGTTCATGCATATTTTTAGTAAAATGTTTTATAGTGATAGTATTATCATATCAGAAACAAACTTCTTTTATCATAAAGATATTTAGCTCACCAATACTATTATGTTTAAGTTCTGCCACAGATTTTGCTTGAGTTGCACATTAAAAATTATATATTCAGCGATGAAGAGCAAATAAGCATATGGCAGGCAACTTTCTATGTGTTAAAATTAAAAAGGCTTCAGAATGTGTGGCCTGAAATAATGAATAGTGTCTAAAGTACTAGTTTATTAGTCTGGGAAGCTGGACATTTGGTCTGGAAAAGTGAGGTAATTTGTTTTTGCCTTGGGAGTATGAACTCTGGCTTGCCTACAAAAATGTGAAAATCACTCGCAAAATTTTAAAAACGCGTTTCCTTCATGGACACATTTTCCAGGTGATCACGTCAATTTTAGTCAGGCTAAATGCTTAATTGGAAATTGTAGATCTTGGTTTTGCCGCTGATAGGTACAGTAGTGCAACAAAAGCATCATAGTTACTTCCATTGAATAGACTCCCATTGATTATGATTTTTTTTTTTTGCAGTTCCGTACATCAGATTTATGTTGCTCATTTCATAACTGTCATTTCACTTAGCCAAGAAAAACTGTATCAATGGATAAAAAAATGTGGCAATAACTTGTTAGTCTCATACACAACCATACCGAATATGTCGAATCTCCCAAACCATTACCGCATACCACAGCCTTAATCTGTGAAACTTCTGATATTTGTAAACACACAAAGAAAAGCACATGTGCATGTGTGCGCACACGCAGAAACTTCATACAGAACTGACCATATTAGTGCCATACTTTGGTTTAAAACTTCAAAGTAGCAAACTTAAAAAAAAAATCAGTGTAGTAGTACATTGAAATAAAGGTATGTTGAAAATAATTTTCAAAGATTTGTTTCATTACTTAAACCCCCCAGTTTTATGACAAACTTTTGAGAGGTGTGCATTAAGGTTACAGGCAGATTATCCGACACCAACCATGTAGATAGCATCCAAGCCAAAAGAGCAGTTTATACTCGAGCTGTTTCATACTCAATTAAGTTCATTCTGATATACAGCTTCACCCATATAAACTTCTCGTAGAATGGAGTTGTCAAGGGCTATGGTTGAGAATTAGTAATGTCCACTTAGATCCTGCTGCAATATCATGCTAACAAGCTGTGTAACAAGATTTTCTGATGGATCTCTGTCGGACCTTTGGTTGATTTTTAAGTGTTTCTATGTGCTTTCCATGCATCACAGCAAAATCGAGTGGTGGGTGCCATGCAGTTGTACTCTGTGGAGCGCAAGGTCAGTCAACCCATTGAAGGCCATGCTGCTGCCTTTGCCAATTTCACACTGGAAGGAAATCCAAATCCCTCCACCCTCTTTCTGTTTGCGGTTAGGGGACCACAGGGTGGAAAGGTAAGTTGTCAGTTTGCCAGAGGCTTTTCTTCAAGGGAATACAAACTGGATGGTTCCATAAAAGTTAAAGATGTAAAAATAAAAGGAAGAAAATTTAACTTTTTTGCCACAACTTTAATTTGTAGTATTATTTGTAAGAGTTTCTGTCTTCATTAGGCATCAGTGTCGGTAACGTAAAAAATTATGTATTTCTGTAAAGTGATGGGTTTTGAAAAGCAATTTTTGGGGTAGATTATGGGAGTGAAAAAGTCTGAAAATTCTCCTACTAGTGGACCTGCTGTAGAGGAAGCGAGCTGACCCGATAGATGGTGCTGAGAGGCAAAACCAAAAGGGCGAGCCGGCACCCACTTGGTATAAATATAAGAGAAATGTGAATGGCTTTTTTCCTTACTGACACTTAGTCTTCTTGTCACAATAGTGTACCATGACCCAGAATGCTTAGTTCTAGCTTAGCAAAACCCCTACTGCACCTTCCTAACAACAACAAAAAAAAATCGGTCCACATTCCTGGTAAGGCCCCGCCCAGTAGATGCGCACACCTTAGACACATCACTGTCAATGTGAATGGCTTTTATCCTTACCGATACTAAGGTGTACCGTTTCTCCTACTAGTAGATCTACTGTAGAGGAAGTTAGCTGACCTGATTACGTCACGTCCTTGGACCATGGGCTCATCCATCTGGTGCACTGGAAGTGTCTCTACTTTACATGGAGATTTTTGAGCCGGTCAATTCCCATGCAGTTTAAAAGATCCAAGAACAAACTGTGGCAATCCATGTCCATATACAATAAATGCTGACCATAGTCATGCAAACAAAGTCTTTAGTGTGGGACAAGCAAATAGATTAGCGAGCAGAAACCTACCTACTGTTTTCATAACCCTTAGCACCACCTAGCGGAGTCCTTTGTCTTTGGTCACCAGAGAAGGATAACATGCAATCTTATTGCGTACATGTTCTGTTTTATATGGTTTGTCATAATTACGTGTGTCCCTCTCCCCTTCCCAAATGTGTGTTTAGCTGCATGTTATTGAAGTGGGACAGCCACCACAAGGCAACCAACCTTTTACAAAGAAGGCAGTGGATGTATTCTTTCCGGTGGAGGCACAGAATGATTTCCCTGTTGCTATGCAGGTAAAATATATAAACGTTTAATCTGCATAAGTCTGTAGAACAAGAGAAAATCATTTTTATTTATTGGTATGCTAAGTATGAAGTTAAAAACAAAACGTTAAAATACTATACAGTCTCCTTGTTCTAAATGAGGTTTCCATGAGTGGTGGACATTTAGATCTATAGAGAATGCTGATGATGCAAGAAATATAGAAAGGAGCAAGTTTTTTACCTCGTGTTTAATCGAAAAGCCTTATGGAATCTATGTTTTGTTCTACTGTTTTCTGGTTTGAATTTTGCAGACCAGCCCCAAACATGGTGTGGTGTTCCTGATAACCAAGTATGGGTACATCCATTTGTATGACGTTGAGACGGGAACGTGCATTTACATGAACAGGATAAGTGGTGACACCATTTTCGTCACTGCCCCTCACGAGGCCACTAGCGGCATCATTGGAGTCAACAGGAAGGGACAGGTGAGCAAGTTAAAACCAACCACCAGGCCATCACATGCTTTTCCAGTCCATTAACTCTTTTGTATCGAAATTGTTACATTAACCATTCACTGGCGAATGGAAGATTTCCAATCAGCATACATAATCTGTGTTACTTAGTATTCCAGTAAAGTTACATGAGCTTTGAGCTAATCTACCTTTATAAAAAAAAATTTTTGGCGACTCCTGAACATCTGATGCTTGTCTATGTTACCTATGTTAACGATATCACATACACTGGGTGGCTTCATTTTGTTCTCACAGTCCCCACACTCTGTACAATTCTGTACAAATCCTGCTGGTACCACAGCCCTAGCTTTAGATTTTGAAGCTGTCAGCAAGGTGTTGATGAAATAGGTCGATGTTAGGATTCTAGTTTCTCAGAATTACCACCACCACCACCACATATCAGCTGTTTTTAAAATGTTTTAGTGAAACTAGACATATCATGCATGATACTTATGCAGTGCCCTTGCTCATCATGTCTTGGCAGCAAATGACATGACATTATGGGTAGCAATGTATAAAAATAATTCTTGGTACAGTGATGGGAGTAGAGGTTTGTTATTCAGCTTGTGATATGCTACTCATCAGATTTAGTTTGTTAGTATTCATTGACAAGATGATGAAGTGTAGGACGAGAAAAATACAGTTCTGTAATTCAGTTTGTTATTGATATTCTTTGGTAATAGATACATACGAATTATGTCAAATAGCAGCTGTTGCATGCTGATCACAAATTGCAAGTGCAGTTCATGTATATTTGTAGTAAAATGTTTTGTAGCAATAGAACTAAGTCTTTTGAATATCAATTTTTATCATAAAGATTCTTAACTTTCTAATAGTTTTACAGTTTTGCTACTGATTTTCCTTGATTTGCAAATTAAAAAGAATAGACATCATATTCATCCAGTGATAAAGAGGAAACAAATGTGTATGTGTGCCAAATTTCCATGCATTAAACAGTTTCAGAATCTGTACCCTGAAATAATGAATAGCCTTAAAAGCATAGGTTTTAAAACACAATTGAGGCCCCCTGTTCCCTCCAAAACAAGACTACTTAAATTCTTGTTTTAGGTATGCTTATGTCAATACTTAGCTTCCATTGCACAGATCACGTGATCTGTTAAGTGATTTCATTGTGTCTATGAAAATGGTAAAGGTGCTCGCATGTTTGTGTACAGGTGTTGTCGGTGAGTGTAGAGGAAGATAACATTGTCCAATACATCACCAACACCCTACAGAACCCTGACCTGGCCCTGAAGATGTCCTCCCGCTGTAATCTGCCAGGTGCTGAAGATCTTTTTGTACGCAAGTTCAACAACCTTTTTCAGAGTGGACAGTATCAGGAGGCTGCCAAGGTTGCGGCCAGTGCCCCTAAGGTGAGCTCAGCAGTGACATCTGTTATTAAAATATTTTGAATGTTTACCCTTTTTAAAATTAATAAATTTTTTAAAATAAAAAAGTGGGGTGGTTGGGTGCAAGGAAGAGTTTATTTTTGTTTTGCTTGGTTGATTGATATCACTGACATAAGACTATTAAGTTCCAGTACAATGTTTCCCCCCTGATAATCACAGGGAATCCTGCGCACACCTCAAACCATCCAGCGCTTCCAGCAAGTGCCAGCTCAGGCTGGGCAGACCTCACCATTGCTTCAGTACTTTGGCATCCTTCTGGACAAGGGACAGCTCAACAAGTATGAGTCCCTGGAGCTGTGTCGCCCAGTGCTGCAGCAAGGCCGCAAGCAGCTGCTGGAGAAATGGCTCAAAGAAGACAAGGTGGGGGGAGATTTCCATTCCTGAATTGAATACATAGATCTCTGTACACCTGCAGTTGCATGCCAGGACAGGAATAAGATTGGTTGGGAAGAAAAAAATTATAATGGAGAAAGGAATGTAAGATTGTTTGATGGTGACAAAGATAGGATTGGCAACTTTGAATAGATTTTTATTTTGACTTCATTTTTGCCTGGTGTTTGTTGTTTGTTGGTTTTTTATTATTTTATTTTGGTGTGTATTTTGAAGGCTTCCCCAGAAGGTGGAATTGTGTTTCTAGTGCTGTCATTATACAACTGAAAGATTAAGGTGGTTGTAGGGAGTTGTTTGGGGATGAGGCAGGGGATGTTTAGCAACAGCTGGCTTCCTGTGTCTGTATTGGGTTTAGCTGCAATATTTTTTAAACCTGTGCTTACCTTTGCTTTCAGCTGGAATGCTGTGAAGAACTGGGAGATTTGGTCAAGCAGGCAGACCCAACTCTTGCACTTTCTGTGTATCTGAGGGCCAATGTGCCCCAAAAGGTGAGGCAAATACATTTTGTGTCAAAGGGTTTTGTAGTGCAATGACAATTTGCTGCTCCCGTAAGTCCATAGGTGCAACTATTTCTGTTTTTGCAATTTCTTCTGGAAACTGTTTTTTGATTGCTTGAATGACGAATCTGTTTTTGAAACTTTTTGTCAAAATGACCTCCGTGCTGTTGGTTTATAGCAAGATAATGTTACTTCATTTGCCTATGGCAAGATCCAAACTGAAAGTGCTCGTTTACATAAGCACATGAAAATAAAGGCTGGCCTGTGGGGATACGGTATTGCTTCTCTGTTGTGATCGTATTAGAGAGAGAGAGAGAGAAAAGAGAGCTTAATGTCATGTTAGTTAAGTAAGGGTTTAGAGTAGAACGCTGAGAGATTAGAGTGTGTAGGTTTAAACAGCAGAGACATCAATGAAATGCTGTTAACAACTTCATTATTTTAAAAATTATAAATGTTCAATTTGGAACATCAGAAAAAAACTTGTAATGATGTGTGGTGGGACAAAATGCGTGGTGATAAGGTAAGTCTGATGTGTGATAAACAACATGTTCATGTATTAAAGTAATTGTGAAAAAAAAGTAGTTCAGTGGTGAATAAAACAGTTTCAAAGCAAATGTTGCAGTTGGCTGGCATTGCATACATGCAGATGTGATTATTTCTCACCCCATCCATCACGGTACATGTACCTGCATGTACAGTACTAACAATTTAGCTTGTTGTTGAAATGACATAAATGAGGTTACTTTTTCGTTTATCAAAGAAAAAAAATGTGTTCTTCCACAGGTGATTCAGTGCTTTGCCGAGACAGGTCAATTCCAGAAAATCATCCTTTACTCCAAAAAAGTTGGCTTCACCCCAGACTACATCTTCCTGCTGCGCAACATAATGCGCATCAATCCAGAGCAGGGTCTTCAGTTTGCACAGTTGTTGGTGGCAGACGATGAACCACTGGCAGACCTAAATCAGATTGTGGATGTCTTCATGGAATTCAACTTGATTCAGCAATGTACATCTTTCTTGCTCGATGCTCTCAAAAACAATCGGCCAGCAGAGGGACCACTACAGACTCGCCTGCTGGAGATGAACCTCATGTCTGCTCCACAGGTATTTTAATGTGATTTCTTTCGGCAAACGCTTGTGTTGTTGAATAAGTTCCTGGAAGATCCATGTCGGCACATCTGCTCGATCAAATGCAAGAAATCACAAGATTAGTACGGTAGATAGAAGGCATCATTTAGTGTCCGAGATATCGCATTTAATTTAGTTATTGTGCTGTCTTGGTGGGTAAGCCTCTGTTGTCAGATAAATCATTTTTGTCTGTATGTTACAACATCTGCAATGTGTCAACAACAGTGGGTAATACTTCAGTAAATCGTGAGCCACAAAAAATTGTTTAGACCAGAAGAAATCTGCCAGGATACAAAAACACAAATCAGAATTTTGAAAAAGGCATACAGGGTAAAAAAAAAAAATTAAAAGGTTATCTTTTTTGACTAGTTATGTGATATTAATAAAGAAGGCTTACATTTGAGCGTCAGGGTCGCACCATGATAGATTTGGTGAAATATTCTCAACATCATCCATCTCTTTCTCAGTATCCTCCACATTAGAAATGACTTATCTTCTGAGTAAAAACTATCAACTTCGAGCTCAGAACTGCTCATGTTTTCAAGATATTTGGCTTTGAAAGCACTGCCCGAAACAACATGGTCGCAACCAAATGTGAAAAGAATGAATTACGGTATAGCCTCACTTCATGGTGGTTTAAAAACACAAAAGTGTCGAATTTTGTACATTGAAATGACAAACTTTAATCATTTCTAATGATAACTTTACAAGAAAGAACACTTTAATGAGAAAGCTTAGGGTAATTTAAATAGAAACAAGGTAACCATGGTGTTTATGCTAGGACATTGATAGTCATGGGAGCCAACTGTTAATGTCCTGCCACAAACGGGGTGCATATCAGGATGGTGAGCTATATGGGTCATATTACTAAGCGTTTGCACCGAAAGGACCACCAGACTGATAACTGCAGTAAAATGGCCAGTGCAGACCAGCAGTTTAATGTGTGGGGAGATGGCCAGGATTCGAACCATCTTCCATCTGCTAGTCCAAAGCTCTACCAAATAAGCTAATGTATCCAAGCCCCCTTTTAGTGATAGGGTTACTACATTTGGAAATGGTAGTTATTGAGGTCGAGATGCTGACCACGCATGAAATTATAAATGTAAACTTTATTCATGTTCTTGGTGTTCAGTAACAAATTATGTAATAAGTAAATGTTTTATAAGTTAACCTGCAGAAATTAAACTTTAGTTAGCCACATGTCATCTTAGCTATTTTTTCAAGCAAATCTGATTCCTAACAGTGAATTGAACATGGGAGCCTGTTTTTAATGACCAAACTTAATATGGCATGGGTTCTGCTGTCACAGTGCAGTCAGCTTAAAGTAATCTATGTGGAAAATTACTCTGAATGATCCAGATTTTATCTCTCTAAATACACATATAATAACAACGAAGGTAACCTTGTCAGTAATACTTATGTGGAATTTTTATCTAAATTTAAGCTTGATCAGAATCTTAAACAGTCCAGCAGGGTTAAGAATGGTGCATGCTGTAGATTCTGTCCAAATTAAAAGGAAGTTGTGTATATAATGCTTAGGAGTTCTGTAGCAAGTGTTACACTAGCAGAAAAAAAACTTTTGTATTTCCAGGTTGCAGATGCTATTCTTGGAAACCAAATGTTTACCCACTATGATCGTGCCCACATTGCCCAGTTGTGCGAGAAAGCAGGCCTTCTTCAGCGGGTAAGTTTTTAATAAAAATACATGGTGACCTAAAGCTTTTACAGCTTGTAATATTATTTATTTCGATATTTCAGTGATGGAGCAATTTTTGGGAATGGTGTGTGTGTGTGTGTGAGAGAGAGAGATTTACCTTGCATGTGTACCCATTAATGGAGGGAATGTCTTTCAGGCCTTGGAGCATTACACAGATCTGTATGACATCAAGCGAGCTGTTGTTCACACTCACCTTCTGAACCCAGAAGTAAGTACAGGAATGTTAGTTTTTTTCTGAACTCTTTGCATTCATGTCAAAATGTATGTCACGACAGTCACAATTACCCTTCATGGCACATTGAAACGTATTATTTGCCGGTTAAAAAAATCCATCAGATGCACAGTATCAGGGAAATAATCCTGGTATCTTTGGAAAGCTCTAAAATTTTGTTCATACAATAACAACATTCAACACGGTAGGTAATATTTAAACTTTTCCAAGAAAAATTCTTTAAGAATTTTAAAGTCCAAAACTTGGTCTTTCCAAATAAAGTGTATTAACGTAAGTGTCTTAGTTTATTAGCAATTTTTTTTAAACGTGCCAAAATCTGTGCACTGTCCACGTCATGCATAGATCTATGCCATATGAGTGCAGAGAGTTGAGGATTGACTGTAAGAAGCACAGATTTAGATTTTGTGTGGTGTTTCATGTGGATTATTCTGTAGTGGTTTGCAATCAAGCTAAATATATTTTGGCACATTTCAGATACTTTTTGATAAATTAAAATCTGTCATTTAAATAAATGTGATTTGTCTTTAAAGAGCTGGGAAAAACTGGCTCAGTCTTTCTGGGCCATTAAAATTGAAAATCACTAGCTCATTGGACAAGTTTTTATTTAAAGACTGATGCAAACCTTCATTTACCTGATGACCAGGATGCATCAGGCATAGCAGAATATGGATCATTGAAAGAAGTGTTACTTTCTATTTGAGGCCTATCCTTAAGTTTTTTCGTGATCGTAATGGGGAACTTTTGTTTAATTTATTTTCTTTCTTACCTTCTAAAATGTTGCTGAGAGGGTAACTGGAAAGTTTACTGGCCATTGGGGTAGTGAACATTTTGTAACTTCCCCATCCCTGCTTTATTGCTATTAGATTAAGTTGGATCTGGAGGTCTTAAAAAACGATTTGCAATTGTTCTGTGGAACAGTGGCTGGTGACCTACTTTGGATCACTTTCGGTGGAGGATTCAGTGGAATGTTTGAAGGCCATGCTTACTGCTAACATCCGCCAGAACCTGCAAGTGTGTGTGCAGATTGCATCCAAGTATCATGAGCAACTCACCACTGATGTTCTTATTGAGCTGTTTGAGTCATTCAAGAGTTACGAAGGTTATTTTTAATTTTCATTCATACTCACTTGTTTGTCATCTCCGCAGACATCTGAAAAATGAAGAGTAGGCCTTGGTCATGCTTGAATACCTCAGCCTTAAATATGTTAATACAGTTTTCTACTTTCTTACTGATTTTGGGTTTGCTTTGGTAACAGTTATGGGATGGATCTTTTTTCTGCTTTGTCACCTGTCCTGCATGGTTTCTATTTAGTCACCATAAGCACTTTGCCTTACTCTTCATTTGATTTTGTAGGAAGCTGGGGAAAATAGTTTTGTTGAAAGGTTTTGTCAGGCCAACTTAGAAACAGAAGGATGTATTGCAGATTCTTTTTTATTGAGTCATTGTAAATTAGAGCACTATTTTGTTTGGGACCCAGAATCCTCTTCAGTGTACCTTGTTATGGAAACAATCTATGCTAAGGGCATTCCTTGTATGTTGGGAAAGCATCATTGATGTGTCTTGTTTTCTGCAGGACTGTTTTACTTCTTGGGATCAATTGTCAACTTCAGCCAGGATCCAGATGTGCATTTCAAGTACATACAAGCTGCCTGCAAGACTGGTCAGATCAAAGAGGTCGAGCGTATTTGTCGTGAGAGCAACTGTTACGACCCAGAGCGTGTCAAAAATTTTCTCAAGGTTGGTGCTTGAGAAAACATCATTTTTTAAATCTTTCTTTTGGCATCCATTTTTGTTGAGGGTAGGGATGGGGTGTTTTGGGAAACATTGATTCTTTATAGATTGCAGGTTTAATTTCATTTTGAAGGCTAGATAATTCATGTCATCTTTTTTTTCCTTTAGGAGGCGAAATTAACAGATCAGCTACCTTTGATCATTGTCTGTGACCGCTTTGATTTCGTCCATGACCTTGTGCTTTACCTGTATCGCAACAACTTGCAGAAGTACATTGAAATCTATGTTCAGAAGGTGAGTTTAATTGAAAAATTGTTAGTTTGAAATAATCCTTTATGTTTGAGTTTATTCCGCTCTAGCAAACTGCTGTCGTGTTGCTTTGTACAGTGTTGTTAATGCTGGTAGGTCAACATGGGAGCATAACGTAAAATCCTGTTGAGTTCTGTTTGTGGAATTGTGGACTGGCGATAAAAACTACAC
The DNA here is from genome assembly GCA_004794575.1 of Lanistes nyassanus. NCBI lineage: Eukaryota > Metazoa > Mollusca > Gastropoda > Architaenioglossa > Ampullariidae > Lanistes > Lanistes nyassanus. Next base: position 70,617 of record SMGT01005771.1, read on the forward strand.
TTTTGACGTGTTGCCTTTATCAGTTTGTGTAGCCTTAAGAGCAGTAATTCTGAATGCTTGATGCAGGTGAACCCTGCTCGGCTGCCTGTGGTCGTGGGAGGTTTGCTGGATGTGGATTGTGCTGAGGACATCATCAAGCAGCTAATCCTTGTTGTCAGGGGGCAGTTCAGCACCGATGAACTGGTGGAGGAAGTCGAGAAGAGAAACAGGTTCGTTCATGCACAAATTCTTTGTGTATATGACATCAGTTCATATAGCAGACGTACAGCATTCTTTTCTTGTGTTCTTGCCACCTTTTTCTTTGTTGCTTTTGAGCTCAGCTGGCCAGTTGTATTACTGTTCCAGATGCCTTTCTGTCTGCAGGCAGTCAAAGTCAGCTTGGTAGGCACATGATAATTTGTCATGTGCCACCTTTTGCATGCTGTCAAATTCAGCTGAGTAGGCAGATGATAATTTGAGATGCACTGCTTTTTACATGCTGTCAGATTTAGCTGAGTGGGTGAACAAACTTGTAAGATGGTGGTGGTTTTTAAAAGAAACATGACTGCTGCTTGGAATAATACCTAAGGGGACAACAAAGGGACTGAACAAAGCTAAAAGAAAGCATCGTCAGCATTTTAGGGCGTTACCCTTCATCAGGACAATTGCAAGCAGATAACTAAAACTAGATAATAGACATGGACCATGCATGGAGAGTGCAGGAGGAAGATATGCTGGGGAAAAAGTAAGGGTTGTCCCTTTGTTGTCACCTTGTGTTGTAGGCTTTTGCATACTATTTAATGCAGTGAGCAGGCCAGAGACATGACACACATACCCAAGCATAAAACTGATTTTGTTTTAAAAAACATTGATGTATTTAAGTTTGTGGGAGCAATTTACTTCAAAAATGTACTGTTAACAGACTGAAGCTACTGCTGCCTTGGCTGGAGACACGTGTTCACGAGGGTGTCACAGAACCTGCCACACACAACGCCTTGGCCAAAATCTATATCGACAGCAACAACAACCCCGAGAGATTCCTTAGGTGGGCTAAAAGAGATGTTTCATTCAAAATAGTTTATTAGAATGGTTGTTTTTAAACAGTTTATTGTCAGTAGACAATGGTGGGGTGGTGGATATTGATGGACAAAATGGTTGTGTTGCTGCTTCTATATTTTAACACATCTGTCAGTCCCAGGTAGGTAAGTGTGCATGCCAACAATTGTGTAGTGGTACACCTGCTTGACCCGTTCTCTGTCCCATCCAAAAAAAGATGTAACAGTCTTGTGTTAATGCATAACTTCATGTGGATCAACAGCTCATTCTAAGCCCTGCAGGCACTGACCATTTTCTGTGAAAGCAATATCTTGTGTAAAGCAGCCAGTGAGTCAGGTCTCCTTGGTTACAGAGAGAACCAGTTCTACGACAGCAGAGTGGTGGGAAAATACTGTGAGAAGCGTGATCCACATTTGGCCTGTGTTGCATATGAGAGAGGACAATGCGACGACGAGCTGATCAAGGTATGCACCTTGTGTAGCATTAAAAGATGATAATTGGTGCACAGGTGCATGCATGTGGATGTGTGCTGGGAATAAACCATTTGAAGTGGGGATTCGGTGGTGGAAAGAAGACACAAATCTTTCGTATATGGGAATTGTTACTGATTTGCATGAACGTGTTGCAGGTTTGCAATGAAAATTCCTTGTTCAAGAGTGAGGCACGCTACCTAGTGAGACGACGTGACCCTGACCTTTGGGCTGTGGTCTTGCAGGAGACAAATGAATATCGCAGGCAACTAATTGACCAAGTAAGTTTAAATGAAATAGTCTGATCTCTCACTTCTTTAAACACTAATTAATGGTATGGTGTTCTTGCATTCAGTGCATGTTGTATCTCATTTAACATTGAAGAGACTTGTGATTTACTACCATATTTCAATTTATGTCTTGAGTTTTCAGTTCTGAAGGCCTGCTTTGCTCAAAGTAGGGAGTTAAATTTATTTTGCTTGGTGTTGCTAGGTCGTGCAGACAGCATTGTCCGAGACTCAGGATCCTGAAGAGATTTCCGTGGCTGTGAAGGCCTTTATGACTGCTGATCTGCCCAATGAACTAATTGAACTGCTGGAGAAGATTGTGCTGGAAACATCAGTCTTCTCAGAGCACAGGTATACTTATCATCATGACCCCCATTTAGTTATTTGAAAGTCCATGTACCCACAACGTTTGGTTAGGTATAAATTTGGAAAACAAGTGTTTGTGTTTCGTCTGTGTTCGGATGATCCAAGATAGGTTCCATCAATCCATATGGGGCAGAAGTTGAGTCTCTCTGTAGTTTGTGTGGAAACTTAAATGTATGCAAATGTGTAAAAGAGGATAATTGATTTATGTATGCACAAACACATTCCTTATCTTGATGTACGCATAAGTTTGTAGACTTTCCTGAATTATCTATTTTTTAAAATCCCATTTCTGTAAGATTTTAGTACTGTACAGTGGTGATAAGTTCATTATGACAAAGTGCATATTTATTTTTCAAGAAGACATAAGCTCCATATTCCTGGATGTTAACAAGCCATCATCTTGTTGTAATAGAAACTTGCAGAACCTGCTGATCCTGACAGCCATCAAGGCCGACCGGACCCGTGTAATGGAGTATATCAACCGATTAGACAACTACGATGCCCCTGATATTGCTAACATAGCCATCAGTAATGAGCTGTATGAAGAAGCGTTCGCTATCTTCAAGAAGTTTGAGGTCAACACTTCAGCTATTCAGGTGTGTTGTGGATGATTTTTTTTCCTGCAGTGTTCCCCTCTCTTATCGGGGATCAGTTGGTAACTAAGAAGATCAGAAGTCATCCTTTTTTTAAAAGGTACTTGGACCCATGGATGTCTCAGCAAAAACCCTAATCTCTGCATTCCCATACTCTGGCAGCCACCTCTACAGAATGAGATAGCGGCGAGATTTGTGCGAGAGTCACGATGCCAGCCAGAGGAAAGGCAGTAGTGTCTCATCTGCCGATCCTCCTTATGATGTTGGCCTATGGGCTGGGAGATTTTACCCAGCAGTGTAGTTGACGATAAAAAGTGTTACATTTAAAGATTATGCTAGCATGTTTTCTTGATATTGTAAGAGTTTTCCCCCAAAAAAGTGTTCACAACAAAGAGTATCTTGTAAAATATAGCAGTAGATGGCTGTTGCCCATACATGGAATTTTGTGTCCAAGTACCTTTCAGCACACAGTTTAAAATTATGTTAACCACACATTATACACTGTTTTTGTTTAAACAGCTTTTGATGAATTGCATGTTTAGGTGTTGATAGACAACGTCAGCAACCTGGACCGAGCCTATGAGTTTGCAGAGCGTTGCAATGACCCAGGTGTGTGGAGTCTTTTGGCCCGTGCACAGCTTAGCCAGGGCATGGTGAAGGAAGCTATTGACTCGTACATCAAGGCAGATGACCCTTCACAGTATATGGAAGTTGTGCAAGTAGCCAGCAGCAGCAGTGAGTACTGGGGCAAACTCTGGTTCACCAGTTTGGGCGACAGTAGTCATATAATGTTCTGTACAGCAAGCAAAAACTAAATATAAATACAATGTGGTGGGAACATATTAAAAATTGGAGCTGTGTGCTGCAGTACCTTTAAAAGTTACTCATTCCTGATGTTATGCCAGTTTTGCGTCTGAGCTACAGCATATCGTTAGCAACGCTCTACTGAAGACTTAGCAATGACTTTGAAAACTTTTTAAACCGAATTTGTTCGCTGGTATTTGACAATACAGGAATCATTTCTGTATAGATTTCCTTTCCTTGGACCAGAAATTACTCGACTATATAGAGTTCTTTGCTCTTGTGCATGCTACCTTGTTAGTTTGGAAGAATCAGCGCAAATGCCAATCAGAGTTTCATCAGGATTCTTTGTTTGGTTGTTGATGTCTTTTATCCTGGATAAACTCCTGGCATTTATGGATAATTTCCACAAGGTATTATGGATTTCAAGTGCTGCAAACAGCTGTAATAGGCAAGTGTTTGGTGTCATTGGAACTTTTTCAAGACTGTGTTTACATTCACTTTTTTTTAATGTAATTTAGCAGCCTTCCGCACAGTCAGCAACAGATTTCAGGTCGGAAAAGTCTTTTTCCACTTAAATTTATCTTTTCAACGTTTGAATTATGCTTTTATCTTTAATATTTTTTTTAACAATTTTTCTAAATTCAGTAAAAATCACCCCAAATGGTGCGGTCTCAGCGATGCCATGCACTTTAGGACCACATCAGGATTGAGTTAATGCGCGTGTTTCCTTCCCAGACACCTGTTTGCCATTCTTTACAAAATGAATAAAAACTAAGGCAAAAAATTCACAAGATAGAAAAATTGAGGTGAAATAAAAGCCACAGAAATAAACAAAAGGGAGACAACATTTATAGCTTGTTGAAATTTCGGGTGGGTTGTGGAATAATCGAAAAGGGAGAATTTGTAGACATTTAAGACGTGATAGAAAAAAGGAGACAACAATTATACAGTAGTACCCTTCTATTACGACCTGGTAAAAAGGAACGAAACAGGTCTTATCTGAGGGTGGTCTTATTAGAGAAGCAAGCTAGACAAATGGAACAATAAAGCAGTGTTCATGAACCCTATAAACTATGCAGTTTTATTGTCTGTACCACAGCCAACATTTAACACATAACCGGTGTAGGGCTCCTAGCTCGTGCCGCCCCTGCTGATGCAGCTTTCTAGCCTTTTTTTCAAAAATTCATTACCCCCCTAAAAAATAGAAAAGTTTTTTAAACTTGATTGCAAGCATCAATAAACACAAAAAACTCATGTCTTACTTTGTTTCTTGGACCTTGTTCCATAATTTATAAATCCTTTGATGGCACCACAACTGAAGTTGAAATATCAAAAAGTCCTCACGATTCCTTATACACAGTCTGTTCGAGATGTTTACACCACGTGCTCATTTGTTTTTCTCTTCGTAATCACTCTCTTGGGTCTTTCAGGCACAAATAATCCTGTCTTCCTCCAGGTTTTCATAGTAAATTTTCAAAACAGTGTCATTTTCCTCATCAGTGTGTAATTTGAAGAGTAAATCTAGCATTTCTCAAGTGACAGGGCAAGTATGGATACACACTTCATAGGCACTTCACACTGGCTTGGAATTGTGGTCGGAAACCAGTTAAACACATTATAAGGGAAGTAACTCAACAAAATAATTCAGTTTTCGAATGTAAGAGTTCTTTATCTTTGACCATTAGCCATTCCCTGCAAATAAATCGTCAAACATCTCATGAGGCTGGTTTGACACAGCATAAATGCAGCGCATGCTCTGTCAAGCCGGCCTGACAAGCGGTGTCATTGAGTTAACACAAAAAGACTATAAAAAGGAACTATTCATTGAAGGGAGTTGCTATTCTTCACAAACCCTTGGGAATCTTTCATCCAGTTCTCAGTAACACTCTTGCTGACATCCCCCCTCTCACCATCCAATGTCATTAATGAACTATTTGATGCCGTAAAGTCATCACAGCCATATGCCATTTTTGTACACAATGCCTTTTCTTGAATCAGTTTTCTGGTCCGTCATCATTGTTGATGTTTGGTACACTTTTGCCAGTTTTTACCCCCTGCTTTCTCCACTTTCTAACCTGTGAATTGTGGCTTCCTTCTTGATTACTGCTTGAATTTGGGTTTTCCGCACTCGAAGTGATGTGGCTCTCAACATCGCAGTTTCTCTTCTCTTAGCCCACTTCACCCCATGGAGGCTCATTTCAAAACTTAGCTGTTTTCTTTTTCATGTAGATGTAGAAGCCATTATTGTGGACACTACTTTCGGAACAAACTTACGATGCTACTTTATCTTCGAAGTGCGGAGCCTGCTCTGAAATTGACAGATGAGGTCTCGCATGACAACATAAACTGTGTGTAGCTCAAGGCTTTTGGACAATATTATTATAGCTGTGCCACGTCAAACGGTCAAGTGGGACAGGTGTGTGGCCCCTCTTTACTCTCCTTTGATGGGTGGCTGAAAGAACAACCAGTTGGAATTGTGCATGCATATTGTACAACAGGAGAGTAGTCATGGGGACCACACACTCGCCCCGCGTGAGGCTGTTCACACAAGTCGCCTGGGAATTTGAAAGGTCCAAAGGTCGCAAATCATTGTCAAAATGAAGGTCGTAAGTTAGAACTGAGAAAAAGTCACATTACCAGCATAAGCCATATAATAGAAAATGTTCCGTTAACAAATCTGTTGGAATGCAGGGGGAGCCGGGGAGGTGTAATGGCGAGCGTCGTAATAGAGAGGTTCTACTGAATTTGTTTGCAGATTATTATGAGGCAGAATAATAGAAAAGGAGACAACAATTGTAGCTTGTTTAATATGTTTGCAGACAATTGGGAAGAGCTGGTGAAGTTTCTGCAGATGGCAAGAAAGAAGGCAAGAGAGACATACGTGGAGACGGAGCTGGTCTTTGCATATGCTAAAACTAACCGCCTTGCTGACATGGAGGAGTTTATTTCTGGGCCCAACCATGCCAACATCACTCAGGTATGTATGGTTTCTTTCCAGATCTTAAAATCCTTGAGTTCCAAAGAAGACTTTTGATAGGAATTTGTTCGATTTTTATTTTGTTTAAACACTTTCTAATGATCTTTGGATTAATGTGACCTTTTCTCCCCTCTTCAAAAGGTTGCCGATAGGTGTTTTGACAACAAGATGTATGAGGCTGCCAAACTTCTGTACAACAACGTATCAAACTATGCTCGACTTGCTATCACCCTTGTGCATTTGGGTGAATACCAGGGCGCTGTTGATGGGGCACGCAAAGCCAACAGCACAAAGACTTGGAAAGAGGTAAGTGAATGGAGATATCTTCAGATATTGGCATGTGTGTGAATAAGGGCTTCTTCATTTTCCAGCATGCTGGGTTGATGTGGATAAAGTTTACTAAGATATTTCTATGAGAGATTTTTTTTGTAAACTTTCACATTTAGTACTGTCTGCTGAAACATATTGATGCAGGTGTGTAAATTCAAATCATGACCCTGTCTTTTCCAGGTGTGCTTTGCCTGTGTAGATAACGAAGAGTTTAGGTTAGCTCAGATGTGTGGCCTGCATATAGTGGTACATGCTGATGAACTAGAAGAACTTATCAACTACTACCAGGACAGAGGATATTTTGAGGAACTGATAGCTTTGCTAGAGGCAGCTTTAGGTGAGTGATTGTTTAGGCTTTCATTTATGGTAGTCATTTAAATAGGTCAATGGGATGAAATGGAGACAGCATGCTTGTTCTCATTCTGGGAGAGACACTACCAGCATTTAATATTGAAATATTAAAACAAGTTTATGTTTTGACATAGAAGCATGCTATAGAAGTGTTAATGGTAGGAAAAAAGGACACATGAGAGGAATTTTCCAAAAATTGCATGAAGAATGAAGCATGATTGCATGAAGAATGAGTGAACACCTATGTCTTTGCTATATAACTATTGTGGGCTGAGTTTGTGGCACAGTGTTCTTAGTTGACATGGTCTGAGGAATTTTAGGGCAGACTGGTTTACGATCGGGTATGGCTTTACCTCATTTATACATTGTTTCTGCTGGCCATTACTAATAGCAGTTTGATTGCCCTTGGCTACAGGTCTGGAGAGAGCACACATGGGCATGTTCACGGAACTGGCCATCTTGTACTCCAGATATAAACCTGAGAAAATGCGTGAACACCTGGAGCTCTTCTGGTCCCGAGTCAACATTCCCAAGGTCAGTGCCATTAATATCTGCCTGTGGTGGTTACCATCTGTCTTAAATATCTAAGCTTTATTTCGCTCATATTGGTCATACATTTGTGAGAAACAGTTGTATGAAAGTAGAAAGAGAGGTTTTTGAAACTGGGGTAGTTGCTGATGTGTTCTGTCCCTTGCATGCAGGTGTTGCGTGCAGCAGAATCGGCGCACTTGTGGCCAGAGCTGGTTTTCCTGTATGACAAGTACGAGGAATACGACAATGCCATCCTGACCATCATGCATCACCCCACCGAGGCCTGGCGCGAGAGTCAGTTCAAGGATATCATCACCAAGGTAAGTTGCTGTGTAAGAGTGGAGAATTCTGCACACTAGCCATGATATAAGGATCCACATAATAAAAATCAGAGGGGTAGGGCAATTGGTTTACTTGCTTGCTGTAGACACAGACCAACTTGTTTAAAATCTGTGTGTGTGTATGTACAGATTGTATATAGTATGTACCAGTATCTTATAGGACTAGCATTGGTATATGAAAACTGAACAGATCTACTTCCTACTACACAATTTGAAGCAAAATAGAGTTTCTAGTCTTCAGGGGTGGTGATTGTAAAACCTGAGGTAGAACTTGATTACCATGCAAGGGTTTCTCCATTCTGTGGTGCAGGACTCTAAAGATTGTGGTGCTCTTGTCGTCAATGTTTTACTGTGTGGATAAATTTGTACTCTTCTGTTAAATGCTGTGCTTCATTTACAGGTCATATTTGCTCACTTTTTTCTGCTGCAGGTTGCTAACATCGAGCTGTACTACCGGGCAGTACAGTTCTACTTAGATTTCCGCCCATTGCTTATTAATGACCTGCTTTTGGTTCTCACACCTCGTCTCGACCACACACGTGCCGTCAATTACTTTGCAAAGGTTGGTCTTTGTCAGTAATATTATTGCTAAGGTTATGTGGTGTTTTGAATTGAATTAGATAATAAAGGAATGGATATTTAGATGCTCAGTAATTGCCTAAAAGCTATTTTATGAGCACAGGCACCATCAGCTGGTACTGGCATTTTGGAGCAAGGACAGGCTTTTTATTTCAGGTAAACCAGATTCCACTTGTGAAACCTTACCTGCGGTCTGTGCAAAAGAACAACAACAAAGCCATCAATGAAGCTCTTAACAACCTATTTATTGAAGAAGAAGACTACCAGAGCTTACGAGCCTCAATTGATGCCTATGACAACTTTGACAACATCTCTCTGGCCCAGAGATTAGAGCGTCACGAACTCATCGAGTTCCGTCGCATTGCGGCATATTTGTACAAAGGAAACAACCGCTGGAAGCAGTCGGTGGACCTGTGCAAGAAGGACAAACTTTTCAAGGTTGGTGTTTCTGTTACATTCTCTGGTCTCATAGAGTACCTACAGGGGCTTTTTCATACCCAGTTCTTTGCAGCATGTTTTAGAGTTCTCTGTCTATTTTTCTTCTGGATTATTCTTCTAGACATGCCATAGTAAGCTCTGTCATACATCTGTTTCTCCTTGGACTATTTCAACCATATCTCAGTACCAGGGCTGGGGTGTAACGAAGTACTTGTACTTCGTTACAATACTTCGTTACAAATTTGAGTACTTTGTAAAGTAACGAAGTACTTTTGCAAGTCTGTACTTTTACTTTGACTTTTGTTCCTTTTTTCGTAAAAATTTTTACTTTGTAACGAAGTAGTTTCTGAAAACTATGCAAAAAGTAGAGTACTTTGTGGATAAATTTGGAAAACAAAATATCGTGCACGTGCTGTCATTTGACTCATTTCCGTCCACCATCTTTGGAAGACCGCCCGCCATACAGTCGCGTGTGACCAGCTGCATAAGACGCGCGTTGCCTAAGGCGAGGTTTCGCGAAACCTCGCGAGGAGAGCTTAAGTGTTTCCCAGCACCTCTCGCGGGAAGAACCTTGCAAGGACTCGTGAGGAGCCTTTAGGGCATCTTCGCCGGCAAGAGAAAGATGGCTGACAAAACCTATTAGACCTAAAACCATGACTTTTCGTGGCTGTTTGTGGCTGTTCGGTATTTCGTATACACGGCAGACGAACAGATGATAACAGTACTGACACAAAACCTTCTATTTAGACCTAAAACCATGACTTTTCGTAGCTATTCGCAGCTGTTCGGTAATTCGTATGCGCGGCAGACGAGCAAACGATAACAGTACTGACACAAATCTGAAATGTACGTACTCAGGTGTCGATTGTTGGCATTTTATCCAAAAAATAATTCAGAAAGTGCATTCTGATGTTAAATATACCTTTAAAACCTTTTATTTAGACCTAAAACAATGACATTTCGTGGCTGCTCGGGGTTTCGTGTGACCGCATGTTGGCTCGAAAAACTTCCGCTTCGTGCGCGAGACTCTTGGATGTTTCCTACAGACGCTCGCTCGCTAGAGATCTCGCAGGCGAAATCTTGCAAGGGTCTCGCCCTTCGGCAACGCGCGTAAGGAAGACGCGTGAAATGGCCGAATCACCGCATTTTAGATTCCACGATTCGTTGTTTGAAAGTAAATGAAAAGACGTGCAAATTCCTGTGCTTGCTTTGTGCACCAAAGCATAAAGAAGTGCGCACTCGCCTTCAAATCTGAGGAATCACGTAGAGATAAATTTTAATGTTGATAGTAATAATGTAATATAGGCGATGTGTCCGATGATTCATCAAATATGGATGAAATACAGTCTAGAGCACTCTTCGTTTTACACTAGTGGGTATTTAATTCGTGATTTAAATTTTTAAAAAAATCTGCCTGAAACCCAGCTATGGCCCTTTATACCCCAAATGCCAACAAGGAATCTAAACGTATTCCTAATTATCACTCCAGCAGGAAGTACTTGAAACGCTCAACAACAATACCGTATGCAGACGCCTGTGACCAAGGGAGCTTACCGTACCCATTTCATAATTTAAGCGCTCGTTTCTCATTTGTTCTTTATTACGTATTCCTAATTCCAGTATCAACTGCAGATATGCTCCCAAACCTACTATCATTAAAACTTGTTCACAAATCCCGAAGCATCTCAATCAGCAATGACAGTAAGTGGACTTTAAAATAAATGTCTATTTTTTTATTTACCTAAAACTGTCTAAAAGTATGAAAATTATACCATGTATACCAAAAGAAAAAAATATTTTGAGTAGTGTAAAACAAAGTTATATTATAATTATTCATACCGTTTGCTGGAAGAGACTGTGTGTGCGTGTGTGTTGCACGCACATAAAAATGTTTGCCAGAAGTCAAAATACTTTTACTTTGTAACTAAAAAAGTACTTTTGACATGAGTACTTTTTTACTTTTACTTAAGTAACTTTTTATGACAGTACTTTTACTTTTACTTAAAGTAGTTTTGTACTAAAATACTTTTACTTTTACTTAAGTAGTTTTTAAAAGTAACTACCCCAGCCCTGCTCAGTACTTTAAGTTTAAGCATATATATTTTTTCATGCAGTGTTCTAAACATTTCATGCGGCATTCCTGGCATTTCTTGCACTATTCCAAGCATTTTCAGGCAGTGTTCTAAACATTTTCATGCAGTGTTCTAAACATTTTCATGCAGTGTTCTAAACATTTTCATGCAGTGTTCTAAACATTTTCATGCAGTGTTCTAAACATTTTCATGCAGCATCCTGGCATTTCGTGGGGCATTCTAAGCATTTTCAGGCAGTTCTCCAACCATTTCTCGCACTATTCCAAGCATTTTCACGCAGTTGTCAAACCATTTATTTGCAGTGTTCCAAAAATTTTCTTGCTATTTTCAAAGCATTTTTAGCACTACTCCAAGCAGTGTTCCAACCACGTTTTTTTTCCCTTGTATCAATGGGGCAACAATATTTTCTTTAAACCACAGTGCATCAGAGCTGAACTGCATACCCTTGAGTAGCAAGTGCATATTATGAAAAATCAAAGTTCTGTTGTTGCTGTTTTTTTATTTTAATTTCAGACAGAAATGTCTGTAATAGTATGGCCATCGCTTGGGGACTGCTAGAGATACTGGCTTAGGATCAAGATGCCTGGGGGACTTCTGTAGGCAGCCTTTGAGGAGGGATATAAGACATGATGATGATGATGATGATGATGATGATGTCTGTAATGCTACTAATACTCTTGCGTTTGTTCTTTCTTAAGGATGCCATGATGTATGCCAGTGAATCACGCCTAGTTGAAATTGCAGAGGACTTGATTGAATGGTTTTTGGACAGTGGTAACCATGAGTGCTTTGCAGCCTGCCTCTTCCAGTGCTATGATTTGCTGCGACCTGATGTTATCCTAGAACTTGCATGGCGACACAACATCCTGGACTTCGCTATGCCATACATGATTCAGGTCATGCGAGAGTACATAACCAAGGTCTGTATCTCTGCCTTGGGTACTGGTCTAGACCAGGGTTATTGTTTGTTTTGCTCATGTATGTTCTTGTGAATGCACATTCAGCTTTCCCCTGCTACTAGATCCCAGGCAACGAACTGAATCATTTGCATTTTCCTTATTTGTTTGGGGTGATTTAATGACCCAGCAAAATTACTCTTAGAAATGTTATCTTTGGCAGGTTTAGTTACAAGATTGAATAGCCATCTGATATTGCATTAATATCATTGTTTCATTGGTTCAGTTCTTTGATACATTTGCCATGCGATAGCTTTTCATATTACTGTTTGTCTGGGGATCATTGTACCTGGCTAAGTTTGCCCTTTCATAACACTGTGCTGCAGGTTGACAAACTGGAGCAATCCGAGGCTGTGAGAAGTGAGGAAGAACAAAAAATTGAGGAACGTCCTATTGTTCTGGGTATGTTAGGCATCTCTTAATTTAAGAAACAGTTGAAAGATCAGATTTTGTCATAATTGCATGTTGAGTAACTTTCTGCTCATTTAACCTTAAATGAAACCTGATAATGCTGAAAGTGCAAATGCTTTGGCAAAATTTTCAGAATTGTTTTGCTGTTTCTGAAAGGTGCTTGTTTATCTAGACAAGGTTTTATGGAGTAATATTGACTGGGCTATTTTTTAAATTGCTGTTGTGTGTTCAGGTGAGCCACAGCTGATGCTGACAGCTGGCCCAGCTGCCATGATGGGCATTCCTGCTGTGCAGCCAGGTTATGGTGCAGGCTATAATGCCATGCCTCCGGGAGCTATGCCTGCAGGCATGCCTGCCTATGGTTACAGCATGTAAATGTACCTCGGTCTTCAGAGATATCTTGTGGCTCATGGGACACAAACATGTGTACGCTCTGGGGGACTGCACCCAGCCTTTCTCACGATTGTGGATAACAAGAAACATGGAATCATCTTGAGAAAAGGAGGCCAAGGGCAGTTGTCCAGGATGTGTATTGGTCGTTTGGATGGATGAACCTGGCTGGCTAGAGCTGGTTGAGAGGAAGTGCTGAATGGAAATATTATTGTGTATATTGAGTGATGTACACTTTTTTCCTTCCCATTTTGCAGCAATCATGGCTGATTACATAACTGGACTAGGAAGTAATGTATGTGATTTGTTTCTAGACACACATATTGATGGCCTTTGGCTGTTGAGTAAGGGAGTCTGAGTGTGTGAGAGTTCATTTAAATGGTGTGATACAAATTAATAAGGATGGATTTGATTCTGTTAGTCAGATAAGCTTGAAAGACAGTTTTTTTGTTTTGTTTTTTTAAACAAAAAACATTCCCAGTTCACTTCACCTTGCTTGCACCTGCCTTACTAATGGGTTTAGTACTAAATTCTCAATTTTTTTTAATGAAATAAATTTTTAGAACTTAAATTCAAAGGTTGAAGGTTGAGCATGTGCGGAAGATATGTAGTTGGCTGGTTTCGTTGAAATTTCTCCAGTCAGTTTTAACTTTTTGTTGACCTGCACATAGTTTGGTTTGCATGTTGATAAGAAGTGTGTGTTTACAGTGTATAACCAATCAAGGAAGCATTAATAAAGAAATATTAGCTCCTTTCACTTTGACATTTAGGAGCACCCTGCAAGTTTTTTCCCCTGTGAGTAGATTGTAATGGGATAGTGAAAAAGAGACCGCTGCTTTATTTCTGTTCCATCGATGACGATGAATGTACAGCAGTGCTATACTTAGAAACTATCAGAATTTTTCTGCTACAAAATATGGCTCTGTATTCCCAATAATGGTGCAGATGCATCTGAAGGCAGTAGTTTCTGTGTCTAAAATGTTTAGCTTGCTGTGAACTAGATTGAGAAGTCTGTGTAGAATTACCGAAGTCGTCATTACTTTTTGATATTCTAATAGATACTAATAGATATTCTGTCTAACACTCCCCTGTAATTTACTTTTCTGGTTAGCATGAATGCTGGAAATAATATATTTCCTCACCAGGTTCAAAATGGTTGTAGCAAAGCCATTACCACAATGTTTGCTAACAGAACAAGGGAGTCAGGCAGAGTGAACGTGTATGTGGTTGTACATGTGTGTGTATGTGTTTGTGAATACACAGCTTTATCCTGTTGTGATTATCCCACATAATGGACCGAAAATTAGAGGAACCATATGCATATGGTAAATTTCAAAGCAGCCAGCAGCTCACGAATCATAGAAATGGCAGGAAGAACACGTACAGGTGGTGAGGTTTCCTGCATTGCGTTTAGGTCTGCTACCTTTTGGAGTATCGTCTTCAGTTTTTCAAGAAATGGTCATCAGTCAATGAGCCCAATAATATCTCAGATGAGTGCTTGTAGATGAAAGCCTTTACCTGGAGATGAAGTCAAGAGGCTGGTTGGCCTTGTTTAAAATCTGAATAACGCTTTGCAGACTGGATGCACCTAGGGTGATAAATATGCGACGGTGATAAAAAATATACTATACTCTTTATTCTGTCCAATCTCGAGGAACTTGGGCATCCTGAACCGAGGGTAGGTGAATTTACATGAAAGCCATTTTAATTATGCTAGACAATTTAGTAGTGATAGAACACTGCAGGCTTTGCTGCCTTGGCATGCTGTTATAATTTCAAGACTTTTTTTTCTGGGGATGACATTTATCAGCCACTGAGTGTAACTTACTCATGTGTATGTGGATCGGGTGTGTATAACTGTTGCAGATGCCACGGTTGACAGATTGTTATTGTCATCTTAATATAGTTACCCAAGTCATAACCCTTATACTATTTTTTTGGGTTGGGGGTGGGGCAGGTTTCTGGAGAGTAAATTTAATCTGTCATGTTCTCCATCTCCCCTTTTCTCGCCTCTCCCCCCTCCCCAACTAATTTTTTTATTGATTATGCCATTTCCTGTTAACTTTTTAGTCCCACTCCTTTTAAGATTTGATTTACAATGAATAAGTCTGTAGGCACAAAGTTTACAAGAAGCACTCATTGATTTCCTTTCCTCAAGTTTCTGCACAGGTTGTGTTGGCACACCAGTTTCTGTCGCATGCTGAGTTTGTGAACTTGCAGTGAATGTGACTATCCTTCATTGCCTTCCTGATAAAGGCATTGCAGCCCTGGGCCCAAGCAGTCACTGGTCGGCATTTGGAGACCGCAGAGGCCTTGGTACACCAGCAGCTTGCTGGCCAAGACCTTTAGTCAGTTATTTGTTGATCGAGGTTGAATATATTTTGTTTTTAGATTTCAGCCTGATTTTGACAGGCTGCATGGCTGCATGATTTCATTATGACCTTGTTTCCACTGTATCGATTCATTGAGTTTGATCATTTTTAATGGGCAGACAGGAGATAGCTTGGAACTGATAGCAGAGAAAACGGACATACTCTAACCGGATGGAAACTAAGCGTATAAAAGTTTCTGATACGGAACTTTTGAGGGCGTTTCTTTAGAGGCAAACGGTGTGTGTGTGTTTCACATTGTCACATCACTTTCGGTACAGTAGTAGTTACAAGGAATGTGCTGTGGCCGCTTAATTGGCTGTTAGATTTACCAGTATATGTCGCCAATAAACATACTGAACCATACATTTTTCATCTTGTTTGGAGGTAGCTAAGTGCATATGTGGGCGATTCATGGATGGAATTTGCGACAGTCCGACGCGTAATTTGGTGACTAAAAGAGCGACGTAGTCTTTTGAAGTAGTTACGGTGACCTCATAGTGTTTGGGGTTTTTTCTTGTTTTGCCTCCGGCCTTGCTCAGTAAAACCCACCAGTGCGAGATGACGCACAGGGGTACCGCGTTGGTGACGCCAGAACTAGGAATGTTTGGTTCATTTCGTCTATCAAACGAATGTCGCAATGCACACGTTATTGTTTCAGATGTATTCGCAAGCATAGGAAATGCCTGGACTATTTTTCGGTTCAGCGTGCAATCCCCGTCCAGAAAAACAGCGAACAAAAGTCTGTAGAAGAAAAGCCCTGTCGGGTCTCCTCAGACCCTCGTTAAATGCCGGAAATGATTTCCTGTTCTTAAAAGGGTGTAACCCAACATTCCTTCTTTCCCACCCCGCTTCTGTTGTTAACCTTACCGAGGCCGCTGGTTTTGGATCTATCCTTATCCCCGCTAGCCATCTCTCTCTCTCTCTCTCGTGCACGCATGCATGTACACCCGCACCGTCTCTTCCTTTCCGATACAAACGCACACACGCTGAATCAAGACTTCCCGCGGCGATTTGGAATGTCTTCAAATTCGCTCATGTGTCTGGTGTACAGTGGAGTGGGTTTTATGCCGACGAAAGCGATTCAAGTTTATCAATAAGATGTGAGCAATTATAAAATTACAATAGTTTTTAAAGCTGACTAGGGACAGTAACGGATCCACGAAGTTGTTAAAGGAAAGTCGGTGACCCCAAGATCACTTGAGGGAAAGGGCGGGGCGGTAAATGTAAGCGTTGAGCGGTGATGTTGGCAAATATTAGTCGATACAGAATTTTATGAGAATTTTAGATTAAACTTCTACGGTCCCCAGACAGCTTTCAATGACGGTGTCATGAAAGTGTGTCGTGCATGTCAACCCCTCTTGAATGCATCAGAAATCGTGTTAACCATTTTGTCGCCTTTCTCGGTTCTCCGTCTCCCCCATCCCTCCCCGTCAGTTCATCTGCAGACTACTATTAACACAAAATGATTCATGTCTCTGTCTCGCATTTGGTCAACAGTGTGCAAAAACCTAGCGCAGATGTTTTCATTAATGATGCCATTAATGCTAATACAGAGCGTGAAAATCATACCTGGGGTCAGGGAGGGAATGGGTAGCTGGCAGCCAGACCCCAAGTGGCAAGTGACGGGGGAGGACTCGGGCTGCCTTTTATCGATGTTTTGTAGTAGTTTCCCTTTCATCATTCACGTCTGCTGCGTGCCGTCGGCGACGAATGGAGGCTGCGGATTGCTGCTGATGAAAGCGGTCACATTAATGCAGGAGCACTTCTGGCGACTTAATGAGTCTGAGCAGACTGGCCAGAAGTAATTGTCGCAGTAGGCGAACAAAACAAAAGATGCAACACGGCATCAAGGGCAGAAGGACCTGGTATGGGATGGGGGGAAAAAACCTTTGTTGCCATCGTACTTAGGCGGGATGTATTCTAAGGGGAAATCTCTAATGAAAGTGTCTACTGGGACAACACGGCCACTGACCTGAGATGTAAAAGTGAAGGCGTTCCTTGATTTCGAGGAACCGAAATATACTGTTTATCGTTGGAAGTCAATTTACATGCCACCTGTTCGGAGGGTGAATAAGTCCTGCGGATTTATGAGCAGACTGTCAGGATAAAGTTGTTGCTAATAAATTGTTATTTGTCTGTGGCCAGTAGTGGTGAAATTGTGGGATATTTGTGATGGCTTTCGGTGGCACAACGAGGTTCTGATTTTCTGTACGGTCTTCCAACAACAGAATATGACTGATTTAAACTTGGTTTAACCCGATTTAATCTTTTTTGTCATAATATGTAGCTGGAATTCTTATTACTTCTTCTTTTCTAGGGTGGGGGGGGGGGGTTACCTTGGACTTCTCTTTGTGACGTGACGTTGGTAAGAGGGTAATTTGTTGGCGAGGGGGGTGGGGTAGGTGATAGCCATCACATTTAACTTCAGGAAATAATCCTTGACCACTCCTGGATTCGAACCAGCAACATCCATAGCTAGCCCGCAGTGTCATCCAGACTCCTAACTTGACTTTTTTCTTTCTTGGTTTTTTTTTACGTACCTATCTTTCCCACTAACTACTCACAACCCTGACCAGCTATCAAAGGTAGGCAGGCCTGTCTGGCAATTTTTCCATGATCAGACTTCCTTCCTGTATAACTTTTATACCAACCCCATCGCTGGCCAGGCTATCGAATCAGAGCCAGACGGACCTGTCAGGCAATTCGATTTTATAAGTCGTTTGGTAACATCAGATTATATAAGACCTATTGCTCTTGCATTTTCCGCTCCTTTCTCGCCAGAACGTTAATTGAAGCCACGTGCGGGATATGAATCGATTCATGTGTGCACTTGGACGCATTGGCTAATCTGCTGCGCTTCTCATCGTAATAGTTCATGTTAGGTTATCTACATCGAATGAATGAAACATTGTACATCAATTCCACGCTGGTGTATTTAGGTGGAGACATTCTTCCAGGCAAAGAACTTGGAGTACCTTGTCCCGAATAAAGTTGATAATAATGATCCTTTCGACATTTCGACATGTTCCACCTTTTACCTACCGAAAGATTCTGAATCACTCAACAGCCCCATCCCCACCCCACGCCGAACGCACTCGCGCACTCCACCCCCAATTTCACCACCCGCAGAACGCCAGCGTATTCACCAGAAGCGGATGCCAGTCCACAATCAATAGTTTGTGTGCAGCGAACCGTTAAGGTCAAGGATCTTCATCCTTTAATCAGGATGTCTAAAATCACGTGATGGGCGTGTGGTGCAGTCGGCGAATATCGAAGACAAACACTGCAGGTCATGGCGAGACTGGAGAAAATACCCACAGCAGAGCTCGACCAATAGCAAACTGTGTGCCGACTGTGATGAAGCCAGTATCTGCTGCTATGGAAAAGCTAGTCTGACTAAGAATCCAGCGACACATCTATTTGGGCAAGATTGTCATGAACTCGGACCTCTTGTCTCCAACACACACACACATATATATATAACTATATATGGCACCTGTGGTTACTTTTACAGGGCGGATTACTTGGCTTTTTGTATAAACTTTTATATTGTTTGCTCGGCGTTACCAGCCAGTCATCCAGCCAGGCACCCGACCAACCAACCGACCGGCTTTCTAAATGTCTGACTTTTGCCTATTTTTTTGTTTATGGCTTGCGGTGACAGCTAGGAAACGGAGCCAAGCTAAAACAGAAACACACACAGTCCACGTTTAGGGTCATTAACCCATCATCAAGACACAACGAGGAACAAAGACGAATAACGAAAAAATGTTTGTAGTGTTTTGTGTCCTGATGAGTGGGTAATGCCCGAAACGTTATTTCAGGTTCCTTTTCCCCAAATGTCCCAAGCAGCAGTCACTTGTTTGATGTCTATGGCCTATCGGGTCCATCAACAAGAAAAATTTTTTTTTTAAACCATCGACGCAGACTCGTTGCCCGTCCAGTACTTTGAGGAGAGCGGTAGAAACACTCGCACTATAACGAATCTGACCTCTATCCTATCGTATGGCGCTTGCAGCGCTAAGGTCACACGGAAAGGTTAATCCGAAAAGGCTTGGTTCTCTGAAGCGGAAAACTCTTTGTAAATGAAACGTTTTTACAGCAGCGTGGACCATCGGGTGGCATGTGATCAGAGCTCTCCTGTTCCCTCTGTCTTCTTTACCCCTCTCTCTCCCCTGCTCTCTCTTTGGGATTTTCTTTACCTCTCTCTCTCCCCTGCTCTCTCTCTCTTTGGGATTTGAGAAATTAATACTCATTCGACAATCACGTGAAACAATGTTTAGCCAGTGTGGTCCATCTGATATCCAAAACGAAGTTCACGTTATTTTCTGTTGCCGCAATAATGAAGATTTTAGAAAGATTACCCTATAAATTTTCTAATGGTCCTTATCTACAAGCCTTTGAAAAGGTGCTCTTAAACTTATGCTAACTGTGTATATGCAACATGGAATTATGTGTATAAGTTACAAAACTCACCTCTTTGAAGGGGCCACTGATCCACCACATATATCAAATATCTGTCTCTTCCCCTCTGGTCCTTGTTTTACGTTTTCATACTCTTAGCGCATGATGTGGAAATCCCTTACTGAATTTATTAATAAGTTGTCACTGGCAGAAAAAAACCCCAACGCAACAGCCATCATCCACCCATCGTCACGCACTTTGGCGCAAAGAAGCATCCATTGCGTATGGCTGGAGACGTTTACAATCCCTGAAAACTTCGTGAACAGAATGCAGGCTGGCCTACGCTTCAAGTTTTTCTTCAGAAACCATAAACTTAGACACCCCGTAGCGGGCACCTGGCACTGCTGGGTCAACAGGCCACCATTAACGCAGTATTTAGGGGCCAGATGCCAAATGTACAGGGTCGCTCGCTCACTCACCTGACCAGCCCCAATAACATAGGCCCCCTGCTGAAGCAGACATGGCAGAACACCGCAAAAGTAGGGAACAACAGTAGTGTAGTGCTCCTGGGTAGTTTGACACTACATAGATGAACGCAAAACGACCCGTGATCGCATTTTCTTTTAGTCTTCAGAGTCTGCAAAATTGCCGAGTCCGCAGGATTTTTGTGTTTTCCTTCTTTTTTTTTGTTTTTTTGTTTTTTTGCTGAACGTGTACTGGATTAACGGCTAAGCTGTTTTTCACTCAACCTGCCGCGCAGATGGAGGAATTTCGAAGTCGTTCGCTAACCTGTTTCGTCCTTAATGGCCGGCTTTTTCTGTCCGCTTTCTGTGGCCCGGTTTATGGGCCATGATGGCGTTTGCCTCCGCGCCGTCCCACGCCATGCAACATAACATTCTTTTTAGCGCCGCCTCTAATCACACGTGTCATTCCCCCCACCATCAACTTCGCCTCCCCCATGACACCCCCTGTATCTCAACCTCACCTCGGTAATCTGTCAGGGATAGCCCTGCTGCGCATTGGTGTGGAAACCAGCCGAAATCCCCCCTCCCGCCTTTTTTCTGGGGCAACCCTTTTCAATCGGTTATTTGCCGACAAGCTCTCGACCCACGGACAGCAACATGACGGCTTCTGTTCCCTCCTTCCTAGAATCGGGGGCTTGACATGCCGTCTAGCAGGTGGCTATTCGAGAAGACACTAATTCTATCACAAAACTTACGAGCACTTAAAAAAAAATCCTGTTTCATCAGTGTGCATGCAAGTTCAAGTTTTTTTAAAATTATAAATATGACTGCTACTTGGAGTGAAACTGTAAGAACAGATTATCTGTACCAGGTAAGACAAAAACAGACACAGTCGACTTTTCGGGGCATTACCCCTCCGTCGGGACAAGAAGGACAAAAAGGAAACAAAACAGAGAGAATTACATATAGACACTTATCTGGCGTGGGTAGAGAGGAGGAAGAGACAGCACCGAGGCTTTATGGCTTGTCCATGCGTGTCAAAGATTCAGTGCGGTCCTACAAAAGCAGGGCTGGAACAACGGGGAGAATATTTCTCGTGTTTATTTCGTCAGACACAAGGGAGGGAGGAAGTGAGGGAGGAAGGCGAAGAGAGAGAGAGAGAGAGAGAGAAGGAGAGAGAACAGTAAAGGCCAAGACTCACATCTCCCGTAAAGACATTTTAAGATTTTTGTTTCGTGCCCCACGGTTCGTGTGCTTTGCACATGGGCAGCAATTTTTTTAAGGTAATCGGACCACAGATAGGCATAGCACTTGTGCTAACAATATAATATTTTTCTCAAATTTTTCTAAAAATCCTTGGCATAATTGACTTTTTGTTACGGTGATAGTAGCTTTCTTTGATGCCAGCCTCGCGTCATCTGAAGCCCCGGATATCCCAAAGAAGCGAGTAAAACAAAAGGAAAATCTTAACCCCTCTAGTGTTGGCAGACTTCAACAAGTACATCCGTGTGTACACGTGTGTATTGCATGGCTTCTTGTTTCATTCTATGTAAGGGGGGGGGGGAATCAGACATAACTAATGTTTATGACTGAATATTCCTGCTGCGCTCTCATTTCTTTCCCTCCCCGTCCTCCCAGCAGAGCCGTCACCTCATTCGAGAACATTGGTGGATAGATTATGCTTTTGTGCTCTTTGAGGTGGTCGATGATACTATCTGCCAAAGTCGACCCAATTCATGTTCCCCTTCAATCTAAGCCCTCTCAGTCCCTGTGTACACGTCTTAGCCCGGACCACCCGTCGTCAGGGATGTTTGACGTTGCCTGCTGAAACGAAGACCAGCATCAATATCCCGATGTGACTGTCAGATAAATCGAAGCTTGCCACAGAGTCTGCCATCTCCAGCAGCGGTAGTTCCAAGCTTGGCCACATGGCGCTGGCGATAGGATCCGGTCGCAAAATCAGTCCAATCATCCATTATTTCTGTATCCTTGCCCATCCTCTCTTTCCCACTTCTTGTCCATCTTCTTTCTTTCTCTTCGGTTTCTTTGTTTCTATGATTCTCTTTCTTTCTTTATTTCTTTCTTTGTCTCCACCACTCATCCCTGCTTCGTGACCTTTTTCTTTGTGATTGCTAGAAAGGTACAACAAAAGAACTTAGACAAGCGAGAATTAGACAGACGACAAGTCAACGTTTCAGGGCATGGTCCCTTCTTCAGGGCGGTACAAACAGACAGACAACAAATAACGCATAAAACATAAAAATAACTCAGCGAACTTCTGTGTGATTTCTAGGAAACTTTGTTGTGCTTGGTGGAAAACTTCGTTGTGGTTGCTATGAAACTTCGTTGTAACTGCTAGAAAAACTTCGCTCTGATTGTTAAGAAACTTTATTGTGATTGCTGGTTAAGCTTGTCACCCAATTTACAGAATCCCCTTCCGATCTTCTAATCTTTGAATCGGAGCATAGCCCTTCAATGAATATCATTGATTTTTAGGACTCGCAAAGTTCGATAACCTGCTTAGGTCTGCATTAGTCTCGATTTAAGCATGAGTTGTCTAGACTTTGTCGTCAGGGGCTGGTAACTAGATACAGTGGGGTGGGGGGTCTGCAGAAGTCACGAAGTTAAGCATTACGAACGTAGTTAAGCCAGGGAACTTTCAGGCCGCTATCAAAATGAAGATCGGACTGTTTCGATCAATTACATTTTGTGAAAGTAACTGAATTTTTCCCTCGGACTTTATGGTGCAAATATCCGCATAAAAGAACTGGGTGTTTGAACTTTACAGCGAAACAACCGTAAAAATGAATGACTGCTGGAATTCCCCAAGGCCGAAAAATCAAACGCGTCGCCTACATCAAAGGGCAACCGTTCGAACAGTAAGCCTTCGTTTATGGGCTTGACCCGAGTTTAGCAAGGTGTCACTTTCGATTTACCAGTGGGTCGAGCTGTCTTGTAAAAGCAAAGAAAGGGTCAGGAAGGAGTGATTTGAATAACATTTAAAAAAACCCAAATGTGCCGGTCGCTATCAGCATGTTATTAAATTTGTAGGAAATGTTGGATCTAAGCATATACACCAAAACATCTATAGCCGCTGAAAACACTGTATTCTAACCTTTCTTAAGCTGTCCACAAGCACTGGATGCTGCATTGATTATGAACACGTACACACATTATTCAGGCTTCGGCGATGTCAAATTACATAGCCACCACCCTATTGGCTACTTTCTTTCGGCAGCAAGAGGCCGGCAAGGGAGACAAAAGACCCCCGCCTTCGCCCCGTCTACATCACTCCGGACCCATTGGCTTCTCTCTGCCCTTCAGTACACAAGAGGTCAAGCCAAGGGAGATTAAAAAGGAATTTCCCGGGATTCCCTCCCACCCCATCTCCCAGGTTTTTCTGCTTGGTTCCATTCACAGCGTCTAGGTCGATGAATGGGCCTGAATTTTCCGATTCAGTTTGCTGCTAATCGAGTCGCTGTCCCTGGTGGCACTGAGGGATTTAAAACCGATCTCTTCTTGTCGGTCGTAACAATCGGCCGACTGTCTGCAAACGCAGGCAACGGCACTTCAGCAAGACTGAAGGCGGCAGCTAGTTGACTTGAGGAAGGAGTGCTGCGATGGGGCAGGGTGTGTGGATGG
>SMGT01005771.1:96635-124060 GCA_004794575.1 Lanistes nyassanus
CCACTTGCTTTACGTTCGGGCCAAGCCAGTGTGTCTAAGTGTCTGTACGAGTCAGATCCACTTACTTTTTGTTCGGGCCAAGCCGGTGTCCGTCTAAGTGTCTGTACGAGTCAGATCCACTTACTTTTTGTTCGGGCCAAGCCGGTGTCCGTCTAAGTGTCTGTACGAGGCACTGCATTGTCTGTCTTGCTCTTTGTATGTGTCAAATCCACTGTCAGTCTGTTCGTAGGAGCCGGACTCACTGTCTTACTTTTTGTACGAACCCAGCCACCGTGTGACGTAGTTGTAGTGCGACAGGCTGGGGAACTCAACAAGCTGCGACCCCAGCTTACGACAGAACTGCGATGCCTCTGCGTAAGTCTTGGACTCATTGAAGAACTGGTAGCACATGTTCGCGTGCTCTAGCCAAGATGGCGGGCATCCTTGCTGGGAGGTTTGCTCTTGTTCCAGCGGGTCCGTGCCAAGGGTTCGTTTGCAGATGAATGGGCGTGCGGTGGTGCACTCCGCTGTCTGCCAGGTGTCGCTTTTGGAACTGATCACCACGCAGTCGGCCTCATCTATATGGCTGGAAGGCTGACCCGCACTCCAGTATCTGCATGTTAACATGTTCTGACGTCGATGAATCGGACGCTATCTTAGTTTACTATGCAATTTTTGTTATTGGTATTATGTAATGCATCTAAGATTCCTGTACTATTGATTATATTTTACTGTGGTAATTGTAAACTGCATATAAAAAACTTGAAAAGAAGTCCCAGTGTGGTACCATTTTTGTCTGAAGCATCTCCCTCCTATTATGCCAGTCGCTTTCGACTGGACGTTAAGCAGTAAACCAACCAAATATTTTACTGTACAATATTTAGCTCCTTTGTACTTCAACGACACTTGTTTTCTAAAGAACGTGAAAGAGCCTTGCCAAATCCAGACAGGAAGCGAGAGAAGGAGAGAAACAGAATGAAGAAAGGAAGGAAGAAACGAACAAAGGAACAAGCAAAATGAAAAGAAAATACCTGAAGTTCGATGGGACAAGGCTCGCCCATTGGAAACGACCTTCCAGAATTCGGTCATGAAGTCCTATGAAGAACTGCAGTGCAGTGTTCCGCGTGGCCAACAGCTTGACCACGAACTTGTTTTCGGCAGCGCTTGAGATGGTCACGAGGTGACCCTTGGCCTGCGCGCACCTCGCCTCCGCCCTGTCCCACGTCAGCTGCTCCAGGAACACCGTGTAGCAACCGCTTTCGAAGGTTATGCACTGCGCTGGACACGACTGGGCGGAGGACGTCAGCACCGTCCCCATCACGTGACGCCCGGCGAGTGTCTTCAGCTGCCCGCGGTACCGCACCTCAGCCAAGCACGCGTAGCTGCCTTCGTCTTCGCATCCGGAGCGAGGGAAGGACACGCGCAGGGTGTCGGACGTCAGGATGGTCACGTCCCGCGCCTCGGTCACCCAGATTTTCCCGATCGTCTCCGAGCCTCGGTCGACGCCGGGCAGCAGGCTGGCGTAATCTCGAAGCGTTTTCTTCGTCGTGAAGCACCTGCTGAACGAGCGGCGCCTCCGGTCCGTCATGGATGGCTTGTATCCACACGCGCTGTAGCACGCAGCCACGGACTTGCGACGCCACACGTTGTCGGTACCAAGGGACTGCTTGACCAGCATCAGCCGCCTCACGCGCACGTCATCTCCTGTTGACCTTTTGTGCCGGGAGCTGAACGGCGTGGCGGCAAGCAAGGAGCAGGTGATTGTGAATTCTGTCCCTTTCTCGACGGGCTTTTCCGGCGCCTGCATTGAAAGCGTCAGCACGGGCATGATGGAGTCTGGCGCTGTGGAAGAAACACCTATCATCACGAGGAGAAAAGAGACATACAACCTCATCCTGCACGTGGAAGCGCAGTTTCCTGGAGTGCCGCATGAAACGACTTTCATTTGCGAGAGTTTGTAGTCCGACGACCCCCGACTTGGTAGGACAGATTTCAACATTCACTACTCTCCATGGGGTTGCCGCTGGGTCGACTGTGCGATGCAATTGCAGTTGCGGTCGTCGTGCTGATTGGAGGTGATGGTACGATGACGTGGGAGCCTGACAGGCGATAATGTCTCGTTCGTCACAAGCTAAGCATGAGATAAGCAGGCTGATGAGTGACAACGACAGCGCTTAATCACATGAGATAAGCAGGCAGACGGGTGACAACGACAGCGCCTAATCAAAAAAGTTATGCAGGCTGTAGACAGAAACTCAAAGAATAAAATGCAAGATTCCAGACAGAAAGCACGATTTCACACGGAGGGATAGTTCGACGAAAATATATTATGATTACTGAAACACTCATTTGAAAAATAAGGACCCTTGACTTTCGCCGCAGATTCGTGAAGGCTTTCTGTTTCTTTAGCAGTCGAAAACATTCACAGTGAATTATATATATATCTATATCCCCCTCTCTCTCTGTAGGGTTTGTTGTTATGACGGTTTTATTATGAAACGTTTGCAAGTGAAGGTCGAAATAATGCCTTCCTATGAAGCTGTGTGCATCTCTCCCACCGTTGAAATGGGCCGACCGACCGACAGACAGACAGTCAGGCAGGCAGGCAGGCAGGCAGGCAGGCAGGCAGGCAGGCAGGCAGGCAGACAGACAGACCGGTTCTCATCCATTGAATGGGAGATATTGCGTTTATTTCTACCTCTTCAAGAGGGGCTCTAGAATGTGACAGTGCAGTCTGCAATGCTAAATCACCTGCTGAATAAGGATACGTTTGACAACATAGACATACACATCTCGCGCCTGTCAGTAGTCAGTAGTCCTACCTAATACCACACCCTAACTCTACTCACCCACCAAAAAAATCGTGTAACAAGCCTCCGAGAAGTTCTTGGGACCCTGGAAGAACTGTTAGCACGCGCGCGCATACTTGAACCAGCTGTGCGGACAGCCTAACGCCCTGACCTTGTTGTGCTCGGCAGTACAACCCCGAGGCTCACCTCACAGACGAAGGGGATGGAGTGATGGCAGTCATCGTCCTTCCACAAGCCTCTGCTGGCAAGGATCACGTTTCGGTGTGGAACTGGCTTGGAAAGAATTGTACCACAGTGCTTCTGTGTACAGCAAAGTCGGGCTTTCCCAGTGCCAGTACCTGGACACAGTAAGGCAATGAAGTCCAGTAGAAAGACACATTTTCTTTTTAAAGCTCCACCCGACGGCAGAACCTTTCCAAAATCAACAGATTTAGTTGAATAAACACTTTCCCAAAATGTGAGTGAATAACTTCATTCCCTTCACTAAACGCAAGCCTTCACAGAGACGGAAATGTGCACGTGGTCATCACCGTGACGTCACAGTGGATCCTGGATATGTTTGTCATACAGGGCAAAGTGGTAGGAAAGCACGCGGCGCATGCTAAGGCGCGTGACTGCACCAATGGAACGTCTCCTTTTTGAGCATTTTATTCGGCCAGATGAGAATGGCGATGCTTGACAGCGTAAGTCTCATGAACGAGGGGGTGGGGCGGGGGTGGGAGGGGGCTCAAGTTTCGGGAATTAACATAATTTTAAGATCTATGGAACAGACTGGATGTCAGAGAGAAGAAATTAAATAACTCAAACTCAGTATTGATTTTCGGCACTTTATTGAAGCCATTTTCACAAAGATGTACTTCACTGTAAACATTGTCACAAATCCATACTATGGGACTGTCTTAAACTGGTCAGGATTTCGCTATTCAGGGCAGGAAAATACATGTATTCATACTTATTTGGTGAAATAACTTCACTCTTTGCAGATTTGCACTTGATTATAGTTGCTGTGCAACATGCCTGGTTGCTAAAGCTTCTAAGACGGATTACGTCGTGTGACAGAACTGAAAATAAAAATAGCTACACAATACAACACAGACTGGGAGGCAATGAATAGCGCGGTCCCTCTCACCTCCACCTCAACGACCACAGCGGACAGCTCAAAACCCCCGACCGGACGTATGTACTAAATCATGGCGACAGGTAATCTCTACTACCTGTCTGCTTGATTGCCAGGACGTCCTCAGTTTGTTTATCGGCTGTCACCTCACCCAAACATTAGCTCCGACCTCGGCTGATTTATCTGGTTCCCGTGCCCACCAACGCCCCCTTCCGACCTTCCCTGAAACGGGAACTCACTAGGAAGGAAGGTTCCTGGCCAAAGATTTTCGTGATGTGGCTGGTGCAGAGTCCGAAGGAAATTTGAGGACAGAAACTGAAGATCGAAAACGCTCAGGTTTAGTACTTTGAATCAAGGTGCTGGGTGCACGGGTTATATGAAAGTGGAAGACAGGGGTTGAGACTTTTTTTTTGGAACGACTAGAAAGCTGATGTCTGACAGGACAAACTCTCTTGACAGGTGCTGACTTCCACTCCTAGATGGATGGATGGATAAAAAGATAGAGTTCACAATAAGTAACATAGCTGGCAAACTGTAAGTAAGCGCGTGTTGGCCTGTATGTATGCCTGTACCAGTCCGTGTACTTTAGAACTCACTTGAGCTGTCCATTCCTTTCTGTTCACTTGAAAAAGGGTTCCTGTGCTGCCAACAGCCAGTGTTCACCAGACCAAAAAGATGACCTTCACCGTCTGCAGTCGCTGCTTGGCATTTTGGCTGACGTGTCTGGGGTTGCTTCCCCTTGCAGCAGGACAGCGTAAGAGCTTACTTCCCTTGATGCGCATGCGTGAAGAGTAGTCAGTGTCTGGCGAGCGGCTGGGTAAAGGCAAATTTGAATGGCTGGAGGCTAGAAGTTAGACATGTTTTCACCTAAGTTGCACTAGACGCAGAAGTCGGCTTTCGTGGATCACAGAAACGCTTGCCCTCTTTACCCCACTTTCTTCACATTCGCCCCCCCCCAACCCCTTCTCTCATACCCGTGTGTTACCAATGAGCCTGGTGGCTGCTGTGTGTGTGTGTGTGTGCGCGCGCGCTGCCGAGTGAGTAGTGTGCGTACACGCTCTGTTATCTCGTCTGTCGGTTGTAGAGATGACAGTGGACTTGCAAACCGGACAAGTGACATCATCGGGAGGGGCAGATAATGGATTCGACTTTCTGGAGAGACCGGTCAGTTCAGGCTGCAGTGGACGCTGTGACCTGAAAGGATTGCTCAGGCTTTCCTTCGATAACGCGACACACGGCTATGCACGTATCGACATGAGGTTTTCCGACGTCACCCGCGGGCTGCTTTTTCATGTGAGAGACAAAAGTGTATTAGGTAAGACTTTTTTCGTTCTTTCTTTCCTTCATTTTTTCTTTTTTCCTTCATTTTTTCTTTCCTTCTTTCTTTCTTCTTTCCTGCCTGTCTTTTTTCTTTCTTTCCTTCATTACTTCCTTCTTTATTCCTTCTTTTCTTTCTCTTCGTCTGTCTGTAAGTATTTGCCTTATAAGCCATCTGGCTACTCTCCCTTTCCTTGTTTGTATAAGCATGTCTCTGCTAGCTTGTCGTCCTGCTCTAAAAATAAGTTGCAAGACTCCAGACTTCCATCTTTCTGTCGGGTGAACGAACGCATATGCGCCGCGGAGGTACACGCATGCACCAAGCTCCCTCCGATTTTGTCTGCGCGTGGTTGAACCTAAAATTAACTTTTCCACGACGCTGAAGATTTTGCGCAGACGTTCCAAATCAAACTGCAACATCTGTGTTGTTAGGTGATGACACGGCGTCGCACTCGGAGATAATTTTCATCAACAAAAGCATCATCGTCTACAGCAGCGATGAAGACAAACCTCGTAGACCGCTTCACGTGGACAACAACGTGATCCGTTACGAGGCCACTCTGGACATAACAGATGGCAGTGTCTTGGTGAACAACGGTAAAAGAGTTATTTCCCTTAAATCTTACCAACTGTTTCGCATGGACGCTAAATCCAGTCTACACGCCAGCCCTAAACAAGATATCTACCTTGGCTTGAACCGCGCCGTGGACTCTCACGACAGATTGGAAGGTCAAGGGTTATGTTCCGTTAGCATTGCTTGGGAAGCTTGTCCCTGAAGGTTCGACAGTGACCTGAAGGAACAGCCACCGCACGTCGAAATCTCGCACTGTGCGATATATCACGTGACAAGGAAGCGGGGACGATAACCCAGAAACTTGTGTGACTTTTCTGTGTCCGAACAAATTCGTTTCATTGCGCTCTGGTGATTTCGATTTTTAATATAAAACAAAACTGTGAATGTGACTTAAGATATGTCAAAGCGATTTTTAAAAAATTGATCCTGTGAAATTGCGATTTATATTTTATGAGCAGAAGCATTACCGAGGCGACTGACGAAAAAAAGACAGAAAAACTCAAATAGGAATTTTTTTTTTTAGAAAGTAAGAAGAGAACTGAGAGCAAGTAGAAGAGAGATACAGAGAGAGAGAAGAGAGATACAGAGAGAGAGAGAAGAGAGATACACACACACACACACAGAGAGAGAGAGAGAAGAGAGATACACACACAGAGAGAGAGAGAGAGAGAGAGGCTGGTTGCTTATTGCTTAAGGTCCCGTCGCAAAGGAGGTGCATTTTAGGACTGTTTCGCTTCAGACCAGTTAATTATACTGGGACTGCTGTCGCAACACAGGGTTCAGTCCCACCCAGTCACATTTTACTGGCACCGGGCCAGCCAGTGCCAGGCGTCTGGCAGGGGGAGGGGTCGGGCTACTAAATTGCCAATTTTTAAGTCTTAGGTATTACTCGGCCAGGTTGCGAACCAACGACCTCCCGCCTCGTCTTAACCACCAGAGCACAGAGGCCAGAGAGAGAGAGAGAGAGAGAGAGAAATAAAGGAGAAGACACATAAGGCTGCCTACACACATTGTACTTCTAAACCTCTAAATGGGCATTTAGCTTATTGGATGGTAATACTGGATTCGTTATTTCCTTGCAGTCGACCTCTGGCATTTTTTTTTTGGTAAAGCTTAACTCTATGTGGGAAAATAGAGCCGTTCTTTTCAAAATTTCTCCAGGGGGAAGGCGTGTTAATACCCTCCCCTTCGCCTCATAGCGGAATGTTATATTACGTGTCATAGAGAAGACCACAAGTACTTTTGTTCGCAGTTCAGCTCGTTTATTAGACACACTCTATTCAACCGTCGCTATGTCCATCCCCTGCACCGGCACTCCGGCCAGTTCATTGTCTGAAAAGCCAGAAGCCAAAGCCCCCCTCTCTGGTCGTGCCAGCCTCTTTATACCCCCTAAACTAAGGACTAAGGGTCAGGTTCCCATGGCCAGCTGGGCCCTGCTGACTGCTGTAGCTTGGGTTATGCTGTCAATGTACTTGTGTGACTGAGCGCGAGTAGCTCAAAGTAGTGTGTCTGACCCGTCATGCATGTCCACACTAGGCAGTCTGTTTGAGTGTGTTGCGGGTCAGTTCCCAGCCCTGTCAAATATAGGATGTGCTGTACTTATGTGTCCCGCGTCTATCCCCTAAATACCACACATCTAATATACCGCTTATTACGCATATTGTTATAGGAAGCCGTTACCCCCGTTTACACTGTGTGTGCAGTTTTTACGTATGGACAGGAGATACGAACATCCATCCATCCATCCATCCAGCAAGCACGCAGGCACGTAGAATTTTCAGCACCGCCACGGCTTACAATAACTGAACAGCTGTCCCATAACGCTAGTCTGTAACTGCCAGTTAAAAGCTTTTTTTAAAAAAAAAATGTGACTAAGAGCAGCCATCGCTTTAAAACGTAACATCTGCAAGTTGACATAACGGGTTTTGAGAACAAAACACGGATTAAGCTGAGCCGCACCTCGACAAGATCACAATTCCCGCGTACCCTTGCGTAAAATTGCTAGCACCAGCTCACCGGGAGACAAGGGACACCTCAGAACTGTTTAGGCGTGTTCGCGAAAGTTTGCTGCCGCTTGACATCCTTTGCAGCGCCTCAGCCTCGTGCCAGCTGCTTAAGCTGACGCCACACGACGGGAAAAGCAGCCATAGCACGCAGCAAACCTTCTGGCGCTCGGTCCTCAAATACTATCGAAGTAAGCACTCCGGTGACCTCTCGCTGGCAGCTCCGCCGCCTAGAAACTGTCTAGTTGCACAGTGCTGTTAACAGAATACAACACAATAAAAATCAGAACAAAATAGAGAAAAATTGTCTCTCAGAGAGACGGACAGAAAGTAGAGAGGGCAGAAGAAAGGACGAAGAAAAAAGAAGCGGCGGAGGTATCAGAAGGGAGGTAAGCAGAACTACAGATATTTATGAGTGAAAGAAAGAGCAGCTGTGCTTATGGTCAAGTGAGTGTACGAAGGACGGAAGGAAGGCATCATGAAAGAAGAGAAAGAAAATAAATAAATAATGAAAGAAAGAAAGAAAAATAATAGGAGCAGAGCTTACAATAAAGACATTTTATAAAGTAACAACAGAGACAGAGAACCTGAAACAAGACAAAACAAACAAACAAACTGGTGGACGTTACAAATTAAACCCCACTCCCCCTACTCCCCCTACTCTGCGATGTACAACGACATCCTCTCAGACTGTTTTCTGTCCTTCGGGCCCCAAACAGCGTGATCGTCAGTCGATGTGAGTTCGTGCTCTAACTGGTTAAACGCCACCGCCAGATGGCGCGTGTAGATTTAGGAAAATTAAGGCAGCAGTACGTGTCTAACCGATATACACCAGAAGTCAAACAAAGGGGCCCTGCTTTGCAACATCACTGTGCAAAGCCATCAAAAGCATTGTATTCGGAGGAAAATGGTTGACTGCTATCAATGCATTCAGACGTGCAGGGTGTCTATTTTAAACTGCTTCACTTGTGAAGACTTGAGAACGCAGCATGTTGGCATTTTACATGTTAGCAGATAGCAGATGAGACCGAACCAATGGCCTGCCTCTAATAATTTGTCCGAATATGTTTTTCTGTATTTGCTTCTAGACATCATTCCTTGCCCTCTACATATTTGTAGGGTTGTCATATCTCATTACAAAAAAGTGTAGTTAATGAAAAAAGAAAAGAATTAGGGCCCTCTCTACCTTAAGTAGCCGTATCGAGACACTTCTTTTTTTTTTTCTTTGGCTGTGAAACAGGAGCAGCTTTCCTGACATGCTGAGTGTATCCTGAACGAAGTGAGCATTATCTAATCGCCTTTTTTGTTACAAAGCTGCACGCTATTACTCGGCCACACGTGCTTAATACGTATATAAAACTTTATAGTATCAACACAAGAACACTTCATGCAAACGTGGACACTTCATTAAAGATGTGGATACATTTTTTTAGCGCTTTTCAATTACCTGCAGACGTGTAAAGACCAAGCCGGTTTGGTAATTAAGAAGTGCTTATTTAACTTGAAAATGTTCTGGGATTAAACAGATGCTGAAACTTCGTTTTAGAGTGTAGAAAACGCATATGGTCAAAAGTGATTGGTCATTGGCTGGAGGATGGCTTGGGCTCTGTTTGTGATACTCCAGGTTGTGGGTAAAGCTGTTAATATGTCACAACTTTCAAGTTCTCTGAAGCCAGTCTTGCATGTTGCAACTAGAGTTGCCCAATAACTCTGCAACACAGATTTCATCTTTTTTCAGTCTAGAATGCTTTCTGCGATAGCTTCTCTTGCGTCCCCATAAAAATCTAAATCGCATTTGTTGAGACCGTTCTTTCCCCGCAAGTTCCACTGTACTTTGTCAAACAGTCGGAATGCGGCTGGAGTCTTCCCTTCTGTAGCTTTCGGTGGAAAAGCTTCACCTGATGACGGCTGCGTTATTTTATTCAGTTGTGACGCCTTCCAAACAGAAGGCCGACACTTTCAGCCGTCTGCTTCGGCTGCCATGTCGGGGTTGTCTAATACTTTTTTCTTCTCTGCGTCCCACGCAAGGTTTGTGCCCAAGCATGCACTCTTCCCCGATAAATTTACGTATCTGTACCTGTACGTAAAAACACGAATCTGTCAGTTTCCGGTCCTGAAGACGCGCTGGTTATCTCCCTGTGTCTCGTGCAAAGCAATAAAAATCCTGACGAGGCTTCGAAGTTTACTGCGACTTAAAAACCGTCGCACTTGACACCGAGCCACTGCCTTTGACAGTCTGGTCCAAAGCCTTTAGTCAGTCAGACGCTTGCGAAGGTGGCGCCCTTTGCACCTGAAAGGGTCTCGCTATAAAAGGTATATCTTTGCAGCCTAAAGTTTTTATGTAGGAGTATCATTTAGTTAAAAATTAAATCTTGTGTACTTGCCCAGGAATATCGGGCGTTGGCCCAAGGATTAGTTGAAATCTAAAAGTGCCTTACACCGTTACAATGGTAAAGTGGATCTGTTTATAACTGGCGTTTACTCGTTTTGGAGGCGATAAACCTGTGCATTAATATGCCCTTTTACTGGAGAGAGGTTTGGCATTTTTTCCTTTCTTAAAAAAATGCGTTGGATTCTGTAGAACGATACAAGCGTGGCCGATTTAAACCTGAATTGTAAATGTTCGCCTGTCTTAACTAATTACTTTTTCGGGGATCCAGAATATTTGAGAAAAATGTCATCAAGCCTGAACAGTCGTTGTCTTCTGGTTTCTTTTCATCTTGATCTGTATTTATAGATTTAAATGCTTAGTTTTTTTAACAATTTAAAAAAAATAGTTGTTCATACAAATTTCTGAAAACTGTTCTTCCAATTTGTCTATCAAGATTAAAGAGGTGATCGGGAACCAGGGGAGATGATTTCAGTTGTGAAGCTATGTGGCCTTGCGCTGCTGATGTTTGGTATTGCTATCGCACAAAATCCAGGTAATCCAAGAAGACATTAAATATTTAAGCTCGTTTTCTTTTCTCTAAATTAGAACTGGAATTCTTCCAAGCAGCTAAGTCATCAGCAGACACCTGCTAGCTGGGGGGGAGGGGGATAAAATGAAAAGTGATAGCAAGCGTGCGTGCGAACGGCCAAGACAGCAGATTGGTTGATTGATCTCCAAATCAATCGTCATGAAGAGCCAGAAGGCTGGTTACATAAAACTTCCTCCCCTTCCTGTCATTTGTTTCTCTCGCTTCTCTCCCTTTTCTTCCTTCTCCACTATTTCTACCCCTCCCTCTCTCTTCCCCACACGGACGAAATAAGAAGTCGGGATGGTTGCATGAAAGTTTCTATCTTTGGTTCCTTTAATATTGTGAACAGATCTGCAAAAATCCACACACACACACATAAAGCGTTAAAAATATATAATGATTCTGCATTTGTTTCATCACCAGGTATCAATTTTTCTAACAAAACATTGCAGGCATGACAAAAATCTCCCCAAGTAGGAATACGGCAGTTCCCAACACAGACACACAAAATCTCAAAGAGATCAGGTTCTCAGACTGGTCAACGAAATTCACGAAATATTTATCGTGAATTTCAAGCCAAAGGGATTTTCTTCTTTCTTCCCAGAGCTGTCGATTGACTTGCAGACAGGAAACGTTTCTGGAAACGCGACCCCGGACAATGGCTTTGAGTGGCAATACATGCCCCCTGCGTCTTCCTGCAGCAGCCGCTGTGACCTGCGGGGGGTACTTAAACTGTCCTTCAACAATGCCACGCGCAAACGCGCAGAAATCAACCTTAAGTTTGCTTCCGTCGTGAAAGGTGTGTCGTTCCACATTGCTGAAACGGACAAGAACGACAGCTGCGGTAAGAGTTTCTGCCCTCCCCTTTCTCCCACACCCCTTTATTTTTTTCCACCACCCCCTTATAGTGCGAAATCAAAGATAGATTTAAGCACCTTCCCTCTAAAATCTCGGACCTGACTTTCTGAGTAAATCTGGACATTTTTGCCATCGTCTTTTAATGCCTTCTTAACTGGACGAATCTGCGTACTAGGTCAGCATGAAAAGCAACACTTTCTTGGAACAAATGAAATAAAATTAACATCAAAAGAACACTAAACCCTAACGCCAACCCTATTTCTAACCCCGACCCTAACCCACCATATTTCTTTCTTTAAAACAATGTTTTAATGAAAAGGTGTATTAAAATTCTGACTACAAACATACGCATTGCGCTTTCCATAGTGGATGCTTACGCAGAGCGTTTGTTTTATGTAAGACTGTATTTGATTGGCTTCTGTACCATGCCGCACCTTGCATGCTAGCACGGGTTAAAAGTTTCTTCAAAATGTGCGCTATGGTAAACCTTTTTTCCCCCGTTAAATACGCAGTGCTGATTCTCTTCGAACTTTGCAAATTACTAAAACCTGACTGAGTTAACCTTCTGAAAAGATAAAATGCCAACTGCCTGCTGTGGATGTTGCTGTTGTTTTGAAAGTGTTTGGGTAAAGTTCTGGTTGACAGTTGTACAGCTTTATATGTTGGCACACAGTCATCATACCTGTTTTTTTAAATATATTTTTTATCAGCCAATATCTCATCGAAACTCTCCAAGAATACAACCAGCTCACCGAGGGAAATTCAACAGCTGGAAGAACTCAGGAGACTTCTCTGCGGTAAGAGTAGTCTTTTCCTGTCTCTTTAGCCGAAAAGTCGGGGGGATCCCGTTTTAAATCTCGAGGCAGAAAGTCCCCTTTATCGGATAACATCTGATGCCATTTAGTCTATCAATCTGCCTCATCACACTCTTTATTTTTTTTTTGTTAGGAGGGGGCCTGGGGGTGGGTTGTTCTTCCCACCTCTAGCTCTCGAACTCTACCTGCCTTTCCTTCCTCATTTCTTTCTTTCTTTCTCTCACATTTTTCTTCTTTTTTTCTTTCCCATATCCTTCTTTCTTCCTCACACCTTTCCTCCTTTCTTTGTTCTTGCTGTGTTGCGTGGTTTGGTTTCCGTCTTTCTATAATTTCTTTCTTTCGTGTTGAAATGAATAAAACATTTTCTGTTCTTTGGTCTTTGTCTGTTGTACTAATATTGTAAACATATTGATAGTCAAACAGTGGTAGCATATGGTCGGTAGCTAACCCTGACGCACGTCAGATAACTTTACCAAAAAACTGACGTTCTACCATCAGCAAATGCCTCGCTGAGGCTGTCGGAAGTGATTCCCCGCGACAAGAACCTGACCATCTACTCCGAGAAAAAAGGGTCCAACGAGACGCTTCAGAAATCGGCCAACGAGGCCATCATGAAGCCCGCCAACGAATCCAGCCAGCAGCGGCTTCACTCCGAGCCCAACTACATCAACTACGAGATCACCATCAACGTCAAGGACAAAGAGGTCACCGCTGAGAACGGCCAGAAGAACCTGACGCTGAAGGCGGAGAAATTGTTCGCGTCGAAATATCCCTCCGCGTCGCCGCCGCAGTTGTCATCCTACAACAGCTCCAACACTTACGTCATCTATCTCGGGATGAATCGGATGGTCAATGACTCCAGCTCCTCTTCTCAAGGAGAGGGTCTTTGCAGCGCGAAAATATCGTGGCATTCAGAATAAACTCAGAATAAACGGCAGACCCCTCCCCCCTCATCTCATCCCCGTACTGCCCACGGGTAGTCCTTTGCTGTGAAGGAACGCCTTCCCTGCCTTGTTTTTAAGTTACAATTCGCTTTGTTTGATTAAAAAAGTTATCGTTGTTTAGCTAGAACACACCTGCTCAAAGGTCTTTCGTTCAGTTTCGGAGCCGGTTGTTTACAACAAACACTACGTTCAGCGAGTGACACCCCATTCTCGTTCCTGTTTTCCATCTGGAAATGACGAACCATTGCACAGGCCGTAGCGTGTCGCAAACTATTGGTTCAGGGGGCTTTGAAGAAACAATTTTCTTAACGCTAAACGAAGTTCTAGCGTCGTGATCAAAGCAGTTGTTAGTAACGCTTTAGCAAGTTTTAACGTTATGTTACACTCAGCTCTGAACTAACATAGAAAGCTCTAAACAAAAATCGCCATGTAATGGATTAGTACCCTCGATTGTAAAAGTTAGGACATTGGAAGTCCGCATTAAACGAATCAACATCGTACTGCGGTCAGTTCTCAAGTAACGCGTTAGGAAGTTCTCACTTCACAGTACAGTTCTCTACCAACGCTGCAGAAATTTCTAACGCCATAGCACAGTTCCCGAGCAATGTTGCAGAAATTTCCCACATCAAAGTACAGTTCTACTGAAAGCTACAAAAAAAAAGCCCTATTGTCGCATTGCAGTTGTTTTGAAAAGTCACGCTATAAGTAATTTTAGATTTTCCGAGTATCCCAGGGTAAAGTTCTGATACCACAACACAGTTTCAGAGTGAAGGCAGTGCTTTATGTTCGACAACAAAACGTAACACAGAGTAACCAGCACTTATTTTTTGAACCCCCNNNNACACATTAACCCACTCGAATTCACGACGCGATCTTATGGTTGGACAACCAGCGTGCTTTCGCACAATACTGTTCAAAAAATCCCCCCCCCCCCAGTAGCCATGCTATACGGCAGACTGCATTCAGAATTACATTAAATGAAAATCAGAGAGTAGCGAGTAACACTTACATCATTTGATTTACTGACAAAAGGTGATCGAAACATTCCAAATTCAATTTCACGAGCTCTGCTCAAAAAGATATATAAAACATAGCTAGTTCTATCAGTATACTCTGAAAAGCAATCGCGTGTCTGAACTACTTTGCATTAATTCCCGTCACGGGCTATTTACTGCTGCTTTGTTTAGATTG
Organism: Lanistes nyassanus; assembly: GCA_004794575.1. Taxonomy (NCBI): domain Eukaryota; kingdom Metazoa; phylum Mollusca; class Gastropoda; order Architaenioglossa; family Ampullariidae; genus Lanistes; species Lanistes nyassanus. Next base: position 111,204 of record SMGT01005771.1, read on the forward strand.
GTGGTCACGTCTTTGTGATGAACAAGATGGTGTGAGATCGATAACATTCTGCGGGTTTACTTAAGGATAAGACGTTCCAGACCGCAAATCGAAATAATTCTCTAGTTAGCTGGACAAATGATGCGCTGATGGAAAAACACACCCTGAAATAAATTTTGAGTGGAACTTTCTTAGTGGCTGTTGTATCTATTAATACTCAAAACTATTCTCATATTTCAAGGGAAAGAAATACAAGACGGAGCCCATGTTGATATACGTTTGTTTTGAGCATTATCAATAAATTGGCGCATTTTTTGAAGATTACCAACTCTTTTAATTTGTGGAAGGTATTTCGTCATGCTGCAAAAATTGAAATACCGTACACAGGATCTGCACGCTTCTCTCTACCTGTCCCTTTCTTCCACATCTGAATTTCACGCCCACCCAAACCATCCCAGTCCCTTTATCTGTCCCTTATGTTTTCTTTTTTCCACTTTTGATGTTTGGAATGCTGATTGTTGTTTTCACTGCTTCTCACGGTGCGGGTTACTATTACCCCAATTCAATTATTGCGAAAATGTTCTGTGAATGATAAGACCTCTCTACGAGGTTCCCTCCTTCTATCTCTGGGCGCATGGCATAATCTTTTGTCTGACAAATTCCATTCCTAGATCTGCAAGACGAATAGCGGGTGGCCAAAACTCAAGGGATTTTGCTGAAATGAAAATAAGATTCGGTGGCTTATGAAACCCCTCTTTTGATTTTGTCGCCATTATATGTATGTGATGCATTTATTTGGCTCCAAATTTGGTTTTCTTCGCGGAGAAGACTTTGGATACGCTAGAAGTCCAAGCTCATTTTTTAATGTCTGCGAGAGGAAAGCCTTTTAACTTTTTTGGTTACAAAGCCCTAGAAACTAATAAGCAATTTTGTATTCTCACAACAACTCCATGCTTTCCGAAAATGTTACTGAAATATGAAAATGACTAATCTAATTTTCTTTACCTTGTTTCTTGTACTGTCATCACCAATCCAGGTTTTTCTTTCAATGGTGAAAAAAGCCATGGTGAGAAGGTAATTTCAGAGGGATAACGTTTCCGTCTCTAGAAAATTTTGCATTATGACAGGAAGGGGTGGAGATACTTTTTTTTTTAAAAAGAAAAGAGTGACAGTGTTTCCCTCTCGCTTGATTTTGCACTACGGGGTATAGGGTCCAATTACTGATCTATGTACTGAAAGAACCACCAGGCTGACATCTGCAGTAAGATGGCCAGTACGGACAGACAGTTTAATGTTTGGAGGATGGCCAAATGGAGTCTTCACAACGTTTATTTCCAGGAAATAATCCTTGACCACTACTGGATTCAAACCAGAAACATCCACACCTAGTCCACAGCTCTACCCGCAGAGTTTTCCAAGCCCCAAATAATGGCGTGACGGCGGACTGAGTCTATTAATAATATATGCACTGACAGAGCCACCAGTTGCCGAAGAGGCAGTTTAATGTTAGGGGGATAGCCATACTTTTTTGGAGTCTGCACAATGTTTAACACCGGGTTATAACCGCTGGGCTCTCATGGATTTGAAGAAGCAACCTTGTAAAGGGCATTCCTTGGCTCTATCCCCCCCTCCTCCCCACAAATGGCTACAGGAAAATGATGTGCAGCTTATGTCTGGTCGACAAAGGCACAGCAGGAGCTCTGGCGTCATATCTGTAGCGTTGCTCGCGTTCCTTGTTGCTACGAAACTGTCCTCAGACCACAGCCTTCAATAGAAGGTTTCACCGGGTACGTCTTGCTACTAGGCCCAATTGTTCGTCAGATCACGCAAAAATTGGACATGGGATTCAGGTGAGCTTTCTGATAATTGGCTTTTGACAGGTGGTACAAACCTGTTCCCCTTACTACCTTTCTGGTGTTTATAGTCTTACATTTCCCTGACCTCACATGACCTGGTTGATTCCCAGAAGGGTCTTAATCTTCCTTGTCTCTGACCAAAGCCTCACTATGCATACATGCATATTCAACAAAGATGGTGAAAAAAGAGAATCGTTATTCTGCCTTTTGAGGTCAATCGTACTCTATACTGTACAAAAAGCTTCCCAGAGAAGTATCTAAGACGTGCAGAAATTGTTAGAGAAAATTGTATGTTGTCAGTTGTGACCTCAAGGATGTGGCCTTAATTATTCGATAACATAATGCTTGTGGACTTCAGCCACTTTTACCACATCATGTGTCTGTCCAATCCCACAAAATCCACTTAAAGATTGACGTCACAACTTTTGGGTGACCAACGACTACTACGATCGAGCAGACTACCACAAGTCACAGGATACCTAGCTGAGTTTGCTTTTAATATTGTCAGCATACAATCAACACCTTCTAAGACTAACACGAAATCCAGCGCACCTCGCCAAGAAAAAGTTGCAACAAAAAAATGCAGCTCTCAAAACTAGAATTTTTGTTATAAACTATCAATGTGAAAGCAAACTGTTCAGGACTTAAAAGCAAAGAAACTGAGGCATTATCGCTCTTCAGGTAGAACACAAGTTGGAGAACAAAATGAAACAAATACAGCAACAGAGACAGAAACACAAAGAGAAAGAAAGGAGAATAGGTTATCTGTGAATTAAGGTGGCTTACCTAGTGTGTGAGTTGGAATGGCTACCAGAGGATGGGACATGGAGAGGGACAAGGAAAACGGGGAAGGAAAATTGTAAAATGAGAGAGTGAGAGAGAATGGAAACAACAAATTCGCTTTCCAGAAGATGTAAGCAGAGTAGCAAGCAGACTAGCAAAGGTCAAGACCTCAATAACGCCAATGGAATTACATGGAATAACAAAGGCCCATTCGATGACTCTACCTTATTGTTTTGTACATGGGACATACTAAGGTATCAGTCATCGAGTTTAAAAAGTTCAGATTTTGGATTTCAAGATTTAGTGATGGAAGAAGTAAGTGGCAACAGAAGCCAGTGCAAAAAAGGGACAGAACTTATGCAAAAGTGACTTATTGAAAAGACCCCCCCCCAACACACACACGCGTGAAACTTACCCGACCAACAAAAAATGGGTTTGAGAGGGTCGATTTCCCCATGTATGGCACAAACCATTGCTTAGCGACACATATAAAGAAAAAAAAAAGAAAAGAAAAATCAGTGTCATGGCCACACAACTACTTTAAAACTGTCCTGAAAGGAGGATTTTTTTAGATGACGGGGTGGAGGGTGCTAAGACCTTCCAGCAGGACAAAGGTCACGTTTCTCACGTAGGCAGTGGACGCTCTTGTTATCAGAAAAGAAGGGACGTAACTCCCGAGACGTCGAGCGGCAAACAAAGGTGGTCGGTCCTGGGGTCGTTACCTGACGGTCTGCTCGGGTTACGTGTCGTTACCTGTCTCCGCGCTGGTCTTTGAAGCCGCCGCCCCGGACGGCACGGCGTCACGTACGTGGGCGAAGAGCCGGGGGGGAGGGATGAAGGTGGCTATTGCCCCCCTCCCCCCTGATTGTCACGGCCGTCGCTACCTGCCTGATGTCAGGAGGGAGCCTTCTGCTTACGGCCTCCTTGTGGCAGTTCAAGTGACCAACAGCCTCGTGAGTGACGAGACTCTAATCGAATAACTAGCCCCAGACCGTAGCTGAGAAATGTTAGAACATTATCTGTACAGGAGCGGGTGATGATGAGGGGATGGATAGGAGAAAAAGAGGTGTAACGGTAGCGATGTCAAAGGAACAAATCTGGGGGGGGGGGTTAGTGGAGGGAGTAGGTCGACTTCAGGAAGAATAGGCTGTAGCACTGTGTTGCACAAGAATGAAGGGATCTCTTGCCTGTTGTCACCTCTTGTTCCTTCTCTGTTATCTTTTTTTTCTTCCACGCTCGTCCTCACGTTCTCGTTGCCTCCCCATAGACCGCCTCGGTCATCTAGTGGTTAAGGCGTCCGCTTCGGAGGTGGGAGGTCGGTGGTTCGAGCCTCGTCAATCTAGTAGCTGCCCTGCCAGACGCCTGGCACAGTACTAAGGAACAGTACAAGGGAACAGTACTAGGACTCGTTGGCCCGGTGTCAGTATAATGTGACTGGGTGGGAGTGAAGCCTGTGTTGCGACAGCAGTCCCTGTGTGGTAGAACGTTAACTTGTCCAAGCAACACCGTCGTGATATGCATCTAGTCTGAGGCTGGACGTTAAACCAACCAACCAACCAACCAACCAACCAACCAACCAACCAACCAACCAACCAACCAACCAACCAACCAACCAACCAACCAACCAACCAACCCTTGTCAAGATGGTACGCCTTTGGACCAGCCGATTTTGTAGCTGCTTAATTGTTGTCCATATCCTACCATTTATACAAAAATTAACATATTTTCTCCATGAAAGATCCAGCAGCGATTTAAAAAATACACTCCTTTTATTCACTGTGTTTTTAATTATTACGTATCGCGTGAAAGGCATTTCTGATGTTCGTCAGTTCCGCTTGATATTGTAGTTGTGGGCAGATCGAGTGCTGCAATTCCTGAAGGAATAGCAATAATGGCGTGCGGGAAAAAGGAAATAGGAAAAAAAGCTGACGACAATAAACTGAACAGAGAGAGCGAGAGAGAGAGAGTGAGAGCGCGACACACACACACACACAGAGTGGTGTTTGTCGATTAATCAACGAAGATTACGTGGTGGTAGCTGGGGAGAAATAACAATGAATGAATTTCATAATAGATGTGTTGAAATGTGTCAGACTCCGTACCAAACGATTTAAAGGGCGAGAGAGCAATTCACCAGGTGCACAAGTGCGCACACGCTCATAAACCCACACGAACACATACGCGCGCGCTTACGCACACGCACGCACGCACGCAAGCACATATACTTTCTTTTCCTCGTATGAGCACGCTTGTACGCATTTTTGGAAACGGGGTCTTACCGTCCCATGAATACTAGTCATTGTTTGAATAACGAGCGGAAATTGCAACAGCGCATGTGCACATTCTTTGTCTGCCTGCTTGTGTGCCTGTCTGCTTTCTTGCCTACAATGGCTGTCTATTGTAGACGTGTGCCCTCTGAATCTCAGTAGACATCCATCCTTGTCTTGATTCCTCTGGGTTCTGTCTTACTCTCCTCAGAGTGCACCCAGCTCAGGTCCAGTGATGAATAAAGCTCTTGCTACGCCCCCCGTACCCACACCTTTGTAAGGTCGTCCATCACACATTTTATTCTAAGGGTGACCACAATATCTCTTTTCACCCTCACCAGTGGCTAATGACCACTTCAAAGCCAGAGCCCTGTTCCAAATCTGACGCAGACAGTTTAACGTTCGTCGCCATGGGGTCCATGAAGAAACACATCCTTATTGATGACTGCAGTGAAGCAGGGCACCCTGTCTCGAGTAAATCAGTTCTGAGTATTTGAGACCAGTCCCCCCTCCTCCACCCTGTCTCGGGTAAGTCAGTTCTGGGCATTTGAGACCAGCCCCCCCCCCACCTCCTCTTTTTAATTTTTTTCGCCGGGGAATTTCCTGTGTTAACGACCGGACGGCATACCAGGAAGCAGGTTTGGCCCAAACAGGGCGCACACTTTGTAGAATGTTGCAAGTTTGCTACAGGTCGAGAAAGGCGACCTCTAGAAGATGTCCACGGATTTGACTAAGGTCTGTCTCCCACAGTGCGACAAGGCGCGAACAAATAATTTTTCTTTTTTTTTCTAATTCGCATAAAAGGGAGTCCCAACTTCTGTTTGGCGGGCGAGACAGTTGAGGGAAACTTTGCAACGTGTGAGAGGCGAGGCTGACGCGAAGTAGCGGAGCAGATCAGAAGTCTAGAGAAAATTCGCAGGAGGACCTCCTGCCGCGTCGGGTAAGGGAGACAAATGCTTGAGCGCAAACGCGCAGAGACGATCTCCGAAAATTGGATCTGTGGACGTGTCTGGACGCAGGTCCCGAGGCTGCGCTGGTGAGCATAGATCACCGGTCGCCTGACGACACAGAAAGCCATTCCCTGGTTTATGCTTCTCTGCCACTCGCCCCCTTTCTCCAGCCGAAAGCCTCTCGATTACCAGCGCCAGGTCATAAAGGTTCCGTGTTGACAGAATCCTCTTTGTCATAAAGACGTCGTCTTGACCTGTCGCACCGAAGATTGTGTCGTCCGCGCTGGATCGCTGGAAATAGCTTTCGCGCTGCACTGGCTGGTTTCTCTTCTAGAAACTTGCAACCGACAGCGGAGGGCTGCCAGACCCCGTAAGGAATTCGCAAACGCAACAAATCACATCCATCTCCCTCCTGTCCCGTTACCTCCCCTTTCGTCGTATTTTCCCTCTGTGACCGCCTCGGTGGTTCAACAGTTAAGGCTACGCTTCTAGGCGGAAGTTGGGTGGTTCGCACCCTGGCCAAGTCATACCTAAGACTTAAAAAATTGGCAATTCATTAACTTTCCGGCCATGACGCCTGGCACAATAGGGAATAGTACTGGGAATGGTTGGCCCGGTCTTAGTATAATGTGACTGGGTGGGACTGAGGCCCGTGTTGCGACGGCCGTCCCAGTACAATTAACTTGTCTGAAGGGACACAGTCCTAATATGCACCTCCTTTGCGATGGATGTTAAACAATAAAACCCCTCTCTCCCAACTTCCTTCTGCGTCCTTCGTTCCTTCCGTACCTTTTCTTTCGGAATCATCGCGATTCGTTCTCGACCAGTCGGATGGGCACAAGGACAAGAACGGAATCTAGAGCTTTCCGTTCCTACGTTCGGAGACGGACTCTGGTGCCGAAAGCTAGCATCGGTCTTGATGGCGGTGCCCATACACATTCGTTTCTTATCTATAATCCGTTCCGGACAGCAGGGTTCCCCCCTTTTTTTTAAAAAAAAACCCACAGCCTGTTTTCTCCCCTCCCCGCCCCAGCCTCTCCCATCCCTCTCTCTTGGCCTAGTTTAGTTTCTGGACAAGTTCTCCAATTATTTGCTGGAACCATCCATGACACACCGCCGAAGGAAATAGCGGGGAAGACCCTCTTAATGCAAAGATTTACAACATTGCTAGAAACAATTCAAGCTTGACTGTGGCTGCGATGCACACCAGCTGCATGCTCGTGTTGTATGCATAGCTTTGCTCCATTGTTGTCATGGCAACCACCAAGGGTTAAACAACAAATCTATGCGTTATTCTTTCTTATTCATGATAAAAGATTGGCCAGGATGCTGTTTCTTGAATGGTGGGATTGTGGTTCATTCATGATGTTAATTCCCCCAGATCTGCCTGATAAACCACTTCTTTTCAAATATCCAAGCGGTTGAACTTTACCGTACTTACAATGGCAAAAAAGATGAGGCTTATGATGAACAGTTCCTGTTCAGGTTAAAACTATTGAGTAGCCAAGTTCATAGACATGTACCTTAACAGCATACAGATCTAGGACTGGTTTTACCTTTGACGAAGTATGAATAGGATGTACATTAATGACATTACATTGAGCGCTTGTGTGTGTGTGTGTGTGTGTGTTCGCCAGTTCTGCATGCATGAGTGAGTGAAACTGTGACTGCGTGAACCGGCGTCTTTTCGTGCTTTCCAGCAGCAGAGCACATTGCCCCACACCGCACCTTCACGAATGACTCGGCCTTTGCTGCAACATGCATGCTACTTTTTTTTCTTCTTTAGAACGTCCAATCAATTAATTCCCTGGTCTGTGTACGCAATCTTTGGTTTATAGAGTCCCAGGTCCTTTGAAACCCGTGCTGAAAAACCTCTGCGTCCCTCCACTGGCTGAGCAAATCGCTCGAGGATGGAAATCAATCGAAGTTTCCATTGGGTGGAAGAAGCGAGAGAAGAACGAGAACAATGGAGTGACGTCACGTGCAGATTGCTTCAAAGCTAGAGTCTCCGCATCTAAGCATAGTTGCCCTTTCCATCTTTCCTCCACTAGATGTCTCTGTCTGCTAGATGCTTAAACGACTCGATGGAAAGCTGTAATGTCTTTGCGCTTAGAATCTCCAGACGTTGAGCTGCGTTGCTAGGCGACTCGCCTGTTACAGAGATGGCTCAGTACGGATCAGCCACACGTTAACATTTATGTGGGAAAGTTTGTAAGCAGTATTGACATTAACAGGTGCCCGGCAGTGAGGATATTTTACTGACCGTGAAGAAACATTTCTGACAACTCGATTTGCCGGATGAATAAATGTTTGACGTTCTTTCATTATTTCCTCAATGGTAACCTGCCCGTACACGATTCAAGAGGAAAAAAGCTAATGTCATGCCTTGTTTAAGAATTTTGGGTATGCTATTTACCCTGTTAAGAACAAGTTTTAATGTGAAAAACGTACATGTTTAAAAATCTTTACTTTCTGATATTCAGTGTTGCATATCGTCAACCAAAATTAAAAGCTGTGAGTGCTGGTTTGGAAGGGAGTCCTAAAGTTTTTGCGATCATTATGCATGACACTCCAGTATCGATGAGTCAGAAGTGTCAGTTTCACGGGAATCTTTAGTTCTTCGGATTTTTCACACTAGTCTGGGAGAGTAAGAGCTAATACAGTGCTCAGAACAGAGAAACGGAAACTATCAAAATACTTTAAACGTACCCCTGCCCCCCAGAAAACTTTGAAAATATTGCTGACGTAGACAAACAAAGAAACAAACTACAATTATTATGCAATAGTGTCAATCCTGACCTGAAATATAAAGGCGTTATTGGCAATGCTTGCTTGCGTTCAATGTATTTGTGTCCAAGGGTGCTGTGCATGCCCGCGCCCGTGTGTGAGTGCGCGTGCGTGGGCTGGAGAGGGAAAGAGGGGGTGGGTGGGTGGTAGAGTTTTACCCATTATCTCCGCCGCCCGCCCATAGAGCAATGTGAAAAGGAAACTAAATCTGTCGGCGAGAGCCCCGAAGCACCCCAGCGAGGCAGGGCTGCCATCAACTAAATCTCTCCCATCACGGACACCGACAGCAAGACGATGTGAGCGGAGGAGAGCGCGCCCCTGTAGACGGACCCCCAACTTGACCGTACCGGCGTACACCTGGTGTGACGAGATTAGACAGGTTTTTTGTTTTGTAAGAGAACACGTGCTCATCGAAACTCAGTGAGAGACCAGAGCTCAGCGTACAAGGCTGGATTAATCACCTTAATTGATGTTCCAGTTTGATGTTACAGCCTATCTCTTGCGGAAGAATCCATTCAAGTAAGGAGTTAAAAGGTACGGAGGTATACCTGACGTAAATTATTGGGACTTCTTTTCTGTGTCCTGTTAATAAGCGCGCGCGCGCGTGTGTGTAAAGTTTGACGTTTGACATAGTTAACTGTTTCAGAACATGGAGGGGACGTCGACAGCGGAACACCATATACTCCCCCTCCCCTCCCCCTTCGCTTGGTTGGGCCGCGACGAATGAAACACTACACAGCCTGGGCCAGAGAAAGAAAAATCTCATTTCGTTGCATCTGGATCTAATCTGTTCATTTTCACTTGCAGATATTTTAAGAGTCTCTCGGGAGAAAATTCGAGGGAAGAATCTTGACGCGACCTTTGCTAACCTCCTTTCTTTCTCGCACGCACGCACAGGAAAAAAACTGGCCTAATGCATGCACCTACTAACAACGTGGCTTGTTTGGATTTTGTATTTCAGCTAATTTCCAAAAGAAAGCTGATCACTTGGAGTAATGTTATTTGCCAAATTGTTTACAAGAGCAAGATTGGCGAAAGTTTATCAGCCAGACATCACCGGGTTTGTTCAAAAAGTGACTGACAATCAAGACGGAAAGTTACAACATGACAGTAGAACTTGCAAAAGTACAGAACGCGCCACACACATGCAGAAGCAGTCAAAGACTTTCTCAAGGTGCGTGAAGGAAGCGTGAATTGGCAGCTGGCATGCAATTGCTTAGATCCCGCCCGCATGTTTTAGCCACATTATTTCTGATCTGAACAAATCCTTATTCAGTCGCAGGCAGTTATTTATTGGTTCCACATTGCCCTTCTGGGAGCAATTTTTTTCCCCTACATATACTCTGGGGGTTATCCTCAAGTGGCTCAGATTGATTTGTGCCAATCAGAAAAAACGTACTGAAATACAGCGAGATGTCACAACGCAACTTCTTATAGCTACAGTGAACGAAAAGCCGTAGAGATGATGGCCAGTGGTAAAGACACTGGTTTTCCGCGATTGAATGGTTGCAGATTCGAACCCTACTGTAGCTTTTTTTGTTGTTGTTGGAGGTGGAGGGAGACATCACAGTACAACTTCTTATAGCTACAGTGAACCCAACCAAACCAAAGTGATGATCGCCCTTTGGTAAAGGCACTTGCTTTTCACGATTAAATTTTACAGGTTCGATCCCCCATAACTTTTCGATTTTTTTCGGAATGGGATCAGGGGTAGGGTTAGGTTTTAGTATTGGGCAAGGGCTTCTGTTTGCATGTATAAGTTGAAGTCTGTGTTTTCTAGTTTAAAGGAGGTTTAGTCTGATTCAAAGTCGGCTCGCGTAAGTTCGTATCAGGATGGGACTCGCCTCAGAGTACATGTAAGAAAAAAAAACGCTTCCTGGAATCCAGACACCTTTAGCCGAGAGAGTTAAGTGCCTGGTCTTTAAAGAAACGTAGCTCTAAGTTCCGCAAGCAATTATTCTCTTTTATTTACGAGTCTGTCCCGTTGGACTGGGTTGTGTACAGCTGTTTATCATTAGACTTTCTCCCTTGCATTAAATCAGCACCGCAGAGCTAGCCGGGTCCCTATTTCTGCTATAGCCAAATCATGTGCTTTTATGCAAAGTTTACAGAACTCAAGGAAGTCGGAAGAACGCAATCTTAAGAAACTATAGTCTACCCGTTTGCAGCAACATATAATTAATTTGTTAAAAATCAAGGTGAACAAAATTATCTTTACAGATACGCAGATTTTCACTAACATTTGGGGGACCAGACGCTTTTTGGAGAGAAATTTTTCCTCGAAAGTACTCTTAGGATTTGTTCGATACGGCTGCTTTCAAACGTCTTGTAAACCCCACCTTAGTAGTTTAGACAAAGTATTGGACATCTCAGACAGTTTCTTCCCCAGTCGAATAATTACGTCATGATAACATCGTCACAAAGAACATCAGCCGCTTTTGGGTCCAAGACATCTCCCTCGCGCTGGAGAACAAACATTAAACTGACAGAGCTGTGGTCTCCCCTTGAGGGCTCGTGTTGTTCCTTCCCATTGGAACCTCCCACGTGTTTTCCTTGATCCAATCCTCCTGTCCAAGGGGCTGCACTCTAGTCGTTTGTGACGGCGTGAGTGTGAGGAAAGAAAAGTAAATGAAAACACTTTAGCGTCCTCTCCCACGGTACCACGTTGAAGTGAGTTCCCTTTTAGAAGAGAAAGTGGCCATTAAGCTGAATCGATAGGTGCCTGAATATGCCTTTCCTTACAACATCTTAGCACAGTCAAACGATTAGATGAAAGGAAAAGGGGAAGATCGGATGAAAAGGGTAAGGAAATGTTGGGGGGGGGGGGGAAATTGATGGAGTCAAAGCGGACATCGAAGTGGGCAGGAGGCCTGGCTAGCGTCTTGGGGTCAGGGAGGAAGAGGTGTGACCGTGGAATCACGTTATTAGTTTTGTGGTTTCCTCGTTTTCCGCGGGGCGTCTGTGATGGGCTTCCCTTCAGGAAAAGCCGTCGCCGATGAAACTGAGGCGGCTTCTGATTGGTCCATGTATGGTAACGTCTGATGTACACCTTACCATGAGCTTACCACGGGCTTACCACCGGAGTCTCCTGCTTACCACAGGCATAGGGAGTGCATCACCCAACATGCGAATCACCTGGTACAGCTGCCAGCTCGCTGGGTGAGCAATAGTGAACAGCACGGCTTACAAAAACAAACAAGCAAGCAAGCAACCACGCAAAGAAACAAAAACAACTAAAAAAATCAGCACAGGAAAGGTAAAGAAAGCTAGTACAAAAGCAATGCAGTTAGTGGATAATAGAACACAACAACGCAATTCTTCGCTGTGTAGAAAGGAGATGCGAAAACTGCACCTGATCCAACACTGAGCTAAAATCCCTCTCTCTCTCTGTGCCTACCGCGCGGGGTAATGTGTACCTTAATGTACTTTCATCGGCTATAGTGTTAGACCGCACTTTTATTTTGCCAGCTTCCATGGCAAAAAGTTTGGCGAACCGTCTTGAAAGGGTTCCGCGGCTTCTTCAAAGTTCGCGGCAGTACAGGAGCTGTTAAGCGGCTTCCGGGTCGGTCCCTCAGCCGGCAGTTCAATCTGACCGACTGACGAAGCACGCTTCACGTGTTCTGTGAATGGTGAGGACAAGACCAAGACGAGAGTGGCTTCCCTTGTCAAGTTTATAAGAAACAGCTTACCAGAACAAAGTGCAAGCATGCATGAAATATTAAAAAGAAAACCACGCATACACATTCATCTCTCCCCGATCTCTCTCTCCCCCCTCTCTCTCTTCCCCCTCTCTCTCCCTCTCTTTCTCCCCCCCCCTCCGAAGAGCATGTATAAGCGGGTAGTGGTGAATGTATACTTGCACGTAATGTCTTTGATTGCAACGTGCGTGTGTGGATAATACATATAAATTTCCCAGCCTTCCGAGAAGTCCCTCAGCGTGTTTCTTGTGTCAGTGCGGTCGTCCATAAGTGTCTGTGTGTGCTCGTGTATATATTGTGCATAAGCATATGCACCTGTGGAAACAAGCCTGCCTGGTTAGGGAAGAGAGTGAAGATGTCTGTTTCCACCAATTTTAGTTTTCCGGATGTCTGCTGTATTTCATGCGGAGACGCCTCTATGCATGCAGGAATTCCGTCTTCCGCACTTTGTGCAGCTAGCAATTGGTGTATAATTGTCGGAAGCTGAGAAACAGCAGGGTGAAGCACCTCCCTATCTCCTACTCCTCCCCACTCCCC
>SMGT01005771.1:124076-139543 GCA_004794575.1 Lanistes nyassanus
CCCAAAAAAAGCCCGACAAGCTTAGGATACATAATTTATTACCTTACTGGCCTCGTAAACAAGAAAAATAATGATTTTCGTGTCTTGTGCCAAAAAGATGGTAAATCAAAGTGTCTGGGGTGGGTGGCATGGGTTTTTTTTATATCTCCTGCTCGTACGTAGAGGTTGACGTTAAATACACGAAGCGGTTAAGCCTTATGACATTCCTTACGGACGGAAGGACAGGTGTGAACCCTCATGCAACCCAGCTCTGTACTAGGTGGTATGTGCGTTCGTATCTCCTGCTTACTTGTAAAGGTGCAGCTGGACTACACTGTGAATGGACCCTACCACCGCTGTTATGGAAGTGCAGATACAAATGTTCGTGGTTTAGCTTACATAAGAATTTGCATATGCATTTCCGGCCATAAAAGTGTTCGTAAGGTCTAATTCGCCCTGTGCATTTTACGGGCACCCTGAAATAAGAACAAAAGAAAGGAACCCTCACACAAGCTAACCACAACACTGGGTCCAATTAGTTCCTGTTTCCTTTGTCTCATTTCTTTACTTTTCGATTTTTTCTTTGTCTACATATCTCTCTATCGCTCTAAATCTGCCTACGTCTGCCTATGTCTGCTAATAGTTTTCCTCCTATAATATTTTTCTGTCAGTTCTCTCTACTTTGTCCATTTCTTTTCTCGAGAGATGTGAATCCGCGGACACGTATCTGCAATAATGCACAGAGGCAAGGAAAGTCAGAATTAAGAAGTACGTTTTTGTTTCTCTTTCATTTGTCCGTCTTCTCATACTTTCTTTCTTTCTTAATTTCTTTCTTTCAGGGGATCTAAATGCCTCAAGGGCAGTGACGCATGTAGGTAAATGTGTTAATCGAATCACAAAATAAACCTGCATATTTGAGGTTCCATTTCTTGTTGTCTTAAGACATAAGCAAAATATATCAGTCCGAATGATCCATGTTCTCTTGATCGACGTATCGGAGCGACCTGTAGCATAGCAATAACCCGTTAGCTACCGATACTTACGGTCATGAATTCGGATCCCGAATTCAGCACACGGTCATTCTCAGAATCCTGCAAGTGTTTATAGGGCTGACAGTCGGGGTTTGTCTTATGTAAGGGGTAGGGAGAGAGCGAAAACAGGAAGGGAAACTTGAAGGGAAACGACAGAGTGAAAACAAAAAATTCGTTTGAGGAAGGGGGTGGGGGTGGGAGAAGAAGAGAGAGGGAATGAAAATGATGACTAGAAAGAGGAGAAGAGGGTAGGGTAGAGAGAAAGGGCAGCAGATGGAACACTGGGAAAGGAGAGTTTAAGAATCTCCCCGAACACTTGTTTGGCTTGAAGTTCCCATGCGCTCTAGTTAGTAGCACCCTCCCTCCTGACTTCGATAAGTGTGAAGAAACGTGTTTATTATTCACGAACAGCACGTCTACCGAGATTCCATAACCCCACCTCTACCCAGCTCGCAACCCCCGCCCCCACGCCAGCAGGCAGTGCGTCGTGTGGTGCCTGTCTTGAGAAGACCAACTATGTATACCCTCCCCTCCTCACATACATGCACATACACACACGCACACGTACGCACTCATGCACACACACACAGAGAAACAAAATTGCAGTTGTCAGACTTCTGGTCTTGCGCGGTGAGAAAAAACGTTCTCCCAGTGCAAGTCTGCCCTTGTGCAATAAACAATGCATGCTAATGGCATTTCCAAATGCCATTCCTTGTGTGCATGGTTGAATGTGCGGGCGGGCGTGTGCTCGTGTGGCCACGCTTAGCAATTACGAAAAAAGGAAACATTTGCTCTGCTCTGGCTTCTTTAAAAAAAGTAAAATTAAATTTTAAAAAAGACGAAAAAGAAAATCGTGTCACTGCGTTCAGACTCAGTACAAGCTAGTTTCCTCCCATTCTGCCGTAAAAGGTTTATCTCCCTTTAACGACATGCGCATGGAGAAGAAAGTACGGCGAGCTCAGAGGCTGAATATCTCGGAGAGCATCGAAGTGTTATCGAACTTATTATCTTGTGATGGTCAGTCGCACACGGGTCTTAAACATCGTAGCTGGCGATTGAGACTTTCAGGCAAAATTTTTCGTTTTCAATAGCGCCTTCAGACTGAAAATTTCTCTTTCAATAGTTTCCTTTAAGTTGCCAGGTCTTCTAGGTACATGCGTTCTCAGTGCAAAGTGTATTTAGTTCGCCCCGAACTCCGCGCAGACTGGCTAGCGTGATCTGGGCTGCATGGATGCTTATTTTCCTTGTGTTCTTTTCCAAACCAGCTTCTGTTCAGGCTCTCCTTGGGCCTCAGAAAATGTTTGGAAATTTTCAGCCATAGAAAGGGGTTACGAACTGCGTTCTTGTCTTCTTCACATTCGTGCAACTGGCCACACATTTTCTTGTCTTCTTCACATACGTGCAAGTGGCCACACATTTTCTTGTCTTCTTCACATTCGTGCAAGTGGCCACACACTTCAGAGGGCGAAAGGCCCACCATTCGTGGGTATAGAAAAGACAAACGCTCTTTCTACAATGCTGAGCTTTGTCTGTCATATCCCTTTCCATCTGTCCCTCTCTCTCTCTCCTTCTTGAAGTCTTCGGAGGTAGAGTTGTTTTGTTGCTAACATCCCGCGGCAAACTAGGTGCATATCAGGACGGTGTTGCTTAGACAAAGTTTACGTGCTGCCACACGTGGGACTGATGGCGCAACATGGGCCTCAGTCCCACCCAGCCACATTATGCTGACACCGGGCCAACCAGTCCTAGTACTGTTCCCTATAATGTCAGGCGTCTGGCAGGGCAGTTACTAGATTGCCAATTTTTGAGTCTTAGGTATGACTCGGCCGGGATGCGAACCACCGACCTCCCGCCTTAATCACTAGTCCACCGAGGCGGTCCGGGATAGAGGTAAGGCGAACTTCATCACACAAGCTAAGGCGAGCGCTTGTGCTCACCTGTAAATCTGTCTGCTTGTCTGTCTGTACGGGCACGTGCAAGTGTGGACACGTGTGTACTTGTATGCACTGTAGACAAAATATCTTGTATCTGAAAAAGCAGAAAAGATGATGCCTCAAAAGCTGGTTCCAAGAACGATTTTGTTTCCCCTCCAGCAACATATTTCTCCTTCCCCCTCCCCCCTACACTAGTTGGAGAACCTGGCGGTTTCCTGCCAGTTTGCTCAGACTGCAACAAGTGATCCACAGCGCGAACATCCCTTCATCCGAGGCACAGGCGAATTTCCTTTTTTGCGAAAACGCGCATTTTTGCACAGTGATATCAGCTCGAGCAGCGCTAGCCCAGGAACTGAGGGCGGGTCGGAGGTCCAACGTACAGTAGCTAAGCAAGCCCCGTAGCTGCGATTAACACAAATCTGTCTGCTGACTGCGGCATTGGATTGTGTGCCACGCACCCTTGAGTTACCTTGCTCCAGTAAACAAAAGTGTAGGGAAACTTGGCAGGACGTCAGATATTTTGTCTGTGACCTCGCTGGACATTTTCATCGTCAAATATTCAACGTAGTGCTTAGCAGACAAAAAATCTTCTGAAACCGAACAGCAAGTGCGCTCTTTTTCCTTCCTTCTTTTCAGTCAGTCCTTCTTCTGTCTCTCTGTATTTTAAAAAAAAATCTGTGCTTGTTAGTCTCTCTTTGTGCGTGTACGTATTTGAGAAAGAGAAAATGCGTGCACATGGTTGTGTGCAAGAGAGAATCTGAACATTAAACATTCTGTGTTCAGTTGTTAGTCTGTGGTGTACATCAGAAAATCTGTTCCACAGAGTGAAAAAAAAACCAAACTGGGACGCCAGCGAAGTGCTACACGGAAATACAAGATAAATCTGCGGCTGACCTCATGCCACGATGGTTGCAGAGCAACACACCTTCCACCAAACGCCCTCCCGCCAGGAGCCTCACACATTAGAATAACTTTGGGCAACGCACAGACACACATGCATGTATGTATGGATGTATGTATGTATATTTGAATGTGCGTATGCCGCGATAGTGTTCGAGGAGAAGCAGCTAGCTAGCTTTTCCCCCTCAACACTCGCAGAATCATTTCTCACCTGTGCACAGTCGCCACGCGTCTGCAAAGTCAGGCAGTGCAGCTGGGCCTCGTCTCGTCCCCTACAGTCACGTGATCAAATTCCCAAACAGGGAGTAAAATATTTGATGCAGGCTGTTAAAAGAGGTGTAGAAGGAGTATCAAAATTTGGCAGAGATTATTTCAACCTGCATAGTCTGGCAGTCAGGATTTGTAGCACGAAAATAGTCCATTTCTACAGGAAACGAGCGTCTGCTTGCTAAACATAGTCCAGTTCTTGGAGGTGGGGGATGGGTAGTAATGTTTATTTTTAAATTCTAGTTTAGCTCCTTTCTCAATTTTTTTTAAATCTTTTGTCAATTCGGTTTTGTTTGGTTGGCTGCCAGTCGCTGACAGAACACATTCATGCACACATCGCACGCTTTTACGACCGTGCCATCATTCTCCCTCCCAAAATAAAACCCACAGGGACATGCTAATATAATTGTCTATCACGAATATGCGAAAAGGCTCAAATCATATGAGACAAAATCGTTAACGGTACTATAAGAAGAAAAGCAAGGAGGGAAAAATACGCCACGAGACCACAGAAATGTAACATAACATTAATTTCTGAAGAATCGACAGGCAAAAATAGTCTGATTGAATGCCGGCACTCTAATTTTAAAATCGATGAATCATAACTGTATCATGAAGGAATTATGAAATTTCATTTATCCAAATACACAAGCTTCCGCTCTCACCACCCCCACAGAACTCTGTGAGAAATGAAGTCTCACGTGATATGTAACTTCTCATGAGATTTACAAAGGGTTTATCTGCGGAAATCTTTTATTTTCTTGGACTGGCGTGCAAGCTTTGTCAGTGCCTCTTGTCGTTTGTGTAGCTCAGACGCCAGACACGGAGAAGGACATGCGTTCAATCAACCCGCATCCTCACTGTCGGTTTTGCCTGATGTTAGTTTTATCCTCTTTGTCTGAGATGTAGCCTATACGTTGCTTTACTTGTCTTGTGACAGGAAGGATTGTGGGTTGCAAACTAGTATTTTTTTTGTGTAAAATGTGTTTTCCATATTCAGATAACGTTTTTTTCTAGAACAAAAGACTGTGCAACAAGTTAGTTTATATTCACTCAGCCTTGTGTGAAGGCTGAATGTCCAAACTGAATGTTCACAAGAGATACGCCTGTCATGTAAGAAGAATTTAAAATGATATCGAAATAAAAATACATCTAGGTTAAACGATTACTGTACGTGTGTGCTTTCCGTTTCCTACTTGACGCTTGTTTACTGAATCGGCCCTCGTTTTAGCTGCGTTTCCAGTGGACTGGAATGGCATGTGTGTGTGTGTGTGTGTCTGTGCGTGCGCGCGTGCGTGTGTGTGTGTGATAGAAAGAAAGGAGATGAAAAAGAAGAAAGAGAACAAGAGAGAAAGAAGAAGAGAAGAAGAAAAGAAGAAAAAGAACGAGAGAAAAGAACAGAAAAGAAGCGAACAGAGAGAACTAGACCATGGAATGATCTTGTCATGTTGTGTCTATATGTCTGTAGAATCGCCCAAATACAAATGGATGATAGAATATAAAAAATCTGTTTAAAAAGACAATCATTTCACGTGAAATCTTATGCAGGGCGGCGATATTTTTATGTACACGTTCCCACCCCGTTATCTTCTTCAAACGACGTTCGAAAGGCGTGGCAACGCCCCCGTTATCATTTTCACATCGATGTGACGGACGATGAAGGGGCTAGAACTCGTTTTGTCAATATAACAGCACAAGCAGTAAGCAAAATCACTCGAACTGCTTGTCATGCGATCTCTGGTAATTTCGATTGGGGAGAAATATTCTACACAGGGATCGACCGAAAAAGGCTCGCTTCTTGACAAATCCACTGGGAGTAACTTTTGCTAAAAGTCACTGTTTTCATCTCGATCGGTAGTACTCTCACTCTGTCCTTTTCTCCGCCTGATTTCTCTTTCCATTCTATACTTCCTTCTCCTCTCTCTCTCTGGTGTCTGTTTTTTCTCTCTTCCTTGTCATTTCTCTTCCTTCTCATTTTTCTGCCTTTCGTCCTTCTCTTTATCTCTCCTTTTCTCTTCCACGCTTATCTTTCCATTTTTGTCTCCTATCTCACTCGCAAAAACGCGCGCGCGTGGGCACACACACGTGCGCTTTCGAAATTCTCAATAAATCTTTTCTTCCCACACACACAAGCTGTCGAACCATTTTGCTATTGATGACGTGAGTTGGTCAGTCCCTGGCAGCACATTGCTATGACTGCGGTGTCAGCCTTGTCGTACGACACAGTTTTAGACAAATCGGCCGACACACGCTTGCCGCTTGCCGGGTTGTTTGTAGGACCAGATGGAGCACACGTACTTGGGGATAGCGGTGGGAGGGGGAGGGGGCCGTGCCGTTGTCTTGACGCTGCCCCAGATGTCGGTGGGACATGATCGAGTGTCTTTGACGAACCGCAAGCAAAGGCACTGTAGACAGTGAATAGACATTGCAGACTCTCGATCTAGACAGGGGGTAGACAATCAGAACATTTTGTTACGTGACTCGAGTGCGGCCAACGACAGATCAAACCGCAGCAGAAAGAAAGATGGTTTTGGAAAGATCTGATAGTTCACAAAATGATCATTGTCGAATGGCAAGCCTGGTTTGAAATTCGCTTTACATAATTCTTGACATTTAGAGAAAATTTGCATGGTTTTTGGTTTGAACGGTGTTTATTGGATTCATATAATGGTACACCTGCAAATTTCAAAATAAATTGACAGAAAACAATAAGCTTACAGATTATTTTGATGTTAGCAAACAACAGTTTTTGGCTGCGTTGCAAACAACATCAAAAGTGCTTAAACTGAGGTTTTCTTTCCTTTTCTTTCTTTTTTTTCTTGTTTTCGGAATTGGTGCTGGTTAAAAAGAAAGTATGGAATAAAGACATACAGTCAGGAGTCCATCTCTCTCTCTCTCCTCTCTGTCTCGCGGCTGCGCGCGCATATACGGAAGGTGGTGGTGATGGCGGTGGTTATT
This sequence comes from Lanistes nyassanus, assembly GCA_004794575.1. NCBI lineage: Eukaryota > Metazoa > Mollusca > Gastropoda > Architaenioglossa > Ampullariidae > Lanistes > Lanistes nyassanus. The sequence continues at coordinate 131,146 of SMGT01005771.1, forward strand.
TAGAGGGACAGTGCTTCCACCTCGCGGTGATTTCGCACTATGGGGGATGGGGTCCTATTACTAAACTATGCACTGAAAGAACCACCAGACTGATGGCTGCAGTAAGATGGTCAGCGCGGACAGACAGTTTAATGTGCGGGGAAATGGCCGAATGGAGTTTGCACAACGTTAAACTCCAGGAAACAATCCTTGGCCACACCAGGATTCGAACCAGCAACCTTCCATCTGCTAGTCCGCAGCTCTACCAACTGAGCTAACCAGGCCCCCATCAGCACACACGGAACCAGGGTGCCCGATCTATTCAGTCGACATGTACAATGCATACAGTTTAGTAAAGCGCCAAAACAAAGACTTCTAACAGAAGAAAGCCGTTAAGAGGGAAACGGTTGTACATGCGAGGCGGTGCTACGTACGGAAGCCACACCAAGCATTGCATAATGGATGCCATCGTATCGCCTGGTGCTGCGCATGCGTGTTTTTTTTAATGGTAGCACGCGGTGCATGCTGGTCTGCCAGACGACCTGCGGGCGCCACGAGGAGACGTAGGGAGTGTGTATATGGGTACGTGTGTGGGCAAAGGCTGGGCGGGGGAGGGGGGAGACTGGGGAATAGGAAGGGTGAGTGCTAGTGGTAGTGGAGGGGCCGAGAATGTTGTACGAGATTATTTGTAGAAAGTCAACGTTTGCTTGGTGTTTAATTCCTTGTTTGTATTTGTTGGGAGGTTGTTCTGTCCTTTTTTATCAACTCGTCCGGAAAAAATGAAAAATGCAAACCGAAAGGAAGGAATACATTAGGACAATATAATGGTTTATTATAATAGTTTATTATAATGGTTTATTATAATGGTTTATTGTAATGGTAAAAAAACTCAACTGTCCACAACATTAAAACCCCACCCACACCACCACCATCTTAAAAAAACACTGCCTTTTCTCGTACTGAAACCACTGCAGCTTCTATAGTTTCCACAGCTGAGTGACTCCCATCAGAAGATGATAATGATGATGATTGTGACGATGATGACGTCTACGATGACGATGATGGGTGTCGTCATTATCTTCTTCTTGTTGAGATTTGAAAGTTTTCACTGTTAGAACCCTTATGTTTCTTCCTCACGCCCCCCCCCCACTCTCGCAAAAAATGTCCTTTTTGATAGTGAGGTCAGGAGTAGCGCGTTTGCGAGAAAGCTCGGCAAACCAGGTTACCGGGATATGACAGATTGTCAATTTGGGCAACAGAAACCACACCGTGGGCTCAAACACGACGGTCCCAGGAGTTATCGTTAAATTACAAGAACCGGAGTGCTCCCACAGATCTATATCATCGTCATATTAAAAAGCTCGAAATCGAAAAAAGCCCCGCTCTCAGAAAGGGTGAAATTCTCGATACACACTGAACAAGTCTCATCGCAAAACCCTGTTATTAAGGATCTTAACCTTTAACCCAGTCCCAAACCCTAAACTTATTTCTTCGTCCTAAACCTGCCTGAAGGCCAAGGAAGAGTATGTACCCGGATTACTATTAGGGAATTGACACCTAATGAAAGCTTAGGCCTAGTTCACACGGCTTTGTGCAAAGTCGGATGAAATTACTAATCCTCCTGCATGCATCAAAAAGCCAATTCAATTCCGATGAGGAATTTCTCTCCGGCAACCTTGTCCCCACGATTTCAGTGAAAGTTTGTGCCTGTAAGACGGCTTCTCGTGTCAAGTTATCCATGACGGGAGACTGTCAGAGGAGTTCCGGGTTACTACTGGGGTCAGACAGGGATGTTCACTGTCTCCTCTTGTCTTCCTGGCGGTGCTCGGCTGGGTAACACGTACAGCCTGTGGCAAAACTGGAAAAGGCATCCAGTAGACACTGGCTGGGAAGCTGGGTGATCTGGAGTTCCCAGACGACCTTGCCTTGCTGTCTCACCTCCTGCAATCTAATCAAGGAAAGATCGACTTCCTGGGAGAGACCGCACAACGTGTTGGCTTGAAGATCACCCAAGATGGGACCAAAGTACTGCGGATCAGCAACAGGTAAGAAACACCGACTATGATCAGGAATGGGGGCAGTAAAGGACGGCAGTGAGTTCACCTTACTAGGCAGCAAGTTCAGCCAGTCCGGAGGGACAGACGGAGACATCAAGGCTAGGATTAAGAAAGCTCATCGCACCTTTTGTCACCCTCCGCCCAGACTGGAAGTCAACTGCAACGTCCATCAGGACCAATTAGCTCCGAAATTTTGGCTCACATGTTAAGTCTGTTCTCCTGTATGGGTCAGAAACATAGAGAGTCAGTCACCAACAGAAGTTTCCAAAAAATCCAGTCTTTTATCGACAAATGCCTCCGACAGATCCTTCACATCCAGTGGTGTGACAGAGTGGCGAGCACTGATCTGTGACCAAGGCCAAACCAGAAGCAAATGTCAATCCAGGTCAGGAGAAAAAAATAGCGATGGATCGGACACACTGCGGAAAGAGGCCTCGAATGTCACTCGGCAGTCACCTTGTTTTATTCCAAGCGACAGTCACATGCTTGTTGTCATCACCAATGTCAGTGTCGGATGTTACATCTCACTTACAGTGGATTTCTGATCAGTGAACGAAACATCGACTGGACAACAAATACGTTCGTGCTGTCACACAGAACGGGTGATTACATTCTCGGGCCGGCTACCATAAGGTTCATATCAGCACTTAACGTATGAACAGGAGGTACGAACGCTCATGCAAACCACCCTTGGACACTAAATGAGTATAAATGTGCTTAACAGTATACAGATGATCGTGTGCTCGGATGTTATATGTGCGTGTACATGTATGAGAGAGAGAGAGAGGGAGGGAGGGAGGGAGGGAGGGAGAGGGGCGCAATAGTGGAACAGGGATTTGTGTTTTTCAAAGAGGAGGAGGTAAACTCGAGAATATTCCATAAATATGGCTACCGCAGTGGTCCTACATTCCGCACAGCTGAACACAAACTCACAAAGACAGCCAGGGTTGTGAAAACAATTACCATAATACTCTTTTCCGGACACCCCTCACCTTTTTTCTTGTCTCTTTTCTTTTTTTTCCTGCTTGAGCACTGCTTTGGAACGTGCTGCCTATGAAAGAGTGCGAATTGGACGGGTACCACTAAAAAGCCTCAGTTAGTCTCGCGCTTTGCGGCCCTCAATGTCGTTGTGGTGAGAATCAGTCGACGGCTCTACGTGTGTGGGCATACGACCTGCACGGACGCGGGCAGGACGCACGACCTATCACCGGACACCTGGGACACAACCATGTTTAGAGGTTAACCGTCTCGACAAGATTGGAACGGTTGTTCGACAGACCATCTGCAAAGTCGATCATGCGTGAACTGTCTGCCAATAACTCGCAATTAGCTATGCGGGTTCAGCTATTAAGTCCGTTTTTTCCCCCTTTCTTCCCCCCACCCTTTCCTCTCTTCCTGAGAGAGAGAGAGAGAGAGAGAGAGAGAGAGACCAGGTGTTGGTGATGTTGGGATGGCTACTTATACTCCGATGTCCCAGTGCTGTGACTGTGGTGGCGACATCACCCATGGCAGAAGCTTCTGCACTTGAGTATTACCTCCCCTGTCAATCCAGCACTTTCCTCCTTCGATNNNNCCCCCCCCCCCCCCCAAGAAAAAAAACAACCTTACCTTTAAATCAAAAGACTAAGTAAAGTTTACTGATCTGGCGCGGCCACAGCTGTCCGCCAAGACGTGGCGTCAACACTCAACGAAAACAACAACAACAACAACAACAACAACAACAAGAACACCACCAAATGCAAGAAGCCCTATTGGACAACACAACGTAAGATGAGTGGAATTAATGTGGCTGAAAAACTCTAAAGTGCAAAATCCTCTAGGTTTGATGTAAACCAGCTATTACATATAAAGATTGAATGTTTATTCATTAGAAGTCATGCCTTCATTTTGATAAAAAAAAAAACAACAGAAGACAATCATAAAGACTTAAAAGTTTCTTGCCACAAGCTAAATACTGGGTGACGTCACGGTCCAAAGTCTACAGTAGCAAAACAAGATCAAAAGATGGTTGTATGCATTTGCATAATAACCCTCTGCTGCCTTTCCAAGCTGTGTAAAGATTAATCTTGCTCCCTTTGTGTGACTGGAACACGTGCTTCCAACCTGCTTCTGGAAGCAGTGCAGACGATTGCAAGATGGAGAGAATGTTTGGTAAGGATTTGAGAGAAAGCACTGTAGTGTTTACGCAACAAATGCCGCCATGTTTTCCCTGTTCCCGTTAGACAATTTGCCTTAGAAATACCTTAAAAAACGGATTTCCCGGGTTTGCATTATTTAGTCCACATGTCTGGCGGGAGATGTACGGATAAATGCTTTGCCACAAAGCATGTTCGTGAATGTTCTGTTCTAGGAGCGAGGTGAAAACAAAAAGCCTGTAAAAAATTCCACACGTTCCAGCAGTCGACTATGACCTTATATTGACATTGTACGGACAGTTCACGATGACCTAGCCGTGCACTACATTCATTCCCAACTCTTTCCAGAGCCTACATAAGAAGTGACGTCACAGCACGAATTAGATATCACACGTTTATAGAGACGACACTGAGTCTATTTCAATAATCGGTAATGTCATATTGAGTCTGTATAATTCAGCATAGCTGCATAATGTTTTGCTTTCGTTTTTGCTTTTGTCTTTCTCTGCTTGTTTCGTAATTTCTTATTAGACCAGGACAGAACAAAGATGTGACTGGAGTAGGCAGTTTGTAGAGTACCAAGAACAGCATCAATAGAATTATCACAGTCAGAAGGGTTATTTAAAAACTAGACGCATAAAATAGAATGAAAGAATCGTTATAGAAACTGCAGACCTGGATTCAGTTCAGTGTAACTTTGGAACACTGCGTGGAGGCTTGCACACGCACGCTCACACGCATGCACGCGCATGGAGGTATACGTACATGCACCCACCCCTACAAAAGCGCGTGCAGACAGACGCACACCAAAGCAAGCAAGCACGCACGCACACACGCGCGCGCGCACATAGAGGAGAGAAAGAGAAGACAGAGAGAAGGAAAGCGTGGCGTGGGTTGGGAGCAAAATTGAATTGAAATTGATTTATTTTATGATTAGTAATAGTTTGTCATCAAAAATCAAAGGTACGTCAGCGCATGCGGGGGCAGAACTGCACAGAAATTACTCCCCTTGCCTAGGTTTCACGGAAATACGGCACGTGATGAAGACATGACTGGACCTCTGGACGGTGAATTCTGGGAAGCCTGCGCAGATCAAAGCCTCGTGTCACCAACGTAACGGTGTATTCACTCCGAAAGCCACGGTCCATTAGGGAAATGTGGTCACGACAGACGGGGTTGCTGCAGAGCTTTGGAGTCCCTTATGCATGCCCCTATAAACAACACGCTGTCACCCAGATTCCCCCTCTCCCCGCCCATGAAGGAACAGACACGCGTGTGTACACCTTCCTTCCTGAAGGGAAACAAGAAAAAGAGCCATGCTGAATTGCTTTGACTTAATCGTAAGACAATTCGTTTTGACTCATAGAAAATTTCCTGTTTAATCCAAAGGCAGCCAGTCTATCCTTTATATTCCGCATTCTCTACCTTTTCTACACCCCTCCCCCCGTACCCAGTCGCAGAACACTTATCCCACCCGCCCTTGGACGCTAAATATGAGTATAAATGTGCTTGATAGTACACAGATGATCGTGTGTTCGGATGTTATATGTGGCTGTATATATGAAGAAAGAGAGAGGGTGGGGAGAGTGGAGCAGGGAGTGTTGCTTTTCCAAAGAGGAGGAGGTAAACTCGAGGATATGCCATAAATATGGCTACTGCAGGGGCCATACAATGGGCGATTTGTCCTTTGTCAGTCTGAATCTTGAAGACACTCGAGAAAAACAAAGCTTGGTGCCAATCTGTTACTAATATGCTGCCTAATATTTTAGGGCTCTGATCTATTTCAATTCAATTTTCGACTTTAATTTTGACACATTTCATTTCATAAAAAGTTATACGGAAGTAGAAACAATATATTTCTAGAGACTTGCGGACCACACGGGAAGGCCTTGCATGAGGTCGCCAGGTCGTCCCCCCCCAACCCAACGGCCTAGAATAATATAGATTGTGTGTGGCCCGTGGTGGAAAAAGCTGGTGAGGTTCCCCGCCTCTGTCAGTCAAATCTTCAGCAACTCCCTATCCCCAGTCCCAGCCCCCACCCCCACCCCAAATGGACTTTTGGGGTAGTCACCGTTGGATCATGTCTGTTCCTGTGATGTATGCGCGAGGAGGTAATGCAATACTTTGATTCTAGCTTCGGCTTGAGCCACGGGGCTGCACGGGCCGTCAGCACGGGTCTAGGAGACGAATGGATTCTGCCCTCGTCAACAGCTGTCTCGATTTTATGGGATTTAGGTAACGGCTTTCAGTCTGTGTGTGTGTGTGTGTGGGCGTAAATGTGTGTGTGTGTGTCTTAATTTGGGCTTGTGTGCGTGCGTGCGTGCGTGGGTATGAGCGGCCATATATTTGTATATGTGTTCGGCTACATGCATGTCTGTCTGTCTGTCTGCCTGCCTGTCTGCCTGTCTGTTTAAAAGTACACAACTTCATAGCTTTAAGTTCGCACCAATTCTATGCAAAAAGAAAAAAAGTTCACAACGATAGCAATTAAGTGACGATGTAGCCGATGACAATTAGTCTGTACATTTAAGCACCTCGTACCTACTCTTCCGATCCACAGAAATATTCCCCTCCATGTGGCCATCCATGCATTTGCAGAACAAACAGCGCACAGACGAACTCTCTTCAAGGTCACCTCTTTAGCTGTGAGTGTTGTGCTGCATTAGTTTTAGGGGGAAAAAAACCTACCTGGACACCCAGGATCAAGTTACACCGAAGACCTGCTGTCAGAGCGCTATTGTTACCGTGTGAATCATCCCAGGATCTCCAAAAATGGAAGGGTGAAAAAAAAATCACTGGTTACTCAACGCCGTCAGAGTGATTGCCCTTGTGCCACAGCTGGCCCGTTTCTGACGTCATCGGGTATCACTCTTCATCCGGCTTCTCTTTGTCCACTCCTTACTAAGATTCAATTGCTTAGCTGATTCAGACTGATAAGCTTCATTATGATCGTTGTCACACCTGCAGGTCCCTGTCTCGCTCCTCCCCCTCCATCTCCCACCAGACCCGCTACTAATCTGTCGTCTGTTTCATTTCATTGTCAACTACCTTCTCACTTCCCCTTCAGAGCCGCTCTCTCCCCACAGCGGCAACTTTGCTTCTCGTTACGTCTCAGACATTCAAACAAATTGCCAATTTTTTCTTCTCCCCCTTTCTACCCGTCTCTGGAATTGCCCAGTACCAGCACCCCTCCCCCTATGCCTCGCACCCTCTGTAACAGCCGTCAGACCACGCAAACCTTATTCAGATCGGCGAGACACAGACCACTTCAAGGGGCAAGTGTTTGCCGAAGTCTTAACGAATCAGCTTCTTCCATTATCTCCACAGTCTCTCGCTCTCTCTTTCTCTCTCTCTCTCTCTCACAGGTCTCTCTCTCTCTCTCAATTCTGAGGGACTGGGGAAAAGCCTCTGTCTTGGATGAGGAAGGAGACAATAGCTTTGATGGAAGATGCGCTGCTGTAAAAAGCTTCCATCTCTGGCATGCATAAACACTGGATGATGGACAGAAGATTATGATCTAGCTGCGTTTGGTTGCCAGACGATGCGTGGAGGCCGCGATAATAAAGACAGAATGTGGAAACGGTAAGGAGGCATAAGACGGTGATGCAGGCATCACATCACATGCAGGCATCACATCACCACCACTACCACCATTACACGCAAACACATATGAACTCATACGCAAGTACACGCACATATACACGCACATACACACGCACCTACAGCCTTGCTCGGTCACTCATACAGTATTTATATCTTCAAACTCTCCTGTGAACAGTGGACTGACGTGCATCAGATTGTCAACCAACACAAATAATTTATAAACAACCGCCATGCGCAAATCAGATCTGCTGTCGGAAGCTGTCACCAGCAGCGACCGCCGAACGCACATTGTCCGTGGTGAGCGTGTTGGAACAGTAAGAACGGCCAGCTTATGGAGCTCAAGGGTGACCCAAGCTGCGCGTGTCCTCGGGGAGGACGTGGCGTGATTTCGATCAGGCGCGACGGCTGCGGGTAAACAAGGGGCAGACCAATGCACGGCATCGATGACGTCACAAAAGAGACTGCAGGCGGCTGGGGAACACTTAAATTACCAGCAACTGCACGCAGACTGCATCGAACGGTTGTCGCGCCTTGTGCACGCTTTTCACTCAACCGTTTGCGGAGGCGAGAGGGTGAACATGCATTTGCCGTGTGTGTGTGCGGGGGGGGGGGGGGGGGGGGGGG
>SMGT01005771.1:139551-174790 GCA_004794575.1 Lanistes nyassanus
GGATGTCAGAAAAACGAGTGAACCGGGTCGTGCATGTTTGCTGCACATTTTCACGTTCAGCGTGCTAGCGCGCGCTCCCTGCACGCGAGATATGGTCTCGCCCTCTCGATGATAAAATAAAATAATATAACGCAGTCTACCTGCAACAGTCTTAGAAAGTGTGTGCTTGCTCGTGAACTGTCGTTTAGTTAAACGTATTTCCTTTTAATATACCAGTGTTAAACAAATACTACACATTGTTGACACTAACACATGTTTTCTTTTCAGTAACCAATTGCTTAAAATACTCGCCTGAGTAAACGTGGTGCAACGATCTCGTTCAGGCCAGTGCAAATCTCGCAAAACAAGCTGGATCAATCTTTTCGCTTTCTGTACTTCCTTCCTCCACACCCCACTGTAACCTTGCAACCAGCACTTTCACCTCCCTCTGTCAAGCTGCATCGGGAGGAGGGGAGGGACAGAGGAGGGACTTGACTGCTGCGCACACGCCAGGCTAGCTTGTGCGAGAAAAAGTCTGGCATTGACAGACGTGGGGACAATGTGCAACGCAGGAATTTATCAGACTGAAGAAGGAAAGGGTCTAGAATGGGGAGATAATACGATTGCAAAAAAGGTTTCGCTTCTCGGGCGCTTGCCATGTAGTTTTTTCCCTCACGAGGATGAGGTCAGCTTTAATGTGTGTGTTTGTGTGTGCAACCGGCACGTGGGTGCGTGAGTGCATGTGCGCGAGCGTGTGTATATCTGGTGGAGAGGGACAGAGGTAAATGAAAAGTGGGAGGAGAGAGGTGAGGTATTGAGAGAGGTAGGAGTTTGCACGAAGGAATCATTTTATCAGATAAAAGCTTTCTGGTTAAAAGGCATCGAATGCAATTAAGAATGAACTCAGGAAAGAAATCTTATTCCCCAACTTCATTACGGCATCCGTCGCAGTTCTTTTTCATCTCATATAGTTCCGTCTCAGTCTGTGTCCCTGTCCTTCGAATTGGATCTCTGCCTCTCTGTTTCGCTGTCACAAGGTCTGTGTCAACTTCTGTACTCTTGTTTTGATGAAGATCCGTGCTCAGACTGCTGACATTCTGGTGTATAGCATCGATAACGACAGCATTTTTTGCGTTTAGTTTGCTTTATTGATTTCTACTTTGTCCTTCTGCTTCGTATTTTCTACTTTGTACTTTGTACTTTGCATTTACCTACAGGAAATGGCGAGCGATTTCTGCTTTGTTTCTATGACAGCTACTTTGTTTTTTTTAGATTAGCTTGCGCATTTGTGGTAAACATTGGTCGAAGTTGTTGATTATATGATTTGGCTTTTCTTGATTTCCCGACGCAGGGAGTAGGTGTGGTACAGGTGTGAATGTTACCCCACTCCGTGTGACGTCTTCGCGATCTTCATTAAAAAAAAATCAAACTAACGAGTTTCAGAATCTTTCAGGTCAACCATGAAGGTAATAGGGAAGAGAAATTTGTGAAAAAACAGCAGAACGACGACGACCACCACCACCACCTACTACTACTACTACTACAAAGTCTGGTAATAGACTGAGTTTGCCAGCGGACCTAGAGAAGACACAAGCAGCAGTACTTCAGACAGCTGCCACTGCCAGCCCAGGACGTGCGTGTTGCTAGTTTTGTTGACCATTTCGAGTCGATGTCATATGACATCACACCTAAGAACACGCTAACTGATGGTTGTCTGAAAATTCCATCTTGTAGGGGTCAACAGCAACGTCTGCCAAGCCGAACGCTTTTGAACAATCGAACAGTTGTTTGTGTTTGTTTGGGTAGTTGTTGTTTCGATGAGGACGGGGTGGGAGGTGTTGGGTTTGGATTGGTTTCTTAACCGGACGACAGTACTTCTTAGTTTGCCAAACGTGGGCTTTTATATGCCATATGGCCACGTTCGGCGAATTAGGATCCACGCTGGTCCAGTTAAGAAAGACCTTTAGGAATTAGAACTAATAAAAAAAAAAAGGTTGGCAGATACATAAACAACAGTCGGCTTATATGACAGGATACGTGTCCCAAAAGTAAAGTAGCAATTTTTCCACCGAGCACCTGTCTTAACAAACAAGAGGAAAACAGAACTAGCAGCTTGGTAAAATTTGCAGAAGTTTAGTGCGTGGCCGTGACATCACCACAACGATCTCCTTATCTCTTTCATTCAGATTTGATAGTAGGGGTGGAGGACGGGGGTTAGAGGTTGGGACAGCAACATCAGTGGGGTCCGAACTCGCCTGACTGTTCGCGTGCATGTGCAACAACGACATGGCATAAGAAGAGAGTATTCCGTAACGCGCTCAACATTGCAGACGATTTAATTAAGCGGCAGGGCCACAGACGGCTCTCAGGGGACATCACCAAGCTGATTGAGTCTCGGCGAGGGCCAAGAGAAAGGAGAGGCCAGCAGAGCCGGGAGAAAAGAAAGCCAGTAGCATGCCCATCGAATCAGATAATGATGAGCCAGAGAAATGAGTGCAGCCAGGAAGAGAGAAATGGACATGTGCAGGACCATGAACCTGGACTATCGTAAGTTACAAGCGAGTGGTTTGAAGGAAAGACATGCAGAGGAATGGCGAACAGGAGAAAGATGTGCTAAGCACTGGGACCCAAGAATTACTCAGGAAGTTCTAAACAGGTTAGGCAAAATAGAGAGTCTTTGGAGCTACTTACCCAGTTTCCCGGAAGATTTCAGAAATGTACTATATAGTGTAGAAAGACAAATACCTGGCAAGCTCATGAGTTATAGCACATTCGTTAACTAACAAGATGATTTGTAATTCATTGAGAAATTTCTCCGAACAATTTTGTAACTTAAAAATCATATTTGATTTGATCACATCTTCATACGATGTGTTTCCTACTCTGTTCATCTTAGCTGAATTATTTTGTTTGATAAAAATTTTTAAACCTCAATAATGTACAGGTAAAAACATAAATCACACGACTTGTGTTGTTGAACGGTCCAGCTCTCCGTTGTGACTGAGCACATCTTAAAATTTTGGAGACTTAAAAAAAAAGTTGATTGACATTTCATTAGCAGGACCAGAACAGGTCTGTCGATATGGAAAAGAACTAATAGTTTACAGTCCGAAAACATAAAAATTTTCATCGAGTATTCAGTCTGCTTCCTCGTTTTTTTCCCGGGAGAATGAAAAAGACGAACAATAGTGGATGTGCAATGCTGGGGAATAATTAGTTTGAGTGAAGCTTTCGGGTACAATTTCCAACTTTTAAAAATGATCAATCGGCTAAATTTTAGCTGATTAAAATTTAGCTTTTTGCTTAATTTTGGTTCCATATTTTGAAACTCAAACATAGGCTGGGAGATAACTGACTGCTCAAGATGCAACGTCAAAGACTGTTTTATTTAGTCTAACCTTTACATGACTACCTCTTTTCTCAACCTTCTTCAATTCAGCTCCAGGCTCGATATTTAAATTTACGCAGGTTTTCTTTTACATTTCCACAGTACAGGCTGGGATAGGACTTGATAAGGGCTTACAATCTACCTGAAAATTCCAGATTTAAATAGAGCGTATTATTATGAGCTAGACGTATAAAAACAAGTCAGTTTCGTAATACAAAAGAAAATCATTTTAAAGAATTTGGTAAGAATTATTTACTGTCAATATATTAATGACAATCATACAGTATCATAACTATACAGCTAATTATATTTTTTGGGGAAAGAGGACTCAAACGTCACTCAGCAGCCGCTAGACTTGAAGCCGCAGGCAAGCAAAGACAAGGGGCCCTCAAACAGACCTGGAGACGGAGCCTAATGGAGGAACTCTAAGCCGTCAACCTGTCTTGGGAAGGAGCGAAAAAGATCGCCAGACATCCCAGGAAGTGGAGGACAACTGTCGAGGCCCTGCGCCCCACAAGGACGAAAGAGGACTAAAATAAACTAATGATATTCTTGGACATTTCTAGATAATTCGCTGCCGGTTAGACAACCTGTGACGACTTAAATATGGCTTGAAGAAAAGTGTCCCTTTCAATCAAGATTGCGCACTGCAGAGGAGGAAAATATTGACTGCTGGTCAAAAATAAAAGGGCTTCAAAACTCCCGGAAGTCTTCAATGTGTCGCTGCATAAAGTTCTATTCAAACTAAGGTAAAAAAAAATCGTATTGACTGCTATCCCCATGTTTTAGTTTATCCTTGGAAGCGGTCTGTCCAATCGCTAGAATTCGCTTGAGTTCTGTCTTCTGATGTTAGCTGTATCCACTCCATTCTTGCACAAGCCACGTAGATATTACGTAATAAAACAAATCGTGTACACCTACATAATGGAAAAATTAATGGAAATATTACGTAATAGAAAAATTAAATCAAGCGTGTATAAAAATCATGTTAAAGCCTGCCGAACCGTTGAAAAAAATATCTGGCTTACGCAAAGGATCGGACTTGCACGTCACAATTTTGTGCAACGCGCTGTATATTTTTTTGATTTGTTAACTGTAGCAGTGGGATTGTTATATCAGTTGTAGGAGTCACTGGTTTATAACCTTTGGCTATAAGTTGAAATTGTTTTCTATTCATCTCTACCTATCTATAGACTACCTACCTATACTTTAACGCCTATACCTATTTATTAATACCCATCTGTATCTGTATTTTGTGCATGCGTGGTTGATGGAGTGAGTGAGTGAGTTTGCGTACGTGTGCAGGCACATGCACACCAACAACCCCCAAAGCGAGAGAGAGAGAGACTGAAAGAGTCTGCAGTTTCGCTTGTCACCAGCCCTGGCACATAGGCGCCCACACGACATCTCTTTCCTGGGCTATCTTCTCCAGATGGTTCCAAGTGAGCTCCCTCGTCTTGATGTGAAAAAAAACGTAGCTACAGAAATGCCAATAACAGGACAAAATCTAAAAAACTTCGGCACTGCGTAGAGAAGCGACTGCATCAAGGAGATTCACGAAGCCCAGAGAAAGAGTAGGGGGAATACCTTTAACTTAAGGAAGAAAAAGAGAGAATGCGAATTTAGAATAAACACGGGGACGTAAAATTCATCTTCTTCATTGTTTATTCGCATCATTTTGCTGTTTTATCGACGAACGATCGTTATGATGGCACGCAGAATTCGTCTTCTCATCTTGCTCTTAGCGAGACGCTTCTGATTGCTATAGCTGTCGTCTGTTGCAAATAATTTCCGCAGGGCACGTAAAGGAAGGACCACCGCATTTAATCTCGTGGATGCGGACCTTCGTTGATGGTGGTAATGTCCTCGTGACTTGGGCAGCAGTTTAATATAGAGTTGCGTCCCCTGGCACAGCCCCGGTCAGAGCTTCATGGTCAGAGCTTCAGGGTCAGAGAAAAAGACAAATCGAATCACGACCGGCCTAATCACTGTATCTCGTTCACGCCTGGTGTGCAGAAATTTAATGAATGTCATTGCCTAACTGCACGTCAGAGGTAATTCGTAACAGACCTCGTCAGCACTCGAGCATTGCAAAGAGTCAGACGTGCGCAGCTGGACAAATCTGTCCGCTTGCATTTATGTTTATTCATCTGGAGTTCCGTTTCACATCTTTCTTTTCTACAAACTCTTTCCAAGACCAAATATTCATCAACACAAACAAAAAAAAGTTGATTCCATACTTTAAAAAAAGAATGCCCATGAACTGTGCACAACGAATCTTAAGCTCTCAATTGTTCTTGCACGATCATTCAATATATTGCTCATATAGCTATATGGTATCAAAAGTGTACTGATTAGATCTGCCCTTGTTCTTACAAGGGCAAATGTTGATTGCGTATTTTGCTTTGCTTTGGAATGGTTTGGCACTTCATTTCACTCGAAGAATGGCACGCTAGTGGAGAAATTGTCGAGGGCCAGACGTTGATAGGATCCGATGATTGAAAACATGGGAAATTGATATTTCTCTATAAGGAATGTGTTTGAGAACTTAGCCGTGCTGAACACGGACAAACACTGCAGCAGCTGTCACAAAGCGACACACGCTCAGGCAGAATCTGCAGAAAAGTACATGTTGTCATGCATGCAAGTAAAAGCGGGTTTGCTCTACTTTTGCAGACGGTCCTGAATGCTGCGGATAGTACTAAACTGAGTGAAAACAGAAGGGGCCCCGCAGCAAGCTCCCAGCTTCATCGCCACACCCCTTCCCTCCCTAGTCCCTCTTCACTTCGCGTCAGTGACTACTCGCGCCCGTCGTCTCTTGTAAGGCAATCGCCAGATTTACTAGCACGCGGGCACGCGCGTTGAAAGTTTACATCAGTCAGCGATCCGAAAGGGCCCGAGTCCCTAACGCTCCCGCCGATCGGGCTTCGCCGGCAGCGTTCGAGCAGCGCGCGAGCGGTGTCGGGAACGCGACTCGGTGGAAACGGGGCCTTGGCGGGCCGAAGCAGACGACAGCGTGTACGCGCGAGCGTGGCTGGCAGACGATAGGCTCGTCTCGTCTGCTCTCCTTTTCTTTCTCCTTCCTTTGTATGCCACTGAACGGAGGAAGTAGTCGAGACGTTTCCGAGAGCGTTAGAAATCAAAGGAATTATAATAATTTAAAAAGTTGACAACAGAAGTATCCGTTTACAAAAAATCTCCAAGCCCAATCTTCTTCGTGGCTCTTTGTCCTGTGCTTGGGCAAAGTTTCCAGCACTTTGTTCCGACGAATTTTGCAAGGTTCTCTCCGTTGGCTTAGAACTTTAACCGCACCGTGATCTCCCTTGTCTGAGATTTTAAGCTTGAGAGTTTGCAGGGAGGAAAAAAGTCAACAGCTTGGGGTGTTCGCTTGGAATCGACGTGCGTGTGGGAGAAGAGGGATTACAAGTCGAGAAAAATGAAGCCACGTCGTGATGCACTGTGCGCTGCCTGTCTTCTGATGCTGGTTTGGAATGCAAGCTCTCTCGAGGGTCGGCCGGACACTGAGGCAAGGGATTACAGGAACCCGAGGAGTTGCGGCGAAGCTGAGATGTGCTGCAGTGGACAGAACAACACGTGCTTCGTCTTCGGACATCGGGTGGACCGATCGACGGATTCTGACCGTTGCTACTGCGATGCGAACTGCCTCATCATGGGTGATTGCTGTATGGATTACGCTCACGTGTGCAAAGGTATGCAAAACAGTTTAAAACTTTTTAAAACTATTGCTTCATTGGCTGTCTGTCATCAGCTGGAATCGAAGTAACTGCCATTTGTCAGCCTTCACTGCGTCGAGTAATTCTAATGCCGAAACTTTTTTCCACCCTGCTCTCACTCGTGTGTTCCATTATTTCAAGCCAACATGTATGCTACCTGAGTGTTCTACTTCTTTTATACTTTATAATAATGACGAATGATTTCAAAGCTGATCAAATCGTGATCAGATGTATCCATGGAGTAATTTCCAAAAATTTTATCCTCCCATTCCTCCACATTCGTTCCCTGCTTTCTGTCTTTCTTTCTTTCCATGCGCGGCTGTGTATAGCGTATACCTGCACGTGCCACTGTAACCTGCGCCCATTAAAACATCTTTTCCTTCAGCTGGCTTATAGAGTCTTACCGAGCCAATGAATGAGTAATTAAAAAATCTCGTATGCATCCTGCGAGGCCGCGCAGAGTATGACATGCTTTCGACGCGAATGGGAGCGCCCCCTTCTGTGGAGTCTGCAAAGGAACTGGGAGAGGCCAGGTGCAGGTCTCACTGACCCGAATCCCCAGTCACCAGGCGGCAGGAGAGGCAAAATGAGAATTCCAGCTGACGTCTGGATGCTTCTGTCAGACTTTGCAAGCCGTGCCAGCATGGTTGCATGAGAGGAGGTGTGAGAGAGTTGTATCTACGATCACGTTTAGAGACACTGTGCTGCACCTGGCTACGAAATATTGCATGTATAAATTGTAATATGTGACGTTCAATGCGTTTGCGTGCGCATGCTTATTTGAAGCAGTTCACAAACAAGAAACAGACAATACGGAGAATCTTAACAGCCATGTTTAAACACAAGTCAGTTCACAAATGCGATTGTCGTGAACCAAGACAGTTGCTGACAGATGAGCCTGAACAAAGTTGCCATGGGTAACTTAATCGCTCTTCGATTTTGAGAATGTTGTACTGTTACAGTGTTGGACACAAATGCAGAATTATACTTACTTTTGCTGGTTCAGCTCTTTCTGCGTTCGGCGGTAGTGTGGCCTACGATGGTTAAGTTGGCAGGTGATACAATGTTACTGCTGTTGTTTGTAAGATAAAAGTGACGATAGTGACTCTGAGCGAGGGCTTTCTTATTTTGAGCCCTTTTCAATGTAAAAGTAAAGTAGGTAATTATATTTTTGTGGAGCGGGCTCCCATATCACATCTGTTCAAGCTTCGCGTTCCTACCATCCCATTTCTTTTGTTGCCTGTACCTTTTCTTTGATCAGTTTTAAAGTACATACCGGCTATGTCACTTCTGATGGCCGAGTTGTCAGCCATGTCTGTTCGCGATTATTATCTAGGTTGAGTGTATTTACAGTGCTGACAGCATGCTGGCAGAAGTAAGGTGTGGTTGAGAGAAAATCGGTAGAATAGGCGGGGTTAAAGGTTCTCAACAGCTGTGAAAGGCTGGGGACGAAGACATCCGTTTCCTTTGGAATTTTAAAAGCAGGCGATAGGAAACTGGAGAACATAGTGTTGAACACTTGAACCTACCCTTGCACTTGACAGTCTGCCCCCCCCTCGCCCCCCCCCTCCGAAAAAAGGAGTTGGGAGGGGAAAGGATGATCCGAAGTAACTGGAATCTGCCAACTTTCTTTTCCGGAATTGAACAAATTGTCGATGTTAGTCTATAGAAAGCGTGGACTTAAAGCATTGGATCAAACAAAATCGTGACCCTCACACACGGACGCGCAGACGCGCACACACACAGGGCCCGAATGTAATATCAGTGATAAAGCAAACCCACAAAACAACGAGATGTAATACAGAAATACAAGCCATAGACTCTTAGTGCAAGAGGAGGAAGACAAGAGTACCGAAATGTATGCACGAACCTATGTTTTGAGACATAAAGAAATATACCCTTCCACGCTGTCAAATAAGCAGTTTTGCGTGCGGCTGCTGGTCATCCTTTCAGTTAGAAAATCTGTGACAAAGCGACTGTGAGGGACTGCTGCATGAAACAACTTCGTAAATTTTTTTGACTGTGCGATTGTGCTGTTGGTATTAATGCGCAATACTACCACCAGGACAGCGATGACGATGGAGATAGCAGTGGCGATATTGGTAGCCTGTGGTGGCGCTCACGGGGCGTACATTTTACGGTTGCCTTGCTTTCCTGCCTAGGACCTCTATTGTTTAACATTGTCTTACCACAGACTGGGCTTGTCCAACCCCGACCTCTGCTGTCCGTCAGGGCTGTTAGATCGCACAATGACATGCTCAGACACGGCTGCCGTTGCTGTCCCCTCTAGCTGTGTGGCCCGCTGTGTTTGTACTGGACTTTCCTCATGGTGTACCGTTATCAGCCGATCGCAGCTGGACACTGCCTGTAAAATCGGCGTCCCTACCTGACAGGCAAACTTGGGGCAGCGGTTTCTACAGGTGATGCCGTGGGGCGTTGCGACTGTGGTAGGTAAGGCACCTGCACAGGCGTGGATGTCCTGGATGGCTTCATGCGTTGTCACAGTAGTGAGAACTGTTACCTGAGTGAGACTGAGATACGTACACACGCACACCTCCTGCCTCCTTGTCAGCACCGCCTTTTCTTTGAGGCGGCCACGATCAACCGTTTACCTGAGATTTTATTTTGCCTATGATAATGTAATCATAGGTAAAGTGTACTACTGAAAAAAATGTCATGGCGAAAGTCCTTGCGTCTAACGCACTTACCTTTTCCTGTCTCTCCCTGCACCTTGATCTTTCTTTTCCGAGTTTTTTGTTAACTCCCCAGAGACAACGCTCATAGGTAATGTATGCAATATTGATAACAAATTATTGAAACTCTTTGATCTTTTTTCGCAGCCCGCCCCCGTGTTTCTTGTATCATTCTTGGATCCACTTATACTTCCGGTAAAGCGAGCTAAGATCTAGAATGATGAAAAGAGAATACTGACACTCCATGATTTTTTCGTTTATCTCTGCTTTCTTCGAGTATCGCTGCTCCTTTCTATCTTCCTCGAGTCTTTACCACCCTTCTCTATCTGTTCGCAGAGAAGACGTACAAAAGCATCAGAAATACGATTTGTTTAACGCCCACCGCGCATGTCCGACGGACACGAAGGGGAGCCTTGGAGGTGGAGGGTGGACGAAAATCTCTGCACCAGCCGTTTCGCTGCATATCAACAGCTTGAATTTCTTTTCTTCTCTTCTCTTCTGCACCTCGCCTCTCCTCTCTCAACCTCAGGATGCTTTTTTCAGGGCACCTTCTGGGGTAGGTACAGAAATTAGGTCATCGCGGTAATTTCGAGCCCTGCTCGTTGGCTGCTCCCAAGAGCACGTGCAAGAACCTCTCGTCTGGCCTGCAGGATCTGCAGATGTTGTCTCTCTGGCAAACGGGAATCTGAGAGTAGGGTGGTGGTGGGTGGTGGCGCGGGGAGACATGGGAAGACAAGCCGACCAGCTGTTGCTGGAGAGATATGAATCTGTGATACGTACGGGTAAGCACCTCTAGCTTGCTGCTGGCAGCTCTTCTTGCTGTAAGGGAATTGTGAGAGATCCCTTGCGCTTAGCGAAAGTCTAGAGATTCCTTTCTTTAATAGCCAGTCAACAGAATCTTTGATGCAGAGCATTAAACAGCGTTAAGTTTATTATAAAAAGTCGCGGAGGAATCCGTCCTAGATTAGGCTCGTGGTTACTGTCAGTATTCTCGGAGCAGGACTCTGAAATAGAATGCATGGAGCCCGTCGAAGTCCGTACACAGCCTCGCTCACGTTCCTCGGAACTCAGAATTTGCACAAAGGGAAATGAGCGAGTTGAGGACAGGGTGCAGGCGCGCTCTCCTGGTCGGCGGGGGTCAGTGGAATGTGGTGGTAAATGGGGGGAGGGGGAAGAAGAGATGGACTGCTGGCGATGGTGGTAGGGATGCCGGAAATGACCTTTTGGTCCACTCTTTTACGATTAATTACTTAGCAACCGCACGCGTACGCGGGTTTTCCCCTTGTTGGTTGTCGGCAGACTTCTTTGCCAAAAGTGACCATTGTATTATGACTTTCAATGAAGTTCGAGATTGCCAGGGAAAAAAATGGAAGTTTGTTTTGGTTGTTTTGGCAGTGTATTATCATTGTTTATTCCCGAATTTATTGACGAATAGTGGGGATTTTTCTGTTTCTGAAAACGCTGTTTCGGCGAAACTTGGAATAAGCTATTCGCTCCTAGGAGTACCGAATAACGAGGGGAAAATATCCTAATCGGTTTTTTGTGCATGGGAAATTCAATGATCTTATTCCCTTCATGGCGGATATTCTGAAATAAGTGAGCTATTCGGGTGTCTTGCATACGGGGCCTGGTTGTGAACATTTAAGAATAAGAGCAAAGTTATTTTACACTGTTCATGGAACATGGGGTCGTTATTTTGGCATCATTTGTGCGAACGAGCAGTGGCACTCCATATTTGCGTTGAGAAGTGAAGGTGGGAGATGATTCTGTTGTTTGTTGTTCAGTGTCAA
Organism: Lanistes nyassanus; assembly: GCA_004794575.1. Taxonomy (NCBI): domain Eukaryota; kingdom Metazoa; phylum Mollusca; class Gastropoda; order Architaenioglossa; family Ampullariidae; genus Lanistes; species Lanistes nyassanus. The sequence continues at coordinate 151,136 of SMGT01005771.1, forward strand.
GTTAGCAACTACACTCTAGAGGCATGTCATGATGCGAGGGAGGGGTGGGGTGAAGAGTTTTGGGAGGGGAAAATAAGAAGGGGGAGGAAGCCTGAAAACCCGAAGAAATCCCGAAACTCCCAGCCGTTACAGGAGGATGAGAAGAGAGACAACACTACGAACTACGGAGCGCATGGGCCGTTTCGGAATTAACCGTACATTAACTTAGAGTTGAAAGAGGTCGGTAAAGAACACTGCCACCTTGCCACACAACATCGTCTTCAAGCTTCTGTTCATTAGCATGGATTGTCAGTCTTTCAGACAGCCAGAGGGACGAGTGAAAAAAGCCTGCAGTTGTGTCGCTGGGACCCCTGTACGTCATTAGCAATGTTTAATGAAGGAAAGGACGCTTGGCATTGCATTATGACACGAAGCTTGCCTTGGGCTATGGCAGGCTCTAATGGGACGATGAAAACTAAAAGTATATCGACCTGCTAGAAGCGTTTCACGCGTTTTCCGTTTTGTTATATGACACAGAAAGGCGAACTCTTTTTGCCGATAGCTCTGGGGCCGGGGTGGGGGTAGAGGGTTGGAGACGACCTCATGACAACAGTATGCAGAAGAAAGCGGAGAAATTGTCATATTCGCAAGGAACTGTCATAGTGTCCATGTCATCTGCACAAGGAGTTGTCATAGCGTCAATGTCATATGCACGTTGTGTCCCACCTTGAGTGTAACTCGACTGCGAGATTGTTTTCGATATCCATAGAACGAAAAATGTCAATTTCTCTCGAGTGAGGAGTGTTTCGGGTGGAAAGCTAAAAGCTGAAGGTCTGCGTGGGTGAGTGGTCGAACCTGCTGGGCGTTTCCAGTGGAAGCACTCTCGGATCTGATGCTCCCGCGGCACTGTCTAATGAACTGATCAATTAAATAGTTATTGGATGAGTCAGCTGCGCGCGCGCGTGCGTGAGTTTGAGAGAGATACAAAACGGATATAGGAGCATACGAGCATAATTATATGTGTATGCGCCGATACATTGTAAATAGAGATTAAGAATGTAAATGACTGCAAATATAGGTCACTTTCGCGCGCGTGTGGGCATACGCACTCACTCACGGGCACTTGTATGGAGAGCGAGGGAAGTGCAAAGGGGAAGAGAGGTTCTGGGTGTACGCTCATTATATACAGTCGGACAATCGCACAATAATGAGAGGATTGCGTGCAGTGGTGTATATATAAATCTCGTAGAAACTGATTAACCGATCGACTTCCAGATCGAAAGGGGTGGGGTGGGGGGCGTGAGATATTTCTGGCATGCATGTTAGCTGCCAGCATGCATCAAGTAAGTGTGTGTCTGTGTGTGCGTGACATGTAGGCTTATACCACCTTCACTTCCAGAGTTGGGAACAAGACACGTCAGTACTGAACAGAGGCGAGTTTCGTAGATGCAGTGAATTGGTTGGTTGGTTGGTTGGTTGGTTGGTTATTTAGACGGACATTGCTTCCACATCGCGGCGATTTCGCACTATGGGTGGTGGTGGGGGGGGGGAGGGAGGGACATGAGGTCCTATTACTAAGCTACGCAGCGGATGCAGTGGAGCTCAGAAGTCTAACGTTATAACTGCTCCAGATCGACATACATAGTCATTAAGGGCAGCTGCCATCTTTCTGCCCACTGACACTGCTGGGGAGCGTAACTGTCAGCCTGAACACTTATTTCTGTCTCTTAATTCTTGTAACGCTTCAGTGTGTCATCAGCGCAGTTGGGATGCTTTACTCACAGTAAAGTATTCCAGATGCACTTATAAAACACGCACTGGATACTACAAATACTCGATGACGCGCCACTTCTGCTGGCATTAACATTTTGGAAAGGGAGTGAAATTAACCTTTGGACTTTTTAAGCAATTACGGAAACATCTCCTGGAAATACTGACATCAACCTTTGACCTTAGATGTTTGGAATGGTGCTGACAGGTAAAGGAAAACAGTCGAGTGTCGCAGAGAGCAATCACAGTACATTACGCTGTGGCATTCTGACATTATGGGGCAAGGTTTGGGCAATTATATCACGAGTGGTTGCGTCGCAGACCTTAAACAGGTTGTGTAAAATGATGGTGGGGGGTGGGGGTGGGGAAGCTGCAGGGTGGGGTGGGGTGGGGTGGATGGGCTCGCATCAGCCTTTGTTCTGTCACGTTGGAGTTCGGGAGTGGAGAGGGCGAGGATGTGGGTCTACTGTCTCCGCCTGCATGTGGGGTCCTCTATTTTTACTGACGTTAACTCGGTCTCGGCTTCCCGTCAGCTGGCTATGGAGTCGTTTATCTTTGTCAGGAATCGCCCAGCCAACTGACACTGTAGTGCCAACCAACTGAGCCTCGGACCTGGCCGAGTGGTCAGCGATCAGGACAAAGGGAGTGTGTGTTTGTGGGGGGCCTGTTAGAGAGGGACTGTCCTCGCACTCTCCTTGATTACGCCATCACAGGACCCTGTTGACCGAGGGCGCTGGGCTGGCAGTGATTGATGCGACCTGCGGACGGAGTCGTTGTGTCAGCTGCCTTCCGTTTGACGACAGCCCCTCCGTGTACCTCAACTATGTACCGTATAACACGGGTAGTTACTTAGACAATCCACGGCTAAACCAGGTTACTTGATTCTAGTCTTCACCGGACCCACGCGTGTTCTAGTTCGTCTGGTTATGCTCCGGTTAGATGTGACTGTAGCCAAGGTCTTCGACTGACGTGGAATCGTTTCTACTTGCATGAATGTGAAATGCACCAAAGACACTTACAGGATAAGAGCTCAGGACGAAGACATCGTTTTCTAAAGAGGCTTTAGACAATAAGAGTGTATAGTTGATATATATATATCTAGGGCTGGAATCTTTAGTAGGAAACATTTTAGGGTCAGAGACAGCGTATTATAAAGATACATCAAGAGTCTGTTACGGATTTTGAAATATAATACAATTATTCACCTATAATTTCTCGTTTGAAAGGGTCAGCACACTACAAAAAAGGCAGCCCGAGAGATAAAGGAATTGGTACATATTGACTTTCTGTTCCTACTCCGAACAGAGTTGCTAAGCACTATATCCCAAACAATCTTAAAAAAGGAGGAGGGGTGTGTCACTTTCTCAGCTACACACCGTATTTGGGTTTGCGAGCGAGGCCAGGTAGCAATGTCTGAAGCAGCTTTTGTAGCGCGTGACAAGAGGCCAAGGCTTGTCGATCAACGTAGAGTGCTTCGAGAGAGATTGCGCGGTGCGCGTGACTGTCAGTTTCCGCGCTGTACGACTGCGACGTTTGAAAACCTGAAGGTAAGAGCGTGTTCATGAAGTCTTGCCGAAAGGTCGATAAAGAAATCTTCACGAAAGGTGTAGGTATTGTCTCATGCTCTTATCAAGCGCGATGCACTGTTCGCTCGAGTACAGGTTGATTCCTTCCCATCCGATACTCTTTGAAACTATTCACTAAGTCAGCCTAGGCCATCACGGTCCCTGTAGAACTCTCGACCCCTTCTGCTAAACCACCCCCACCCGTCTCGTCCTGATAGGATCATCACCGTCATGCAGACACCCTCGCCTTGAGGGAGGTGTAGCTATTCGTGGCTCTGATCAGCATCAACACCATGGCAACCGAAGACTCGCAGGTGCGAGAGGAGAGCTCGTGACGGTTCCTGTCACCAGTCAGGGGGATTTGGCTTCAGGTGGGCGTCAGATCGTGCTAGAGCGCACAGCTGTGTTTTCATGGGGTTTTCTTCCGTCCTCAGAGGACAGTCTCGTTCTGGGTGACGCTTGACGAAGATGGGCGAGTGAATGGGTGAGACTGGCGCTAAAGTGTTCGTCTGAATCACAGACCTAACCTTGAAGTGATATTATCTGTACTGCTATTAGAACTACCATTGCTATTGCAAACATTGGAAATGTGGAAGCACATGTGTATTTATTACGGAGTGTAACACGAGTGCTGATGCACTTAATTCCTTCTTGAACTGACAGACTACAGACTCGCGAAAGTATTCTGGTAAGAAAACACTCCTTATTGGATTTTTTTTGTGTTGTTCATCTGAAGAAGACAGCTTATGCCCTTTCCATTTTCCGCCTTTCCCAACGCCTGCACGCGAGAGCCAACTGTGGCATCCTGCAGAGCGCCAGACCGGCCACAGACGAATATGCCACGATAATCAGTCTTTCATTGGCTTTCATGCTGAGTGGCTCAGGCCTGAAGTTCTACCCAGGAGCTGGAAAGTATAGAGTGGGTGGATGGGGTGTTGAACCTTCCTTTCTCATTAACGTGTCCCTTGCCCCCAACACACTTCCAGCACGGCACCATCCCAGACGGTAGCATCGCATCGCCGATCTCCCCCCCCCCCCTTACACGCTCAAACTGCCTGCGTGCGTCTGGCCTCATGTCTCCTTTCCACACCTACACGTGCACGTTAAGTACACACTACCAACGCTCGTTGCGACCGCCGTACGAACAACTGGCGCATACGCTCAGGTCCCCTAGCCTTTGCTTATAGACTGTAATAGACTGAACGCTTCAATGAGCGATTAGTTCGGCAGGCCTCTGTTATTCGCGCCATCTACGTAAAAGCATTGGCCTTTTCCTCTATCCGGTGAATGCTTGATTTCACTGGCCTGCGGTGTTGTAGTCCCCTATAAAATTATCGTCCTTTTCCCGCAGCATGCGCACAAAAGCCCTCGTATCAGCCTCATCAGTAACCTCCAAGCTTATACTGGAGGATTAGCAGTCAACCATCACACTTAACGGCTATCAGTAGAAAGTAATAAAAGAGGGTATGAACCATCCCTCAAGTAAAACGTCTAAATATAACATTTATAAAGGCCGTTTATGTGCAACCTTGAACCAATGAGCCGTCAACGTAACAGCTAACTAACGGTCATCAGACAGAATTTTGCATAAAAATAGATGAACTTCAACGGCTAACCTTTCGTGCCGGAGGTTAAACTAAAGCATCCTTTTGTAGGCACGACCTTCTTCGCATACTCAACTCATCTCACACTCAACAATGACACTTTATCACCTACACCTTTTTCGAAGTGTCTGAATAGTGACGTACCTGTAATAGTCAATGGTGGAATATCAACAGTACGTCACAGGTAAATAATCTGACGATACCTAGTAAGAAAGCGTAGGACTATTATAGCTGTGTCGGAGTAAATATGGCGACTTTTAAAAACTGGGTTTTCCCTTCCCTCAGTAGATACCACAACACGACAAGGAAAGTTTGCATTTTATGGGTCAAATAATCACTGCAGGTTCTTGCGGCGATCACTGCAATAATACACGTAGCATGATGACTGAGAATCGAAAGAAAACGTCTCGTACAACTCATCGACTTCAACATTTAAGGCTTTAAATGCATCACGTTTTGTGTCTAAAGTTTGTCACTGGTTTGTTCGGATTATTCTTCCTCCCACTGCCAGAATCTGTGCACTTACATCGGGATTTACGCGAGATAAATGCGACTTTTTCTGTTCGTAAACGCATATTTTCACAATATAGTGTTCCTGTCTCTTTGTTGTTGTTGTTGTTGTTGTTTGGCACGACGGCTACAGGATGAGATTCCTGCGCTATAGTCCCAGAACATCTGTCTCTGTACACCTAGCTCTTTGTAGCATCTTTGCTTATTGTGAATCCCCCATTTTCAACAGTTCTGAGCTATCTTCATACGTACTTCCTACAATCTCAGCGCTACACGCATTCACAATTTTTCACATATGCGCACCCACAGACACACCCGCGCGTGCGTGCACAAAAAAATCAGGGCATGCACATTAGATAAACACAGATCGTTAGATAGGTGCATATTGCTTTTCTATTTATCTAGTGACATGTTTGCCACTCCACCTTTTAAAAAGCGTACAATTAGCTATCCACATTAGCCTGCCCTTTCATGCCTTTCGCTCAGTACATGAAAGCCCTGACGATATATCACTGTTAATGTTATTCCAGTGTAAATTGTAACCAGACAACGAAACCCTGCTCTAACATCCGCAGCTCCCCCTCCCCCCACTACCACCGCAAGCACACTCTCCCTCCTTCCTTTCTGCTTACTCAGCAAGAATCGAGCACTTGCTTTTAAGATCGCATTTGGATGTCTCTTCTTAACTCCCGGAGCCTTCCACATAGTAATAATCTTTTTTTAAAAATCCTAACCTTCCGAAAAGACACTACAGCAGATAAGAACTAGCCTACATCAAGCAAAGCCTAGTTCGGGATCTGACGGTAGTGGAGAGGTGTTCTTTGACGATAAGAGGAAAATGATTTTTCGCGATGATTTAGTGCAGTCGTGTCGGCTCAATCTTCAATCTTTTATTTCTAACGGAGGGGAAGAAGAAGTAGGATGGTGCGTGATTGCCTGATTTTGAACAAGGCATACACTAGCTCAATTCTTAGACAGGATTACCGACAGCGTCGTGAGACAAGAGAAGGAACGAAAAATCAATGATACATTTCGGGCGCGGAGTTGACCTGAGTAGATCGTGACACTAAGTCTTGACAAGTCTTCGAGGCTCGCTAGGGCCCTCGACGAGTCCAAGATGTTCTCTCTTATCCTTCCAGTCTGCGGTCTGACACCAGCTCTGTGAAAAGTCGCGGTAAGTTCAACAATAAACAACAAAACAGCACCGCCAGGTCGAGTTTTCCGTCCAGCACTTTATCTGCCCTGGTGTGGCTCGAGAGGCCGAGCGAGGGCAGTAGTTTGGAAGACTCCGGCGGACTGGTCTGGGGCAATCAAGACCAGACAACAGGCCGAGAGGGTTCATGTCAGGGTGTTATCATCTCGGGCGATAAAAAAAATGGTTAACGACCAAGGCTTTTGTTGTGCACACAGCACTCGGTGACCTCGTTTTTGCGCCATTGCTGATTCTCCCGTCAAGGGGAGGGTGGTTTGGGGGAGGGAGGGGAGAGGTCGGCGTACTGGGAATATGGCGGAACCAACGAACCTAAGTACACGTATACAGGCAATGCTGCTCCCTTTTACATTCGAGAAATTCATGCGAAACTAGAAAAAAAGTCTTCATCTTTTAACCATGCCGTGTCATCACTGTGTCACTTCTTTAAAAACCCCATGATGCCGTGCGGTTGATAATGCGCACGTAGGATACTTTTTATTCTCTTCACTCGCAGATGCACTGAACCTAGTGTCCTACTCCATTGAAGACTGTACGAAGAGACCCTTTATCACTGAACCCTCTTAATATAAGGGCTATAATTTTCCTTTCACATATTGGTCAAAGGGCCGTGTGATCATTTATATACTTGTAGATGGATGAATGGTGAGAGGGATGGAGGGCAAGGCAAACGTTTTCTTAGTTCTTATCTTCTCGTTTCACAGGGCTAGGTTACGCAGGCATTCTGATTGCCTGTTCATGCGCAAAGGTGCCCATAAAATACACACGGCAAACGGGTCTTACAATCGCTTTTACGAAAGGAAAGGCAGATACCAATGCTTATGCAAGCCAACCCTGGTCGGGTTAACTGTTATCGGAATCTTTAACTACCAGCTGTTCTACTTAGTCCTAATTTTAATGCTGCCAGACACACGGGGTGATGTCATACATCTGATTCATAAAACGAAGAAGATGTGTGAAACAAGAACTTAACATTTACTTCGGAAGTACACGACAGAAGACTCGTACAGCCAAAGAAGATACAGCAACAGAGAGCGCCAAGATTTTACCGCCACTCGCTTTCTCGTTCTATATTGGAAATTAGCGCCCGCTGAGCTTGGTTGGGTAGGTACTGGCACCGCTTCCAGTGATGGTGCGTGCATGAAGGCTGAACTCGACAACATCCGCCAGCTATATATTTGTATTTTCCTGTGGAATGTGCCTAAAGCAATGCCCCAAACTTAGTCACATCAGACAACTGTCTGCTGGTGAGGCTGGAGGTGACCCCTGTCCCAGTTTTGCTCGCAAGCCTTTCGCGACCTCGCTGTGCCCAGGGCAGACTTGGCCCTGTTACTGTATCTTTGGCACAACTTTGCTGATCCTCTCCCTATCATTCTCTTTCTCTCTCTCTCCGTCTATCTCTGTCTCGCTCTGGCCAGTCTCTCTGAAGCGGCCCTCAAGAGTGAATAGCCCATGTGTCTCGTCTTGATATGTAAATATTCCACAATTGTTCTTTTTATATTCTCTGTTTATGATGATCCTGGGTGATTGTTCCACCTAACACTCCCCTTGCTTTACTGACCGCCTCGGTGGTCTAGTGGTTAAGGCGTCCACTGCCAGGGCCGGAGTTCTACCGTTCGCGCCCCGCCGAGTCATACCTAAGACTTTAAAATTAGCAATCTAGTAGCTGCCCTGCCAGACGCCTGTCACAATAGGGAACGGTACTAGGACTGGGAGTCCCACGTGTGACAGCACATTACCTTGTGATGTCTCAAGCAAAACCGTCCTGATGTGGACCTCATTTGCGACTGGATGTTAAACAGTACAAAAATGGCTTTTATAAGAAGATGCATGGGCATACGTGTGTTTGTGTGTAAACGCGCGCGTGTGGGTTCGTGCGTCCGTTATGTGCGTGCGTCTCCCCGAATTATTGCAGTCTTTGTGGTCTGTACTTGACAGCATCTTTAGAAAGAAACTGCTCAAACTTTTTAACTGAAACAAAAACGGAAACCGTTCTCGCGATTAGTCTGTAGCGGCTCCCAATAACCTTCATTACCGCTATAACCATTACACTTCAAACGGATGCATCAAGGTTCAGAATAGGTTTCTAGTAGACCTTCATTGTGTTCTTTTTGTTCTTTGTCTCTCCATACCCTGTTCCCCCGGTTCAGCTTGCAGATCAAAGGAACACTCTTTTTACTAACTAATTTTCAATATTTTGTCTTTAAAACTTTAAAAAGTTTGTCCGCACGAGAATGGTTCCAGTCAAATCAGTACATACATCCAAAGCTGATAGGATGATCTGTCTTTCAGTCATTGGCATATATGCAATTCATTTGACACAGACTGCCACTAATTTTCGGGGTCGGATTATGTTTGTTCGAATGTTCCCCCCTCCCGAAGTGGTTGCCGTCAAATTGTAGGACAAATGATAAGAAGAATATATAAATATGCTAAGCTCAAAATATAGTCCAAAGACAAAAATGTTGTAGAAGGGGATGTAAAACATTGGCTCACTAACATTTCTTACGAATTACACTAGAGACTAGTGACTGCTTTACTAACGGTGCTAATGAATAAGACGAGATTATTGACTGATTTGACTAACGCTGCTAATTAATCAGAACAAGCACTAGCGATTGGTTTACTAGCAATCTAACGAATTCGAGTAGAGCATAATTACTGGGTTAAATAACGCTACTTGTGCTAATGAATTAGAATAGAGCTAATGATTGATCTACTCAGTGACTGGTTGGCTGACACTGCTTGTGGTAATGTATTAGAGACTAGTGATTGATCTACTAACACTTTAAGGCACGATCACACTCTAAAAATTAACTTTAGGGACAGGTGACTGGTTTGTAAACAATACTTATGATTTAGATTCGAAATGAGTGAAAGCAAAGTTTCAGGCACCAGAAGAGATAGGAGAGTTTTCCAGCCAAAACAACATGAAAAACCTACGAGGAAAAGACTAGGGCCTGTTGACACATCACTCTATTCAAAGTCAGAGTCCTACTTTTTGACCTGGAATCCTACCTTTGTAAGGTGAATCATGAAAGGTGCATGCATGTATGATGTACACTTTGTATAAATACACTATCAAAAGGATATCTTAAATTTTTTATATTTTGTTCACTCCCTTATCTAAAAAAAAATAAGCTAGGTAGATAAGGTCGTCGGATATCCTAGCCTACCGGGAGGTTGCGGAAACCGTTGTCTTGTCTGCTCGAAAAGTGAAAAGTGACCACTGCAGCTGGCCTGTGGGTCTGCCACTGTAGGACTGCTCATTTCAGTTCCCTCTCATCAAACCCCAGCCCAGTAAGGGCTGAGAGTCCTCCTGAAAATTATGTTTTAGCGCCTCCTATGCTTGACCGCACACGCAATGCACATTCTCATCGCGTGCGCGCGGAGTACACGCCCGCGTGTCCGCGAGGCAATCATGGTTGACGGTAATGGGTTGTCTCCCTTTCCGGAACTCTGAGAGGATCCCGTTCAGATGGTCTCCCCGCATTTATTACGCGCTATTTGGGTTTTTCACAGACGTCGTCTTTGTGACGATAGAAGGGTTTGTGATTGGTTCTCCTTACTATTTCCCCTGAGCCGGGCCGCTTCATTGCCCTTATTATAGTGATAAGGCTGGTCTTGAAAGCGTATCAAGTTACTGTACTTTCACGTGAAAAGCACAACCTTCCATTGTAGTAATTCCGAAGACTCATTCATTTTTTCACCGTATTGCTGAATTTGGATTATCTCAACATCTTTCTTCGATTGTTTTATTTTTCGTCATCGAAAAGCTGTCTTTCTTTACTTCTTTCTTTCGTTCGTTCTTTTCCCATCCTTCCTTTCTTTCGTCCTCTCGTTTGTTTTTTTTCTTCCTTGATTCCTTTCTGTAGTTCTTTCTTTCAAACACAAGTGCTTCTTTGTTTTGCTAGAATTTTCTCTTGTAGTTGTAAAAAAAATGATCTTGTAATACAGTCTGCCTTCTCATGAAAAGAAACCAGTGTCTGCGGCAAACTTACTGTAATGACTTCAGCTCCCGCAAAAGACACAGAGGAATTGAATCTTTCCCTAGCTGGATTTATGGTCTTTGGCACATTAACAGAGATTTATTTTAATAGCGCTGGGACTACCGTGCTCAGTGTAGTTGTGGTGAAAGTGTTATGACCCAGGTCGCTTGTGGTCTTTGGCCTGCAGTCACATTTCGGACCCCGAGGCCGTAGTGACGGGAAGCTGACGAAAGACTAGTTTATTGGTTGCTTAGATAGAACTAGCGGGCTCGTGCCTGAGAAACGGTTTGAAAACGTGTACAGTAGGTGAAATTTCTTTCCCAACTCTTCTGTCAGGGGTATCCTCAAATGTCACAAACTGATGTATGCCGACAAGGGAAAGGGTACTGACCTATAGGGAGACGCCATGTCGCTACTTCTTACAGTTAATATGAACGAAAGAAACTGTGATAATCTATGGTCGAGCGGTGAAGACGCTGGCTCTTACAATGGAAAGGTAGCCATAGTCCCATAGCGATATCAACCTTCCAATATTTTTCCGGAGAGGTATTAGGAGTTGGGCTAGGTTTTAGGATCAGGAAGGAGCGTCTGTTTACGTGTTTCTGTCAAAACTTGTGTATTCCCTTTTAACAGGATGCTTGCATTTCGATTCCAACTCGGCACACGCCATTTAGTGCCACGCTGGACTATACGTGGAGGGACAAATTTCGCATGGGGTAGGGTTTGTGTTGGATTGCAGTTAATCTTACGGGAGTAGACGGTGTAGGTGAAAGTGACAGCTCTGCTGCAGATGGCGGCGTCAAACAAGAATCCCCCAGACATCGAGAGGAGAATATTTCAGACTCTAATCTATTCTGGTTATTCATATTCTGACTTTTGTTTAAAGATAACGTTCTGTCATTTTTCTTTTTATTTTTGTATAAGCTTTAGGCTTCTGGGAAATATTGGGCTTTAACTGTCTGTCTGCCTGTCCGTCTGTCCCTCTTTCCACCCTTGCAGACTGTTATAATAATCACAGATGTGGCAATGCTTTATTCACAAGTGGAGAACGAATGATTTGTTTTGATGATGTTTTAATTGTTTTACGTGTGACTGGAAGCCTTAGCTCAATGCCACTAATGTAAGAGTTCGAGCCAAGGTTTCCACCTCAGTTTTCCTTCTTCCATACATCTCTTCCACCTTCTCTTCTCCGATCCTCTATTCCCCCTGCCTAACACACACTCTTCTTCCTCTTTCTCTCTTGCTCTCCCTCCCACCCACCTTTCTCATTCCCGCCACTCTCTCTTTAGGCACTGCGTAAACCAGTCTCGAACTTCCTGCGATGACGTGAATGTTTAATGACCCTGGGTCACTATGGTACATTACAAGCATTCATTCGCTGATTTTATTCAGCTTTTTTATATGCACAGCTTGAAAATCGATAGCCCTCTCCCTCCACACGCGTTCACGCGCGGACGCAGACACACACGCACATATAGGAAATTAAGTGGCAATGATGATAATGCATCAAAAAAGGATAAGAAAAACATTAAGTGTTGCAGAGCCGTTTTCAAATAGACTTACTAAAGTTACTTCGACAATAGCATACGAACAAGGCAGAGGATATGCCAACAGCGTTGTGTCAAGCCCCTCTTTTTCATCCCCCGTCTCTCTGTCTCTCTCACGCGTGCATACGCAGTCACGGCCACAGGGGGACAGGAGGAAAGAAGGGTGTGGAGAGACAGAGGGAGAGTGAGGTAGAGTGCCGCTCCTACCTCACCCACAGCAGCTAGAGTTGATGGATCACACAATATGTTCCTTGTGTTGCCACAAGAGACAACGGGCAAACCAGCTGTCGAGGGGTTACCGAGGTCACGTACTTGTTTTCCGACAAGGACTCTTGATCGTCGTGCTGCCACTTCAGGTCATTTCACTAGCGGCATATTTTTACACTGTGGTCATATCTGGGGATCGCCTTCTTTAGAAGAATAGGTGTAATATAATATTTAGTTTCTATTCTTTTGCAAGCTGCCAGCGGAAATAATTGTATCGTAAGGACTTTTCTTACCAGCGCGAAAGTGCTGACTAGTTCGCTGAACGTGGCCGTATATGAACCGTGTACACACCTGACCACGTTCGGCAAATTGGTAATTGCATTTGTAGGGTTAAGAAAGACCTTGTGGTACTATGGTGATGTCTTCAGGTATCTCAGTCTGTACATATTGTTTTCAAATACCCCCGGGTGGCTGTTGGTATAGCCAAAGGATAAGAAAGATAGGTATTGAAATATCAAAAATTTATGAATTGTCGGACTTGATATGGAGTTTTTGTTAAAGTAATCCCACAGGCAGAAATTGAAGCCAGTGGTATTTTCTAGATTATTTCAAAAGTCAAAATATCTCTTAGATTGTGAGTTGATGAAACTTTAAGCCACAGTTCCGCTGAGAGCAGAGTTGGCAGCAATAGGCTTCAGTAGATTTTATCTTCATGGAATCTGCACATCCTCGCCTTAGTTATAGTCTGCATTAAGGCATTATCCTGGAATAAATCTAGTGTCGAGCGAATCGGTGCCGGTATAGGACCCCCCGGGACGTCAAACGGAGTCCATTATATTAGCCACTTCGACAAACAGATTAGCTTGGAGGTAATCGCTGTTCATATTCAGCAGCCAGTTACGTTGATCTATCCTCGGAGGAGCGATGAATGCTGAATGACAGGTGTCAGTCGGCAATGGGGCAGGGTGGTGCTGATGTCAGGTTTATGAAGCATTTCGGAGCTAGCACAACTTGCCATCTTCGCCCGAAGCACCGCATATGAGGAAACGCAGTCTACCATAGTGGCAGATAATAGTGGTAGATAATAGTGGTAGATAATAGTGGTAGATAATCATCAGGTGTAAATTCCAAGTACATACACATTGAAACACAAATATGCAGCCACATATAGAGATTTTAGCCAGCACCGTTCGCAAAGAAAGACAGTCTTTACCCCACCTTGCTCATTAATTCATTAACTACACAAGAGGATCCATTACAGAATAATGAACGACGATTAAACCGACGAAATTCGCAATTGATTCTTTAATTCTCCTGCGGGGATGGACACCAATGGCTCGCTGTTCTTTCTCGAAATCTTTGTAGAGAGACGTTTCCGCGAGAGTGGATGTAGTTTTTGTCTGGCATGGGGGTCAAGTTGTTTGTTGACACCAGACTGGAGTTAGGTTGTCGGACAACACCGGCAAGTCTATTAAACTTGAGCAGTGAGAAAGACTGAAGAAATCTACACATACGTGATCACTTGTATGCGAGGGCGCGCGCGCGCACACACACACACACACGCGCTGGTGTACAACGATGATCAGAGATGGAATGCCAGGATCTAGCTCGTCATTAAATATACACAGAACTAGCCGACCGAACAGACCAGAATTTGCAGATAATAATGTACTGTCTTGTCTTCTCTGTCATATTATGACTGTGAACTCTTTAGAATTCATCGTACAATCCTCTTTGTTTAAACGTTCATGGTCAGGTTAAAATAGAAACATAACAGATTGAAGGAAGACTTTGAAAATAAAGACCAAGGAGCTAGGAAGTAGAACAGGGAATCTGCCTAAAGAGGAGTTTGTCCGCTTCATGCGGAGCAGAAAGCCCTATTACTTCTGCCTCAAAGTGAGATGGGAATTGAGATGGCGAATGTCGATTAGGACGAATTGTTTACAAGGAAGAATGCGCATAAAAGAAGCACTCGTTTTGAAAAGCGCGACCACGCACACAAAACGACTCAAACTCCTTTCGCGGTCTGGCTTGGCAGTCGCACAATGTCAGCATTTATTGCCAAAGCCCTCTTTAGACAAGCCGGCCAATGCGGATAGAGAAAGTGGCCTGTCTGTACTCTTGAACCTGCCAGCGTATCTTGCGCGCTGACTTTTGACAATGTGTCTCACAAGAAGGACACTTGTCTGTCGAAAGGAACCCTGCCTTAACAAGGTCTTTAAGGTAGCCTTGTTCCTCCTCTCCCCCACCCCCACGTATCAGCAAGATTCGGACAGTTTACCAGAACGAAAACATCGGCAAAGTAAACTATATAGTTCAGGTCCGGAAAGTTAGTCTATTTTCAACCTAGAAATATTCTCAGCATCCCACCACCCCACCCCATTACATGCTCTCATACAACCTCTCATTGACAGAGGAGCGAAAACCTGCATCTACACAAACGTTCTGAAGTGTTAAAAACTGAATTTGCGTCTTTATTTCTGTTGGCTGGAGACAATACCGAGGAAGTCGGTCGCTCCGACTGCTTTGTGGAACCAGTAAGATCCCGCTGTACGCCACGTGACGGTTGTGGGGAAAAGCCTTGGTCTAGCACTGAGACACAAATCACGCTCGATTAGTGTCGCCATTTTTCAACCAGCATCAACAAGTATCAACGAGGAGAACCTGTCTGACAACCTCTAGTCCGTAGAAACTGTCTCGTGAGCAAGTAATGTGAGGTTTACTCAGCTCCACGAAGTCGGATGAAATCCATCATAAGTTACTAGTCCATCATGCCGCAACAAAACAATTTCATTTTTTAAAGATCGGATCGAGATTCATTACAGACGCATGTTTGCGCCATGAGACCTCAGGCTTTGCTGACTGCAGGAAATGTGGAAGACAGTTGTAGAAGTGAACACTAAATCGTTTTCTTTTGGAGGCGCGGAACACAAAGAAAAAAAGCTTTGGTGGTGGGGAGATGGGGGAGGTGTAAGGGACTGAATGTAGAACGCTGACTGTGCGGCTGATGAGGGTCTCCAATCTCATTTGCTATTGTCAGAGGCGTTGTTAAACAGTCCGTGGGATCGTACCACTTGGGCTTCGGGTCACGCGCTGCCGTGTTAGTTTCGAGATTTTCGACGAGTACTGGGGTAACGTACACTGGTGGCGAAAGCACACAGTTATTGCCTACAGCAAGAGAGAGAGACATTTCATAGTTAGCTATTTCAGTTCTTCGTAGGAGCTACTTACGAGTGAATAACACCTGAAAAACTTATATCGGTATTTTTTCTCTCTCGCTGTGATGCTGAAAAGTAATTCATTATAACGCTAGAAAATTGGTATTAGAAGAGAATAGCATGAAATCACATCTCTCGCAATGTTCGTACAAACTTGATGTAAAATTGGAATGGGAGGGTGGTCGCCCGCTTTAAAAGTAATGATGACTTATGACCTCTGGCGCGTGACACACTACTAAGTGATGTCGACGTTCAACTGTAGTTACGGGCGATGACGAACACGGGTAAAATGACGGGGTCTGGGTTTGCAGAAGTGTTCGTATCTGCCCTTCTAGTCATAAGAGCGGTCGCAGGGCTGATCACCCTGTGCATTTTACGCGCACCTTTACGTGCGAACAGGAGATAACACGCCCCCATGCAAACCAACCCTGACCCGAGCATCACACAGCAAACGCCGCGGTTTATTTTCAGTCCGGTGTCAAGAAATTCTGTCCGGCAAGAAATATGGTCCGGGTCCGGTTAGGTCACAGTATACCCATGCGTACGGGCAGCGGTTACTGTGGTAAATATGGTCCGAGGATTTCAATAGGCTGTTATTAGTTAAATTAGAATCGTTTTTGATCTAAGCATTTGGATTAAGGTTAGGGTAGGGTTTAGGTTAGGGTTAGGGTTAGCCACTTGCCACTTTCTACGCGGATGCGCAGTCTGTATGCTGGATCATATTTCTTGGCGGACCGAATTTCTTGCGACACCGGAATCGAAGCTCTGGTGTTCCATAGGCGACCGTGGACAAAAAGAGGGGAAAAAGTTCTGTAAACACCAGTGGTACAAAAAGACCTTCGATCTTCTTTTTTTTAATATAAAAAACCCGCCTCCCTTTCTCCCCGCCATTGTGTTCAGGTGGGAGAAAGTAAGCAGGTGCTTGACCTCGTTACGGCCCTCCAACGTCCATTGCTCGCAACGGCCTTTTGACTGTCTCCACCCCTTCCCCTTCCCAGGTGAGAGCCGCATTTGTCAAAGTTTAGTTTTCCTTCTGGAATCGTTCGTTCCAGGATTTGCTAGTGTGGGGTGAGCTTAAAAAGGCACAGGCATTGTAGAGAGAAAGGCTAGTGGCGATTGACTGGGTGGCACGGTGCAGTGTAAAACGAATTCTTCTTACGGTTTAGACCTTGACCGACACGAGGAACGTGTAGGGCAAGGGAATGGGAGAAGAGGAGAAAGAAGTCACTGTCAGATGTCGATGAGAACTGTCGGTCGAGCTTTTAAGGGAAATCGGAAATATTTTATATCTATTCGCAGGCTTTTAGGATATGATTTCCTTAAGTTGGAATGCAACTCTCTCTCTCCATCTCTCTCAATATATATATATATATGTGCACACACACACGCTTGCGGGCACACACACACACACACGCAAGCACAATACATGAAACGAAAAGAAATTTGGAGAGGTGCTTGCAGCCACATAAATCTGGCTGTCACACGACTATAGTGCAGTGTCCATTCGCTTTCTACTAGTCTATTATTAATAGTTGAGGCAATGGCCTCTTGACCCTAGACATTCTTAGATCGATATCTACTGTCGAGCGTTTTGTTTAGTTTTTTTTTTTCTCTCACAGCATCAGCATTGTAGCGTCTGCTGTGGGTCGCGTTATTTCCGCTTGGTGTGCGTGGGTTGGTGAGGGGTGGTGGTGGTTGTAGGGGGGATAGCAATACGTTTCACTTTTAGTTTTACAGCCACATACAGAGCACGACAATCGAATACGCGCAGGCAGCAGCAAGAAAACGTAAGATTTTAAAAGTAACAGCTATTATTAGTGGTCGCCCAATTTTTCTTAAAAAAGAAAAATGTACAATATGAGCAAGATGGAACGTAGCTGTTTGATTTTTGCATGACACAGATTCAGCCACGTTGGACCAACAGCATGACTTTTTTTGGGCAGTGAACGAGTGTTGGTGTCATTTAACACTTTCCAACTCGTTCGCGGACAGTTACAAACTATTTGTTGTCAGCGAATTATTTCTGTCTTTAGTATTGCCAAGTTCCAGAAATGACCTAGGGCTGGTATTCTAAACGAGTATTCGGCCCGTGACTTTACTGGTATAATATTTACGCAAGAATGATACTCAATCCGAGATGTTAGGAGGTCATCAGATCCCAGTTTGTGGCGCCAATTTGTCGGTGAAGTACATTCAAAACCTCTTCAGCCTGCATCATTGTAAGTACAGAAGCGTCACTTCTAACTAGGTAAACTCTGCTCGCTCGACTCAGCGAGGGCTATTTCTATCGACTATAATGTACAATGGGTCAAACTCCCATGGAAGTCGTCTTGAACAGCACATTCTTGCCTAGAAAATTCTTTCCCTGATTGAGAGGTGAGGGTGTCCCTTGGTGACTTTGGCAGGGGGACTTAAAAAGAAAGTTGAAGGGGGCTGACGAATTAAAATCGAGAAGGTTGACGGCTTTGTTCATCAACGACGAAAGTGTGCTGGGTTCACGGTCGCCATGTTTCTGTCGATCCTTGCACAAAGTGTGAGGCGTAAGAAGGATTACGAGTTTGTTGCCCGTAGCTGTAATGCTCTTGGTAGGCTCTTCCCAAAGTGGGGTTCACTGTGTTAGTGCACGAGGGTCACTCACAAGAGTTACGTCCCTGCATATCCACCTTTAAAAAAAACAGGCCTTTTTTTCGATGGCAAGTCTAACTAGATTGTTGCGTGAGCTTCATTACTCTAATTTCCTTGTCATATATATAAGCATGAGCACAATTCCCAGAAACGCAACCACGCACGCACGCACATTTCAATGGCAAGCTGCAAAATTTGCTCACAGCTCCCATAATATGGCGATTTTCTGAGCCACAGCTGCAGGTCTTTCTAGGTTTGATGGCGACAGACATATTCTTGCAACAGCTGTTGGCAGCTGTGATGGCTGCAACAACTACTGTAGACAGGTCTCATGGTGATTTTAAAAAAAGACCATCATAGTACACAACGTTTGTTTTCTTAACCACTATCATTGCGTTATCTTCTTTCTGCGTACAATACTCAAGAGCCACTTTTTAAAAAAAATCACATCCTTTGGCTAACGGATAAACCATCTTTGTCTGTCGTTCTCCCTCCCAATCTGTTCCTCCCACTCCCCTGTGTCCGTTTTTGAGGCATGTTTGACCACAGAGCGCAATCTCCCCCCGTTCCCCACACTTCTGTCACCTGTCTCCTCCCCTTTTCATCGGCCCTTCTCTGTCACACACACGTGCGCGCGTGCCAAACTGAGGTGGCGTGGGGTGGAGAACAATATATTCAGAAACGCACGGAGATTTCACTCTGTGTTAGAAACAGGTACTATAGACCCTCCTCTCAACACGGACCCTCCCCGCATCATCTCCAAGATTCTGGAAGTTCAGATCTTAATAGGTATCTGGGCATGTTAAGTTGTGCAAACTTGGGTTTGTTGGGTCTGTGAATAATATTAATAGTTTCCCCTTCCCTTGTTCATTGCACGATGGCGGGGCGGGGGGGGGGGCGGGGGGTAGGCTGGGCTTATGAGCTTTCGTGATAGAAGTGATCAGGAAGAGTCAGGACGGAAGGAAGGACGGCACGGGAAGAAACAAAGAAATAGAAAGATTGAAAAGGAAGAGAACAAGAACTTGATATAGGGCTGGTGAGGATGACTGACAGACGAAGTTTACAAGGACTCGGTGAAGTACTGGTGGTCCGTCTAGACATGCAAATAAAATCAGGACACGTCTTCCATATGTCCTTACTGTCCCGGAGGCTGTTAGAGTGCTCTCAGAGGTTCTGTGACACATACAGTGCTAACACCTTTCTGCACCTCGAATAATGGGGTGCGGTGGGGGGGCGCACGCGTTTAATGACAGTGTTCGCTGCAGTTCTGCATTTTATAACAGGGGAGAAAACTCAGTGCTTCAGAAGTAATAAAAATAGGCTTCCACTCTTTCACTAACTCGCTTTAGCACCCACGTACGTACGTTTGCATGCATGCACTAACGTGTGCGTGTAGTTGTTTTGTCTGCGCTGCACTTATTAGATTTCTTGGATTGGAGGGATGGAGGTAGACGAAAGATGATTTCATTTTATTTATTTTTCATTTATTTCATTTATTTTATTAAGCCATCAGCCCTGGGGGAGTGTGTGTGCGCGCGCGTGCGTAAATACCCACATACGTACGTGTGTGTGTGTGTGTGAGAGAGAGAGTGCGCGCGGGACTTGGATAGGGAGCGAAAAATGAACGACACGGACTGCCCAGTGCTGGTAGGTCAACTGATGACGAGCTTAGGACACGTAAAAATGAAAAACGCAATCCAATCAGAGAATTATGCCATCATGCATAAATCTGGTGAGAGACAGCTCATAGAGCTGATGAGGGGAGAAAGGAGAGGGGGAAGATGGAGGTTTGGGAGGGTGCAGATTAACCGCCATTTCCTTTCCAGTGAACTATGTTCTGTTTAACATCCTACGAAACTTGCTGGCGATGAGAAAGGGATTTTATCATCATGTGGCAAGTATGTTGGTGTTTTTCTCGTTTGTCCTCTACCACCAACCGTTGGCTTTGTAGTTATGTTAACGCCATAGATGCAAGACCACAGCAGAGACGCGACCGCGAAGCTGACTCCGTAGCAGGCTGGCTTTCAAAGGCTGTCGAGGTACACGTGCATGTATTCAACGCGGAGTTCGTCTGAGCTCAGACTGGTTCAGGCCAGCCGGGGATTCAAGAACAGTATATCTAGCTTCCCTCGGGACGTGCAAAAGGCAAATCTTTTCGCTAGTTGATGGCGGCGGGCCGTGCTTGCTACTTGTCCGGAATGTGGAGAGAGATCTGAGCGGAGTGAACGTGGAGCTTCTTTGTGTTTAAAGCCAAAGATATAGAGCCTACGTGGGCACATCACCTATCACAGAGGAACAGACAGACCGTGCCAACGAGAATTATGTCAATATAGCTGTTCTCCACTTGCCGAATCCAGAAGATAAGGAGTTAGAAAAGTTTTCGGTGGAGGTTGGGAAGGGGGAGGTAGAGTTGCAACGAAATCTTTCTTGCTTGCACCTGCAACGCAAAGATAGAAAACACGTAGATCTTGATCAAATTAATATACACACAGCACCTCAGTAAGTATAAATATGTAGTTTGATTGTGTATTTGTAAACGGCAACACACAGCTTCGTTCATGGTTCTCTCTCCTCTCTCTCTCTCTTCCCTCTCTTCTCTTTCTTCCTTCTCTCTCTCTTTCCTCTCTCTCTTCCCTCTCCCCCTCTCCCCTCTCTTCCCTCTCCTCTCTCTCTTCCCTCGCTCTCTCTCCTCTCTCTGTATGTGAAAAGGAAAAAAGCGGAGCAGCGCGTGCCACCTGGGTGCAAGACTTCCTGGCACTAGATCAAACCAAGCAAAGATAATGCTTGAGAAGTGTGACGTATAACTGACCCGAAGGCTGTGTATTTCTGTTCAGATTGCTAAGTTTACCGAGAGATACTGCTAACCCTCAGCCTTCTGATATCACGCCCCAGACTTCCCTGACTAGCTCTACTCGCCACCCAGCCTCTTCATGTACAACATCGGGCTTGTCCGTGTAGGACGTGAACACGCGACGAACAACCTAGCCGGCGCTGATAAAACAATAAATATCGTACGTGCGTGTTTGCGGGTTGTGCGGGATAACCAGTTCTCTGCATGAAGATTGAACACGTATTAGAAGTGGTTTAAAGGGGAACCAAAACAACAAGATCATAATTGTAGTTACAGATGTGCAGGTGTTAATAAGATCCATCGTGATTGGACATATCTGATTGGTGAGATGTTGAAAAGTTAAAAGAAAACATTATGTCACATGGATTAGAGAAAGCAATGCAGTATAAAGATTGCTATCGTAGTTACTACTAATAATTATTGCTTACAAACGTGTTGGGTTTATTTCCGGGAAGCGCACTGTAATGGCGTATGAAACTACTCTGGAAGAAGACAGTTATGGGCCAGCTGAGAAGGAAGGCCAGACTGCGTGGCGTATCGCAACATATCACCTGACGTACGTCATGTATGTGCCTCGTTTTCTGTGCGTCTGCAAAACCTACTTTCCCAAGATCGAACATATAGTGCACCATTAATACATGTAACAACTGTTGTGTATATTTTATAGCGTGTGCGATGGCGCTTGTCTGTCATGACTATATAAAATAACAAGTGGTATTTTAAAGAGACTGGACACTTGATTGACCAAGTCAATTTCGGCTTGAGAAAGTAAAATAATCGCAGGTATCAGTTATCATCAAAACTGGTATTCGGTAGCTTTTTTGTTACCCCCCCCCCTTTTTTCAGTTCCTTTGCGTTACATTAAAAGGGTCCTTTGTGATTTCGTTTGGCGCTTATATTTCAAGGAGAACTGGGCCCTAGAATCTAATCACTTTTTTTCTCCTTCCCCTCTCCACCTCATCTTTCTCTTCTTCATTTTCTTTCTATCCCTCCTCGGAGAGAGAAAGTTGTGTATTACCTGTCGACTGACTGACTTACAGGCAGCCGGCAGGCAAGCCTGTAATTATATGAAAAGAAATGTAACGATAGGTCGCTTCATGAATACAGAAATGTTAAGTGAAGCTCGCAAGACTATTTCCTGAAAACAAGTTTTGTTTTACATGCACAACACAGCTTTTTCTACTAGCTGTCTTTCTGTCCACCTCTTTTCTAGATCTGTTTTGTGGGCGTTGTTAGAAGTACCTGCATTTTCGCCCTGAAAATCGGTGAGCCATGACGTATAAAAAGGTTGTGAGTGTATGCTGTCAAAGAAAGGAGAGGAGGTGATTTGTGGATCTGGAAAGGTGGGGTTAAAATACGTACCTGCGGAAGGGAGGGACTGGAGCCGTGGGGCTGACCATATGTTGTAGTGATGCCGTGTCATACCCTACCTTGGGCTTGTGTACATACCTAATTACAGTCCTTATAGTCTGCCGCTTTTGTCAGAGTTGCTTTTGAACCTCTATGTATATGTGTGTTTTTGCTTGTGTACATGAATACACCACCTTGGTGATGGGTGCGGGAGTAAGCACAAATATAAGGTAGACAAAAACGTCTCTGCCTAAATCGCCAATCTAAGAATTGTGCGTACCCTACGACAATAAGTATGGATATATGTTTTAAAAATATTTTGTGTGGATTAGGTGATTAAGTGTCGGCGAAGAGTGCAAAGCGAAACAAAGGGCGCAATAAAATTGATAGGAAATATACAAAGAGGAGTCGAACAGAAGCTTCGTGTTAAACGTTATTTGCATATAAACTGTGACGCACAGGCGACAAGCTGTCTGCTGTAACGTCCTGCAATAATGGAGGTGGGGGAGGGGGAGGGGGTTGTCGGATGGGGCTTGCGATAGCTCATACATACACAAGTCGTCTTAGTTACAGGCCCCATAATAAATGTGTATTCCGTCTTTCAATAAATTAAATGTAACACTTGGGACACGATAACGAACAATCGGTAAACCCATCTCGTTGGCCTTTATATCGGGTGTTGTGCAGGTCTGACAATTTAATCGGGGACAGATAGCAAGCGTTGTTTATTAACACTGAGCTTGCTGTTCGATATTCTGGGTGAATGTGTCTGCCTTGAGAGAATGGTAGAACTCGTTGGGGAATTACGCGATTATCTCCAGCCTTTCACAATGTAAACATTCTGCAGAAAAAAACTTTTCTGCTTGTTCTTTCTTCTTTTTGCATCCAGGACCTTGACCTTTTAAACATTATTTGATACTATTGGTTTAAAAAGATAAACTGGCTATGCGCGCGCTGTTTATGCAGGGCTACATTTCAGAGAGAGAGAGAGAGAGATATGCATCCAGGCAGCTACATGTACTTCCAGGCAAACTGATTGACAGGCGGGTAAGCAAACAGACAAAGAAAGCAAGACCATGCTTGTGCACGAGCTCTAGTTTTATCTTTGTTGTGAGATACCCCCCCCCCCCAAAAAAAAAGTTTCAACATTAACTTCTGGAGAACCACAAGGGTCGCATTTGTCCTCTATGCGGCTTAACTGCTCAAGCGAAGAGCAGTGCAGACATACCC
>SMGT01005772.1:6428-36649 GCA_004794575.1 Lanistes nyassanus
GGGGGGGGGGGGGGGGGGGGGGGGGGGGGGGGGGGGGGGGGGGGAAGGGGGATTCTGGTTTGTATAAACCTTATGCAATCAACGATTTTTTAAGTGCCGGGGCTTGAAGTGGGATGATAGTGATGGCTGGGCTGAGAGGACGTGGGTCAGGGCCGCGGGTACACAAACAGATCGGGTATATGGTCTGCAGAAATAGCTGACTGACACCTCGGAACTGGGCTATCTGAAGGAATAAGTTACCGACGGCTCGCGCGTGTTATCTCTGGAAACAGTCGGCTTGTTTGGGCAAGAGGCACCCAACGCTTGCAGACGTTTGACAAGTCAATCTCTCACAAACAGAGCATGCTTTCAACTTTCGGATAGGTCAAACCCCACTGACGTTTGGTGAGCACCGTCTCCAATAATGCTGGGATTTCTCACAAACCATAAATCCTGGGTTGCGTTTCATGAGAGGAGGTTTAATGGGAATGTCAACCAACACTCAGTTCCTTCCCTACTGCCCAAGCCGACTTAAAGAGCACCAATATCTAGTCAATAACGCCGGCGGGAGAAAAACGGGGACTGCTTAAAGTTTCTGATGTGTAATTTAATAAGCGTGTGTATATTTGAGAAGCGTTCCTCGGTTTTATGCGCTCATAGTTCATCCATTTTGCTTTGCCTTCTTCCATGACCTCGTTCCCCAAACTGTTAGCCCGCTGTGGTAAAAAAAAAAAAAAAAACTTTTTATCCAAGCTCTGCTCAAATATCTTGGTTTTAAATATTTTCGGCTGGTAACGACACCCACGTTTCATAAAACAGGACTCTGTCACGCTGCTGCACATCTTGATTAGATCGTTGTGAGGGAAGCGAAGAACACCCCACGCTCCCCTACGCACGCACCCACCCACTCTTCCCCATCACCGAATTACCCAGCCAGCCTCGACTGATTTTACCACGACTTTCCAAGACTCGCATGTTTTTTTCATTCGCCCATAATAACTACACTCTTTCATTTCGGAAAAAAAGGAAGGAAAGCTGACCCTGTCAGCCCTCCCCCCTCCCCTCAAAAAAACAAAATCGAACTCGAATGGAATACGAACTGAGTAACCAATTCCCCTGGTTCTCGTGGTCAGCTGTTGTATCCCAGCCCCATCACTAAGGATGGTATCCCAGCCCCATCACCAAGGATCGCATTCCACTTTACTCGCCGAGCGTGCTCACAACCCTTGGCCGAGGTCAGCGCGTCTGGTCTCTGGTCCACAGCGCGTGCTGGCTACCAAGAGCATCAGACGAGCAGCACGAGCCCTTAATGATGTTGATATGAGGGCCGCGCCGCGACATTCACAACACATATAAAGACGACCAGCATGTGCTTTTAGCGCTGATTGCAACCCGTCAGCTCCACCGCTGGTCCTATCGCTCGCTGCTGGGGTGCCGTGCCGCAGTCTTCACGTGCTGGCTGGAATCCGGGACGAAACCTACTTGGCAGATCTGCCACGTCGAAAATACTTAAAACTCCGCCTGCACAACCGAAAGGCAGATCGTGGTTGAGTCGACAGTCCAACTATCGTCTTTCCGTTTCTTCTTGCAGGAACCAGGTTCACAAAGGAATGGTCTAACAACGTAAAAGCTCGAACTTTCACGCCTACCGCACGCTGGGCTGGGGGATTCGCAACTCGGCCTATATTTAAAGTTTTCTCACAGTGATTTTATATACATATATGGATATGCATCGTCCATTCCTTACTATGTATTAAATGCATTACTATGTAGTTATATATCCTGCCGAAGACCGCCTAAATCCACTACTTCACGGCAAGCCATTCTAACTGGTTGGATAAATTACGGTGGTGCAGAAAAACAGCCGCATAACAGGACACACTTGACTCATGGGTCAAGACCAGCACGCGTTATTATTCATTCTCCGAGGCGGCGAGCGAGCAAAAGAGCGTGCGAAGGAATATGAGAGAATGTGTATGTGTGCGCGCGCGTGCTCTGGGCGGAAAATAAAACTGTAGCGATGTTTACTGAAAACGCACTACCGAAATGATTTACTGATGGGGTAAACTTCATCCAGTCAGCACAAAAAGCGATAATTTGGAAATTACCTACAAAATGTGATCTGCATATCCGAGTCATCTAGATTAATATTTTCTGCACCGAAAAGTAACTACGAGTTAATGGCACAGTTCATTCGATAGGGAGGTGCGGTTGTTTTTCCACGCTGTGAAGACTTCTGAGGGCCTCAACGATACAAACATATTCTCGGCCACAAGAGCGGTAGAGAGGCAACTAACTTCTAATTCATTTCCCAGACAACAAAAAAGTGAGATATGCCTGCTGCACGCTAGATCTGCTCTTTCGCACAGTTCACTTATCCAGCATGCCAGCACACACTACCACTACGACATACCACCTTCTTTCAGGCTCTTTCATGCACCCTCAAGCGCTATCTGACGGCATCAGCTCGCTCTCACCCCCACCCCACATACACACACATACATGCGCGCGCAAGCGTTTCCCGCCAAATACTCTAAAATGAAACAACAGAAGCAATAAATAATGCTAATGCGACAGCTGCTAAAGAAAGAAACGATTTAAGGAAGCGAAAAAAAATATGGCGAGTATGTGATGATCGACAACACATACTGCCACGCAGGTTATTCGACGTACTTTTCCTGCCCCGATTATTCACAGGTTTCTTTCACCTGTAAGTGAAAATTTTCCTTTTTAAACCCCACTCGGGTTCTTGCTAGCAGAGTCGAGTTCCTCACTGGAAAGTTGGTGGTGGAACAGTATCAACAATGTCCGCAAGATTTCTGTCTGCGCCCAAGAGGGAATAAGCGGGAAAGCAGGAAAAAAAAGGAACATGATGATGCACCCTCTTGACTTCACTCAACCGAAGGTCCTTCTGAAATTGCAAACTCTGAAAAAATAAAGGTAAGTGATCTCTTACGCACCGAGAAGCCGAGAGCAGGTTAGTCCGAGGTCATCTGCTCCCGCCGAAGCACGACTGGATGAGTTTATTTCTCCAACAGGCAGACTCGCGGCCAGGTAATGTACTTCCCTCAGAACCTCAGAATCTGATGCTATACGTTGAGTGGGTCTAGCAGCATCAGTGAATAAATTTAGAACATCCCCGTTTTTAAAGAAAAAAACCCAAGATCCAAGTTCGAAGTATCACATCCTTGCCAAGAAAATCCCTCGAGAAAGTGGACTGGACAAGAGACTAGCCCCCCCCCCCCCCAAAGGAACGACTGGGTACCTACAGGGGACGAACGGCAACTAATGCTCAGACCTAATCGATCTCTGATACAAATTTCAAACAGTTTTGATCAAAACCTCACACCCCCGACTTTCCCGAGGAAGGGTACAAATGTGTCTGAACATTGCATCCAGTTTTAGTAGGCACGCTGCTGGGAGTAACTCGTTATCCGTTTACAGTCGCAACAGACGCCATCCGTCGAACATCGACATAACCTGAGCGCGTCTCACAACCAGGCTCCGCAGCCGGGAAAAATAATAACAGGGCGAAGCAAGGTGGGAATCGCTGAGGTCGGCACTGAAATAAAACCGGGCAACCCCCCCCCCCCCGAAAATCTGAGCCCCCTTCCAACCGCCAGGGTCTAGTTCACCCTCCCCGACATCCCATTAGCTCCTGTTTCTGTCGTCATGCATTCTCCCATAAAACCAAGGGTGGAGGCAGACCTCGGTCAGATTTATTCTACTCGACTACAATTTCCGTCAAGACGAGCGGGGCGGGGTGGGGGGCCTTTTGCAGCGTTTGTTTACCGAAGTTTGAGAAATCCTATGGGAAATGTAAACTTCCAAATTCCCTCAGGAAGATCCCCAGGCACCATAAAAATTTCACAGGTTTTTGATCTGGTATGCAACGATAAGCATACAGCGATAACTGATTCGTCCACAGCTCATTTGCTTTAAGCAGGATGTGATCTTGCATACTGGTATCGTTAAGTATACCGTAAAGATAAATGAAAGGTTTTTTTTTCCAAGTTGTCGTCTGTTATGACTCGGGTTTTCCCACTTTCTATTTACTCTTCCCAGACGAAGTTTGCACAATGCGTTGGGAACATGGGGTGCGCATAACGCAAGCGAAGACACGGCACTCAGAAAAGAAGCAGAGCGCGCGCTGTTAGGCCATTGTGCAGAAGCGTCAAAGGTCGAGACAGGAGACGCGACAACAGAAGCTGTGCGTCATACGCTTGCAGTTCTCAGAGATCAGAAGAGTTCGGCCGCTTTGATCGTGAAGCTCAGCAGGCAACGGCCATCAGGAAATCTTAAGCAAGGCATCAACGTAACTTTGCAGATGCAAGGGAGCAAAAGAAAGCAGGACTCAACCACTTTAAAACACCTTTCGGGTTTGTTTGTTTGTTGTTGTTTTTTTGCGACTTCGCACTTTAGGCACGTGACATGTACCTGTACATGAAATGTACCTATGCTGCTCGGTCCTTCGAAAGGATAAGGGGTTTAGGTGGGTAGGGGATGTAAACGACGGGACACTGTGGACGGGTGAGTCTTCTTTCGTGCTATAAAATCTGCCCGAAGCGTGCGAGTATGAATGCAACATTAACATGTCTTGAGTATCGCTACTCTCCGCTCTGTGCTATCAATGCACATCTCGATGCTTATTGATTTTGTACTACCCTCCACAGCCTTCAAAGGAAGCCACCATAAATATCTGAGCAGCAACAAGATCAGCTTCACCGACAAGCAAGCAAACCCATGGTCGCTAAAGTAAGGCGTGCACGCAGCCCCGGCCGCCAGACCCTTATCGACCACAGACCACGAGAGGTCATACGGCGATGAGCCCTCACTGGTACCACCTGCTGCCTGCCAGGCCTTCACATGCGTCAATTCAGTTGTCGCAACTGTTGCTTCAAGGTATCTCAAAGCACAACCGTCTCCGACTCGGGTTCCTTGTACGCCAGGTACCGGCATCTCTGTTCGGGTACATGTATATTTATTCGCAAATAAACCTGAAGGATGCGATGCCCAGATTGTGTACACGTCCATTCAGTCTGGTTGCCAGCCAGACAACAAATTTATCGTTCACTTTACTCATTTGATTGGTTCCATGACTAAGCGTTCGTTGCCTTCCTACCTACCTTTTTTAACAGTGGTGGGGTGCGGGAAAGGGGGTGGGGTGGTGGAGCACATGCGCTTACACCATCATTCACTTGAACCAGCAAGAGTTACGTCATTCTCGTGTCACAGTAAAAGTTATCCTCCAAAATTAAGAACTACTGGCAAGAAGCACACGGCGTTTCCACTAGTCATGGAAGCACCTATGACGATTACGTACGACTGTGAAAGAGAGAGAAAAAAAACAGGGGGTGGGGGGCAGCTGGTACCACCAGCCCGTCGCGGATCGGCATCTGTTTTTCTCGACCCAGGCAGTCAGAACCCCGGCAGAGGATCTGAACGGTGAACCTGGGCGGCTATTTCCGTTCCAATCAGCGTCGACCTGAGTGGCCGGCCAAGAGGTTACGGCAATTATCTCGCCATCGCTCGTGCTAGAGTTTTTCACCTCATTAACGTTTCCTTGCTGGTGCCAGCAGATCGCCTGGCAATCATAATAATGAAGGCGCATGGCATGCACAGTGCCAGTTCTTGCATCGTTTCCAGCTATCCTAACATTTTGCGCTGCTATCCAAACATTTTGCGCTTACCATGTTAAAAGCGTCGATAGAACGGGACAGGAATGAAGGTGGGGGGATAGGGCTGGACAGGGGACGGATTGAAATGTGCGTGCGTGGATATGGAAACGCGTTGTGTGCGTGCAAGAAAGACATCTTGGATCAAACAACTGAATGCACGAAACACTTGCGACATCCCTTTGACCGAGGCGAGTTTTATAACTAAGCGACTGGCGGAAGTAGACTTGATATTCGATTAAAGCAGAGATGTTGCAAGTTCACTCGCTATCCTTCAATATAATACTTCCCCTTTTCCCTCCCCGTTTTATGGTGGATCCTAAACACTTGGCGTCTCCAGCCAGGCCACTCGTGTTCCTCCGGCCATGAAACTCACCTCTGGCATGTCCTTTCCGAAAAGTAAAGGCTGAGAGACATGCTCGCACCGCCGTAAAGCATTGTAAACGCGCACTGAAAGACAAACATCAACTGAGATCACACCATCCCATCGGTAAGACAGTTCTGAAACTGGCCAGAGTTGCACAGCGAAAGGAACCAGTTCGCGCTTACGCCCCAAGGAGACACACCACAAGGTCCTCCTATTATTAATACAGATTAAACTTAAACATTTATTTTGTGCGCAAGCAATCTGATCGTTACTTCACGTTCTATGAATAACAAGCGGAATGACAGAATACATACAGCTCCAGTAGAAGACGTTTTGGTGACTCCGAAATCTCATCTGTGCACAGGGACTTAAAACGATGAGGACGGAAGTGTGCTGAACTAAATAAAACCCACAAAGGGAAGATCAAAACAGGGTGGCTGCTCACTCCACCACAGACGCCCAAACCTACAGGTCTAGGATCGCCGAATCTACATTCGTGGCCAAAAGTTCCCCAGGTTATGAACGTCAGCACACCTAACTGTCCACACCGAGACGGTGACGCCGACAATCGTGCAGACTAGGAACCGACGCACCTCATTTTCACTCTCTATGACTCATCCGGATATGCTTTACCATATATTTTTTTTTTAAAAACTATTGAAGCATATCCTGTCACTTCACCTTACCTTGCTGAAATGGGAACAAGGCAAACGAAAACAAGTACCTGTCGGTTTAACAGCTGACAATGAATCCTCACAAACCACTCTGCAAACTCATTACAAATTACGAAACCTCTTTTGGTGGAAAGTTTCCGTTTAACGGACAGCGAGCACGCAACCCTTTATCGCATCATAACCAGCAGCTTTATGGACATTCGTTACATGTCATGCTGAATGCACTGGCTTTGGTAAACAGTAGTAATCAAAAACTGATTGCTAGTCTTCGAGACATCCGAAACTGACAGGCTCGGAAGCGAAAAATCAGAGGACGAGCTCTGTCCAAGACATACGACTACAGCTTGCGGTGCAGCAAACAAATGATGTCACGCACGCTAGCGCTCTCCAAACAAAAAAAAAGTCAGTGTAGCGTTGATAAAACAGAGGACCATTGGGTAACTAAGGGAGAAGACGGACGGGGACAGACGGGAGTTGTGCACACACGTGCAGTCTTGAGTTTCGCTATAATACAAAAATCGTCTGACCCATAACTGAAACCAAAAGTAGTTCTGGGGGCATTCAAGCTTAGGGAAATCTGGAAACAATCGTAACGTTTAACACTCTTTCCTTCCACCCATCCCCCTTCGACAGGGAAGAATACCAATACCTACCCACCTTCCTCCCCAGCCACCACTCTCATGCATACAGAGGCTCTGTCGCAGGCGCGAGCGCACACACACCACTCTCTCTCTCTCCTGGCTGACTAGTTAACATCAAGTTTCCCCACAGCACCGTGTCTGCCGCTCGCTATTTCTATGATCCTCGCGAACACACAAAAAGGATTTATTCCCCTGCGTATTAAACAAAACCGCTTACAATAAATCTACACGCCAACATCTGCTGAAATTTTCTACAATTTTCTACGTTATCTCCGGGGGCAAAACTCGCCGGCTATGAGGTGACCAAGATAATTACATGAAGGCAGAGGTCGGCGATTACACGGCCACATGACCCTGCGGCATGTCCAACACCTGAGTTAAGCTGACGAGAATCTACTGATGCAACTGCTGGGTCACTCACCTGGGTACGGCCCGTAGCCAGAGTACTCCTCTATGCACAGGCTGCACATGACTTTGGCAAGTGGGGGTGGCGGGACGGCAACCAGCGGCGTTCCCGGGTAGACTTCGCCTCCCTTCATCGAAACGGCTGGTCCGACACCCGACAGATAAAACGTTTTCTTTCCTCCTTCTTCCTTCCTCCTCGTTAAAAATCAAAGTGACACTTGCTTTTTAACGCTCCAATGATTTTTTAAAGTCCTTGCATCACGCTGCGGGTTTTGTCCACCTCGCTTCGATCAGTCACAAGGACAGCGTAGAAAAACGAGACAGAAAATCACAAACCGGAATGGAAAAAAAACCCTCGCTCTTCTTGAGTAATCCTTTAACTCGCGTCACACACAGTCTGTGTGCAGTTGCAGCTCATCTTCTCTAGTCGTGCTGCAGATCGTTCTCACACTGTCGTCGGGGATCAGGCGCTCCACACACAAAAAAAGGCAAGCACTTGGATCCGCAGATGCCGAATGATTTTCACACCTACCTGGCAACTCGAAAGAACGCAGATGCACAGGATAAAGTCAGCAGCCGCATTCACATGACAGCACGAAGGTTTCTCTCCCCCTTCCTGTGAGTGTTATTTTTTCTCCGCCAATGCGATGAATGAGGACTGCCAAAGGCACGCCTGCTTGAATCAGTACCGTATATCCTGATAGCCCAAGATTTTTAAAACTTGTGTTTACAAGTCAGAAGTTCACAAAAATATTTTAAAATAAGCCAAGGCGATGCACGTGGATTCTTCGTGTCCGCATGAAGCTTGCTTCCACCGCTTATCTCACAGCTGCTTGAGGTGGGAGTGACGCCAGTTCAGCCTCCACGACCCACCATGGCGTTGTCTGAAGTATCTCAGTTAATTTCCCCTAATCAGATACTGATCAGGAACGAGTGCCTTTCTCGTGTCTACGGGACTGGGTCAACTGTTGACAGGACCACAACCATTATATACCCACAAATTAACGCATCATTGGCTTCTAACCTGGCTGACCAGGAAAACGTAACCAGGTACATGTAACAGTCCTATCGTTCTAAGCGATCAGTGAACCGATTCATCTGTGAGCGTGACAGATGATTTCATGTCGACTGCCGTAGTCAGAACACTACATCAAAACATATGCCCGCCATTTTCTCGTGTACGCTCGGCAGTGTTCAGGTGCCCTTAACCCCAGCCTCTGTTTGTCAACTTCACGCGAATCCCGGCAATAAAATGTACCACACCTAGTAGCATGTACACATGCCTGCGACCTTGGACCTCGTAACTCTATGTGTATCGGAGTCCCTTGGTGTGCTCCAATCAATCAGTCTCTCTGTTCTTCCCCCTCACTTCTCGACTCTCTCCTTTTCTTGCAACTTCCACTGCAGGTATTACAAAGACCGCAACGCAGGGATACCCAAACTGTCATCAGTGGGTGAAAAATTCCGACACTCTCTCCATCTCCACTATACATCGAGTTCCACAACGCGAAATCCTACGGGTTTTCCAATACTCCGAGACAGCCAATCTGAGGTTACATATTCCTGGTTTCGCATGCACGAAAGTTTCCTGGTCAACAAAGCTAATGAAGCAAACATGGTGACATAAACTTGCTTCTGCCTTCAGGACAGACGACGCTTAGCCATTAGATATTCAGTTCCCGTCTGACCGAAAATGTGAGCAATGATCTTTCTAAGCACAGCCTGAACATTTAAATTAGCTGCGTGGCGTATGTAAGAGCAAGCGTTACATACAAATGATAATTAATCGTAACATAATCAGACTTTATAAGTGTTTAGTGAAGATGCTCTCCCGGATAAACTCTCGTTCATCCCCGAGACACAAAAAAGTCAAAGCGAGCGAGCAAGAGAGCCTGGCTTTGAGGTCTTTTACTAGTATTGAGTTCTTAACTGTTCACTACAGCATAGCCTTCGGCAAATGCCACGAAATACGGAGTTGGACTACCTTCTAATGCCCACCAAGGCCACTCACCACCTTCCACCACCTCGTGTGCTCGCACTGGTCAAGACAATCGCTAGCGGCCCAGCCGCCGCCAGAAATCGGCAATCTCACCTCGAACTGATATCTTTGTAGGTTATCCCACGTTCACTCATCCTTTTCCTTTCCCGCTGGGGGCGATGGCAAGATACACGAAAAAAACTGTGGTTGGTCAGCCGCATGTAACGGCTTGCGCAGCAACGGCAAGCAGACAAGGAGGATCCACCTCAGTTTCGCACAACGCCCACGCAGGCAAACTGTACCTTTCTGTCACCATCATCTCCGGCAAAGCGATGTCAAAGGTCCTTCCTTTGTGTGTGTGCGTGCAGGCCAGACGGCAGGGGCAGCTTTATTTTTTTAACGACTGCGAAAGTAATTTCAATGACCTGCGCACGAAGTTCAAGTAGTCAAGTTTCGCTAATCTAGACGTTTCCCGTTACACGTGGAACATCTCGTAGTCCCGTATTGACGGGTTACGGGTCGTGACGTCGACAGAGGCCGTTCGCCTCGCGTTGTTTACTCCGACACCACCATGAGCCCACGTTCACGCAGTTCACACTTATGGGGATTCACAATTTTTTTTATTCTTTTAAAACTTCACTTGACTATGTTGACTAACACAAGCTTACATTTCCTCTGTTAAAAAAAAACACATGATCGAACACTCGCACGTAACAGTCTCTATGTGGCCCGGAACACAGCGTATCTGCCACGAGAACGTCCAGCCCTGTACTCACACGACCACCATCGTACTGATGGCGCAACACCACCACTGTCGCGCACAGCAGCCACGTGGCCGAAACGCCTTTCTATCCTAAGTGGGCGTGGCCGGCCCGCAAGTTATATCGACGTGTCAGCGTCACAGTGGGACGGAACGCACGTTTTGCGTGCATGCGACTACAACGACCAGCAGCTGGGAACTTGCGCTGACCTCAACGAACAACAGGCCGCAGCCGACCGGAAATGAAAGGTGGTGGTGGTGGTGGATTAGGCGGGAGACGGGAGGCTAAAGCCACAGGTTAACGACTGCACGCTGATACGCTACACTTATGTTACAACCTGCTTTCCCTGCCAGTGGCTTCAGCAGCAGCCCCACTGAACACGAAGTCGCAAACAGCAGTCACACCTCTTTCTCTATGCTCAACGCTACTCCCCCATCCCCCTGTCCTCTATGACTAACCGAACAACGCAAAGGGGCTGCTAGCCACCGTGCGAATGTACTTCACGGATCTCGAGTTCCCAGGCAAAGGGCTCTCCTGGAAGGGACTCGGCACAGCATGTCCGCCCGACTGACTAGACTCCGGACGCTGTGACAGCTATTTTCGGAGCAACATCGTTCGTTTGTGCTGGTGAGCAGAAAGAATGCATTGTGCACACTGCTAAGCAGACTTTCTTGGCAGGGGGGCAGGAGGTCATAAAATCCGCAATCTGATTTAGGACAGATAGTGGGAGTGTCCGTCCTCAGACAGGTAGACAGCGAGAATCTGTTTTATCGTTTCCTTAGCCTCTGCTGTAAAATATCGTCTTCCGCTGGTCCCCATTTCCAGACAAAGGCAGGTGCTTGATGTGCCCAACGAAAACAAAATCTATTGTCTCGAGTCTGTGTGCGCAAGGCACGTGCAGGGTAACATTCGGTCAGACCGTGTCAGCTAAAATCAATACACACTAAACAGAAATCTACCCACTGCGCGAATAGAAAATAAACCCACTGCCAAGCCCTGAAAAATGAAAATGCTGTCAACTGTTTTGCACTTAATCGCATAAACTGTCACGGTTTCGACACTGTACAACAAACGTCGCTCTTATCACGCTGCATAATTTATTTCCAAAGTGCTGGTTCTTATTTCGAGTTACCAATACACGCGTCAAAACGAAAGTAGCATTCCCTTCCGATCACTCTGAAAGAAAAGAAATACTGCAGATATCCACGCAGGATTCCTCGTCACAGAACTCTTAGATCGGCTATCCACCGCTAACATAAGCGTCATGGACTAGTCTACGAACTGAAATATTGGGTTCGGTTTAATCAGTTTACTTTTTCAAAATCACATGTTTTAGTGACAGAGTTCATTTTGTGCCACAAAAAAAAGAAACTTTCTTAAAGGCTTTTGTCACCAGGGAAAATAACATAACTTGTGTGGGGTGTCACAGAGTACAGATTATATTTGTAAATACAAAAGTTTAAAAAAATTGGTTCCGTTTCAAATCCCCCTCCCTCAATGGCAAGAGGTCCCCTACATCAGTACGAGGATAGTCAAGTTTCTGATAGGAGATGTCCCCTACATCAGTACGAGGATAGTCAAGTTTCTGATAGGAGATGTCCCCTACATCAGTACGAGGATAGTCAAGTTTCTGATAGATGTCCCCTACATCAGTACGAGGATAGTCAAGTTTCTGATAGGAGAGGTCCCCTACATCAGTACGAGGATAGTCAAGTTTCTGATAGGAGATGTCCCCTACATCAGTACGAGGATAGTCAAGTTTCTGATAGGAGATGTCCCCTACATCAGTACGAGGATAGTCAAGTTTCTGATAGGAGATGTCTGGCAGCGGGAGAAGATACACCTTAAGACATGACGATGAATACGTGAAACTGATCTCCGAAGAGCGTGAACTTGCGGCGCCGATTAAACGATTCCCGTCGCTTTTATCTTCTCGTTCTACATCAAGTAAAGCCAAGTTCTCTGAACTGCCAGCTGGCGCTCGCTCGCTGTACATGAAAGTGAAAACAAGCATGCAAAAGGACCGAGACAAAAGATAGCAACTACACTAGAGAATGCTTTCATTACACATCACCTGCTGGCATACACAGACACGCCAATCTTGCTGTTGTCCAATGTGGTCGTGACCGCTCGGCCTCAACATCCATCTCCGAGCATGAGGACCTCCTCCCCACGTGACCACCGGCTGGTGTATAACGATCACCACGAGCGCACACCGTCGTCAACAAGGCACAACGATGACAAGGCGAATGTCCGGGCTTTCTGCAACACTCGGCCAGACTGCACTCGACGCCGTGGGGCCGGGCAGCGAAGTAGAATGTCAACCACGCACAGCGCTCCAGTTGCGTCTGCTGCTGAGCCAGTGCGCTCGGAGGTAAAACATCACACTATCTTGACATCCTCCGTCAAGCAGAAAACAGGTCGTAACTGCTTGGGATTCCAATCTCGAATCACCAGCTCTGCGAACGCGACTCCCGGACCGCTTTCTGTTCCAGCTAAACGGCACACTAAGCCCACATGTTCCGCCCGTCAGTCCCCCATCCTTGACCTTGGGCGCATTCCACACTGACTACAGCTTTCCTCGAGTGGCGGACTGCGTGCACACAGAAGACTTGAACCGGTGAATCGCAGAAGACGACCTCCGTCAATCAGACTGCTGCAGGGCGTTGGTAGCGCGTACACAACAAGCGGACTACAGCGACTGTTGCCTCCATCAGATGTACACATATGCACACACTGGCGCGCTGCAGGCGGCGGGAACTAGCGTCTAGGAGTGTCTGTACACCAGCCACTAGCACTACCGGCAGCTTATCTTTTGGCGCGTCGCTGTTACAGCAGCATCACGTGAACAGGCGAAAGAGACACGCAGCACAGCACAGCGCATACCGCAGGCAGGCGAGCGGCCCAGCAGGCCGCTGCAGCAACAGCAGGTTTCACACGCAGCAAGACTGTGTTAGCAGGCTTGACCACGAACTACTTCCAATACATTTACATAAATGAAGCACCTGTTAGAGCCTTGCTTTCTTGTCTTTTCTCGTCGGTGGTGTTAGAGCCAACGGATGTTGTCTTCTGTCACAAACATGCGTTGAGAATTGAAAAACACCTTCACGAACACCACAGTCCGTGGAGAAGTTAAGCGCCCGGAAGTCATAACAAGGGTTGCCGAGACGGAGGTGGGAGATGGGGGGTAGGACCTCAGGTAAACGAACGCGTTTTCTGACACCGGGCAGCTACTGCTTCACTGTTTCGCTCTGTCACTGAGAGCAGCAATAAAGGCTGCTGGCAATAGTGCCTACTACCACAGACCGAGCTCTCAGATTCCATTGCACACACTTCTGCTCGAGAAAACACCAGTTCCGATCCGTTCTTGCACACTTCTTATCACCCTCGTGACCAGCCAGACACCCCAATTAAGTCTTGTTTGTCTGGCGAACCGTGTGGAATAAAGTAGGTCAGGTTGTGTGTAATTGACCTAAGGTCTTCCCCACAAACAATGTTGTTTTTTTTTTGCCCATAGGTCCTGTGTTGTTTCTGGCTTTCGTGTGCGCAGATTAGCTCCGTCACTCTTGTTTCATTCTCGGCCATCAGGTTTACGTTTATGTTATCAAGCTACAGTATTTAGGTTAGAGGCGTGGTTAAGGATTGGTAGGGGGGGGTTGTTGTTTTTGTTTGGTAAGTTGTCCCAATGCAGCAGGCAAAATTGTCCAAAAGTATATTCAATTTTGACGCGCGTGCAAGTGATCGGGTATTCAATGGCTTCACCAATGGGCGCTGGTCTCGGACCCTGCGGGCAGACTCGTTCCCGGAATGCACCTCCTTCGGCGAGCCCGAGAACGCAGAGTGTTCGGGAAAAGTAGGCGACCAATAGCCGAAAGCAGGGCGCAGCGAGTGACTAACACACACAAGACTGCTGAAATTCTGCTTCCCCTGAGGATCAAAGGCCACCACGCACTGGCGGCTCAGTGCGCGTGGACTTGAAATACGGGTCGTGGTTCAGTTCCAAGTAGCATTTCCACAGCCATGCACTGGCTTGGTTCACGCTGTCCCAGAATTAAAAAAAAAAAAGGAACATAGGGCGTATGTTACCCGTTTGCGTGTGCGTTCTAACACTGTTGGGGCGGGGGGGGGGGGCACCACGAGGATTCTCTCTGTTGTTCCGGTTGTTCTGTTTACTGGGTTTGCTACTGAGTCGCTGAACGTGCAACTAGCCTTTACAACACTACATCGGTTAAAGAATAAACAAAGTCGATCGCGAGTGAAGTTAGCAACAGCGCAGTCTTTCTGACATTTTACGACCTTTTCTATTACTGCTTAACTGCATGTGTTGCTTCATATTTTTTTTAAAACGCGAACTAGATGCGTGACTAAACGCCGCATTTGCCTTTTCTCCCATTTATTCGGTAATAATTAAGTTATTCAATCGTCCCAGGAGCGAATAGCCTATTCAATGTTCGTAGAAACAGCGTTTTCATAGACAGAAAAAAAGTCCGCTATTCGGGTATAACTTTAGTACAGTTTACATGCATACGGGGTCAGTTTATCAGGCGTTCTCTTGAAAGGTGTCTTTCAACAACGAACCTGGGATCTCCGTCTGTTGACATTTTGGCGATCGGACACCAACACAAAGCCATTTGAACGCGCATGAAAGGGTCTGGCCTGGCGATGAAAAGAGCAAACTAAGCTATCAGCGGATTTAACTTTTTGAAACGGAATCTGTAACAACAGGTAATCATGGGCTCTACAACGACAGTTCTCTGACGCAACGCTCTTCCGCTTACTGATGGAAGGTAAAGTGATTTTTTTTCAAAACCAGTAGTGCAGGTGTCTAGCCGCTTCTCAACAAAACATCTGTTTAGTGGGAAACGCATTTCCTGTAAAAGCCTGACAGATACATGTCGAGAAACCTGACTGGCCGAGATGTAAGTGCAGTAAGTAGCCGTGTCTAGAGCATTTTTAACATAACTAACCACTGCTTGGACAAGTTTTGGCTCTTACACAGCAAATCTCTCAAACACGGAAGTGTTGACCTGGAATAACAACTATCACCTAAAATGGTGACTGAATATAATTGTGTATTTGCTCCCTAACAGCATCGGGTTGGAAATAAACCGTCTTCACTGAGAGCACACACACCTTGCCGTTCTAGCTCCACATCAGCTAATGAGGGTTACGTTTCACGAGCAACGCTAGGTTGTGAAGTTGGAGCACGGATCTAGGGAATTCGCCAGGGCAGGACCATTTCCTCAGGATCTAATCTATACGCAGGCAACAGCACGTCAAGACAGAATCTTTTCACACACCTCTCCTCTCGTATCTCGTACTTACATCCCACACAAGATTCGCTTTAAACCCAGCAGTAATTAGCCCTGCAAGACCTCCGGCAGTTCAAGGATAAGCAAGCCGACACATTTATCGTCACGAATCCAATAGCGACATATTCCTGATAATCATTTTTGTCACCCCGACTTTCAGCCACAAAACCTGAACTGTGCCCGATAGTTCTGAGGTGGCTTGCATGAGCGTTTTTATCTCAAGGTCCGGTCAAAAGAGCGATCTAAAGTCTCATTCGCCCCGTGTATTTATGTACACCTTTACGAACGAAGAAGAGATAAGAACACTCGAGCAAGCCAGCCCCGGCATGAAGTTGCTGTCCCCCTTGTCCCACTGTGGGTTTTTCGTTGATAGTTCACCTCTGGGGTGGCTTGCATGAGCGTTCTTATCTCCAGTTCATTCGTAAAGGTGCACGTAACATACACAGGACGAACGGACGTTACGACCACCCTTGTGACCGAAAAACCAACTACGAACGCTCATGCAAACCAACCCGGGACCCAGGACCGGTTGTGAAACCAGTACCAACTGTTATCATCCACTTCCCCAAACTTCACGTCACCATATCCTCTCCCAGCCACTGAACTCTCAACGAATGCACTTCATGCAGATTGCACATGGCCTCTGAACGAGCTTTTGTCGTCCGAAGAAATATTGCTGGCTACTGGCTGAAGACGGTCACCATACCAACAGCACCCACAGTTTTTATCTTATCCACAGTTAAAGTCCGCAAGATTGGACTACCTACATAGTTTGGGAACAAAGATAAGTGGAGATCTCGTGGGAGTGAGTTTTCAAGTCAACGGTACTTTGACTAACCCGACTGAATGCCACACAACTGCGCGTCTAGCAAGCTCTTTGCACTCATAATATTTAAGAAAGGCGTGAGGCATTAACCTCTCTGGTTTCTTCTGTGCGCGCGTGGGCGTGGGACCTACAGAGATTTCGAACGAAGGGTCGGGTTGTACAGGCGGTCGTCTCTCCTCTCTACGGGAAACAGTTCATGTAAAATAAGCTCCTGTGAGTGGTATAGCAGATACGGATCCGTACGTAGCCCATGTCACATGTCACTCCTAGGTTATCACCGGTCACTCGTAGTTTAGCCTGTTAGCTCCTCCCCCTCCCGACACCTTGGTAGGGAACGCTACGTCATTAGCCATGACAGGCTGATAGCTCCGTCCCAACCTAGGCTGGCCAGAACTAGAATAAGGAGGTACCCATGGACACTGAGCGCAGTGGGCAGGGTACTTAAGCAGGGGAAAAAACGTAATCGAGACACACAGAGACAGACGGGGATAGTTAATATAGGAGGACCACAAGAAGCGGACACGTGTAGACCCACGGACCTCTACCCCTCGCCATCTTAGCCAAGACGTGGGAAGAGCAAAGGGCTCCAGCATTTCACGCAGGTACACGGGGTGTATTTTGCCGACTACGAGACAAACTAGTAAGTGACTGCTGTTGCACCTTGTAAGACTGCTCTTGCCATAAACTTATCTTAGAGTCTGGGTTGATTTAAGATAGGTGGTTTTATCCTACCCAAGACAGGAGACGTCATAAGCTAGTGGCCGGGCAATAACGCCAAGAGGTGGTATACAGTGAAGTGCTGGTCGTAGTGTTGTCACAAGCTTCCTTGTTGGTCGTTGAATAGCTTTAGAACTGTGTATTGCAGAAGTAGTTGCTTCAGTAGTGACGAAGAGTAGGAGCTCTGTTGTCAGTCACTTACTGTATTTGTGATCATCGGCCGTTTTGCAATTTGATTTCCCCTCTGGAGTTTGATTATCTTCTTTGTCTGATACCGCGTGGTATGACGTAATCAGGCAGTGTCTTACCCTAGACACGAGCAAGGTGATTCTTTTTAAATAATCTGTAGATATTTTTGATGTTGTCGAGCCAGTTAGTGTTTGAAATATATGTTGAATAACGGTTCTCTGCAGTTGTGTCTTTTACGAGGGTGGGGGCTCTTGAGCTAGTAGTGTTTTGCCTGTGTGAGACTGAGCGAACGGGTCAGAGTATGAGAATCTTTTCCCTCGGTAGATTTCTCTAGTTATTCGCATTATTTCATAGCATCGTCACCCTTTGGTGTAGAAGCCATTGACCTGATGCAGTAAAGGTTTTGGTGACAATTGCTCAATTAAATCTACATTTACAAGATCACCATAAAAGTTTGTTCTCTAATTCTGGAGAAGTCGAGTCCAGTAAGTTAAGGTACGGCCCGCCACGTCACAGCCCAAACCTGATTACTGCAGGAATTATTGCATACGCGTGGTGAGAAAAAAAATTCAAAAAATGATAAGCTGGAAGAGTTAACTTCAAAAGAAAAAAAGGAAAAAAAAACAGACAGACATAATAAGCAAAGGACATTCACCAATACTTCTTAACACACTTTCGCTGGGCGTTTTCAAATCACGAACGCTGCACGATTTTTGTTCCTGACAAGCACCGAACAAGAGATCCTACGCCAAGCCCCTAAACAGTAAGCCATCTTGGTTGCATCACACTGATGGGCAGAGTGCATGGCATTTCCAGTGTGGACCCGTCTAGACGCAACCAGTAAATGAAGAAAAGTAATTTCACGACACTGTTGACACGTACTCCTTCACTCGTAAGACGAAAAACCAAGAGACAGCAAAAACACGGGCGTTCAAAAAGGTGCAGCCAGCCAGGTCTTCTGGTTAGCTGGGACGACTTTGGTCAAACACCAGAGGCGTCTTAGTCAACACGGCACACCTGACCTCTCGGGGTCAGCCGCACGCAACATTTCCCCCAACCCACCGTGCGAACACCTAGGGCACATGGCACTAATTGCTACTAGCAACAATCCGCACGCGCGCACAGATGACAAGACAGGAGGGAAACACAGAAGAGAGAAGTAACAGACGGAAGAGGAGGTAAAACAGAAGTGAAAGGACAAATACTGATTGGTCGTAAGTCCTTTCACATTATACACCACATATATATATATATCAGTAGACTCTACAAGACGTCACGTATGTGTCCATACCATTCTTCGTTTGCGATCGAGAGGACCTCTAGGAAGACAGGTCTGAATTCAAGATGATCTTCGGCAGAGCCGAGTTTCCACAAAGCAAACCACTTCAAGAAACGGAGACGCTCTCACATCAGTAAGATCCAAAACTTGTGAACTGTCAGTTACGAAACGACGCAAAAATTACAAAATGTAATTTGACAGATGAAGAGTATCCAGAACGTGGTGTGAACGACTAGAACCATCGATTCCACCCCCACCTCAACATTTCAGGGGAAAATGCAGAAAATGCACCCCCCCCCAAAAAAAATGGCTGACCCTTGACCTCCTCCTAGATGGGGAGGGGGGCGGGGACGCAGAGCAAGGTTACAAGAACACCCAAACACCACTCTAGAACTATTTTACAGAAATATTCTAAACAGTGTTTGAAACACACACACACACACCTCGGAAATGTGCGTACGTGCATGCTTATGCACATATTTCTTTTTAAGTACTTGAGACAGAAGACAGGAAAGGTTACATGAATATGCACGTAATTTTAAGCTTTTCTTTCCAAGTAGGCTACTCATCTACAACTTACTTATTCAGTTCGCAATGAAGCTTTCCTCCACAGGCCAACAAATCCACAGAAAAAAAAAGAGAACTCCAGTGTTTCGTGAACATATTCGGGGCAGAGTTTAAACCCCCACTACTTACACCTGATTCTCCCTCTCAAAGCGCCAAACATCAAGAGACCAACATGGCTGACGGTGAATTATCCAAGCGCATTCCTTGCGTAGACTGCACGCACGAAATCCGCACGCGATGACGTCAAATAGCGCGTTAATTTACTCTAACACATTTTGACGCATTTCGCTTTTACGCGCCTGAGACGTGAACAAGCGATGAATGCTTATGAGATATCTATCCAGTTCTCCATAACTTTCTCCATAAAGATTTTCAGCCGAACAATTCCGACGTCCAGTCGTCACATAACGCGACCTCCTGTCTGATCTAATGCGGTTATTGTTAATAAGAATTAATGTTACGAAACTTTAAATCATTTATTAAATACAAATCTTAACTACAAAACGCAGGGGTTATATATGTGCTAGTCACCAAAACAACGAGAATTGTAAACGATGCGTTCTGATCTCATGCGCCGCACACCTATTTCTTCTACAAGGGGCACCTCTTTCTGTAACCGGCTGCTTGCCGGGATAGTTGTTGGTTGGTTATTGCTTAACGTCCAGCCGCAAACTACGTGCATATCAGGACGGTGATGCTCAGAAAGTTTACGTGCTGCCACAATGGGACTGCTGTCAAAACACAGGCGTCAGTCCCACCCAGTCACATTATACTGACACCGGGCCAACCAGTCCTAGTAATGTTTCCTGCAGGGCCAGGGTTTTGGCAGGGCAGGTACTAGACTGCCGAGTCTTTGGTATGATTCGGCGGGGCGCCAAGACCCATCCTCCCGCGCCGGAAGCGGACGCCTTAACCACCAGACCGCCGAAGAGAGTCCATGCCCGGATATTGCCCAAGCTGGTGACTCTGCAAAATAACATCAAAAAGGCCTCTCCCACGACCCTAAAAAATTAAATTGTCAGTTCTTTCTCAGAGAACAAACGCAATAGTTGTGTCAGGTCCAACACCAACATTTCACGTACTTTCAACACAAAAAAACAAATTCCACTCACAAGAAAATATTGCCACCAAAATTCGGAAAAACGCGAAGCAACGAGAACAGAATTCTGAACTCAAGTCCAACTCTAATTTAATACACAAACACTAAGGTTAGCGCTCAGAACGCAATGCAAATATTTGTACAGCAACACAAGGCCCAACATTAATGAAGAACTACAATGGCTCCAATGATGAATAGTTTATCTAACATGAAACAGCAAGGTTCCACCGAAAAGCAAGACATTCGGGAACTGGCAAAGGGTTTAAAAAAGCAGTTGCTACATACAGCCATTATAAAACGGCCAGAGTATCCCAGGGGGCAACACAAGAAAAAGTTGAAAGAAGAGAAAGAGCGAGGTGCTTCCCAAGTCGTTGAGAGAAGGTTTCCGCACAAACACGTCTTGCGAAAAAAAAAACCGACTTACTTCTAAGACTTCCAAGACTTGGCCGTTAGCACGGTTGCACTGACTAGTGATGAAGCACAAACACGCTTAATGCTAGGGCCAGATTAAAGGCACATTCCTGCACCCACGTGAACTTTTTGAATGCAAGTTCACAACATCTTTCGGAAAGCTTGCATTCAAAATATAATTAATAAAACAACAAATTGCACCCAGCACTAACCGTAATAAAAAAAATTGACATCTTCAAAGCAACAAAAACCTTCCTTCAGACCGGATAAAGGAGCAGTGTGCTTTTGGTTCTCTTGTATATGATCTAGATACAGCACTTTTTTTATAAAAAAAATCTCCCTTTATCTCTTCGGTAACAGGCTGCACGCATAACCATGAGATCAA
Organism: Lanistes nyassanus; assembly: GCA_004794575.1. Lineage (NCBI taxonomy): Eukaryota > Metazoa > Mollusca > Gastropoda > Architaenioglossa > Ampullariidae > Lanistes > Lanistes nyassanus. The sequence continues at coordinate 27,694 of SMGT01005772.1, forward strand.
CCACAAACATTACAGATGTCTTTGACATCAACACGTGTGAGTAGCTGCAGCCTGAAAAATCTGGGAACAAAAAGGTCGGATAGTAAAGACAACGGAAAGACTACTGCAGTTTTCCGGACATAAATATTGGTGCAGCGAAACGGATCGAACACCCCCACCCACCCACCCAAGAATAAAGTATCGTTCCTTTTCGTCGTGGTGTCTCAGCGATGGGACATGTCTAACAGTAAACTTTCGGGACGTTATTACCGGGATCCCCTAATGACTCTAATGGCGTTGTGTCTACTCCAGCAATGTGGTGGGTAAAACGATACGGGCGTTTCCCTCCGTCCACCCCTCACCAACACCACCACCAAACACCATCGCTGTGCCCTTTCCCACCCGTCGTGGGTGTCTGACGTCCTCCCTGACTCCCCTATCTCCCCACCCATGGTCCCTCTTCCCCCTCTCCCATCCCCCAGCTGCAACCTGCCAACGTGGCAGCGCGGAAATGCGACTGTGAGACTACCTCGGGTTCTGCGCATGCGGGCTGAATGGCTCGCGCAGACAAAAAGTGCGTGAGAAAGGGCTCGCCAACGTCGGTATGTCCGACCGACTTGTCATAATTCGAGCCTGTCGTCCTGCATCCTGCAGCATCCAACAACACAGGGGCCTACGGAAGCAACACCTGTCTAGCCAGTCCACAGGAACTCCACAGCAATTTTCTCTGAGGGTCTCAGCGCCTACTCTCTGCACATAACATGCTAGTGGAACACATTAAGAAAGTCGAATGAAACCAGTCGTAAGAAACTGGTCCAGTCACCTGCAACTAAAGACTAAAAAAAAAAAAGTATCAAATTACAACTCGATCGCTTGCATTTACATCACCTCGATCTCTTCTGCGGTAGATTTGAATGTAACAGCTACCGAAGTCAGCTTCGCGATTTGAGCTGCACACTTCGTTCTCTTCGCGGACTTCGGAAGATACAGAACACGGTTCAACTCCTCTGTGAAATACCCTTCGTTACTGACGTGACTGAACAACCAAACCCTCACAAGCTCCTTTATCCCACTAGATTTTTACTGAAGAAAAACACCACACGGTAAAATGAAAAGTCCCAGTAAGTCGTGGAAAAAAGATTGCAGTTTACTTGTTTTTTTCCCCCGCTTGTTATAAGAGGAAAAAAACCTATTCCTTTCTTCACTGATCTGTTTTCCTGACAGCGATGTCCCAACGACCGCAGCCACTTTGCTGCCCCACAGGAGTAAACTAACAAAATTTTAAGTCGCCGAAGTTGAATCTACACAGTCGTCTGAAAGTCGCTATGCTGGTGGGACTAAGGTCGAATAAAAACAGTGACAAAGAATAGCCCGACAACTGGCGACAATAAGATAATCTATGTCCTTCAATGCTGGATCACATCCTCTGCACAGACACGGGTTTTTACCATCTCAATAAAGAAACGTTGTGTGCATGTATGAAACAGAGAAGGGGAGGGAAGCAGGGACGGGGTTGGGGGGGGGGACCAAGAATGGATACCTCTGCCGAAATCTGATATCAGACAAATCTGTGGACTACCGTGCCAAAAAACGCAAAGCTCATAAAGCTAATGTTCTGAAGCCTTTGTTCTGAAAGTTCTTACATATAATTCCACTGAGTCAAATGGGGAAAAAAAAAGAAACAAAAAGGGCCCCGCAAAAGTAATAAAGAGCCAGTCAATGGCGCTCACTATTCTAACGCTTTCTCTATATTCACGGGAAGTTGTTGCCGGAAGTTCTCGACAGAAATCCAGCAAAAGTTTTACTGCCGACAGCTGGCTTACTTTGTCACCATTACTTTCATTCAGCTTAGTCGAGCAGCGCGAACCCTGCGAGACAGAGTTCATGGGCGCTATGTGCAGTCTGTCTACTAAGTTTGTAAGCGCTCAAAGGAATGTCGCCTCGGCATAGCACTCCCGTGCACCCAAGAAGAAAACAAAATGCACGACGCTGTTTTGAACCTGCTGTTTGATATTCCTTTAAGTGCTTCCAACCGCAGTCGGCTGATTGCCTCTAGCACTCACAAAAACAGCGGCGGCTGCACCCGTTCATAGTCGCAGAAGATGTCATCAGCATACAGAACTGGCTGCTCCCTCCGCCAGAACAGCCGGTGGCGTTAACAGATTTCTGGAAGCCCAAATTGGGCCAATGTAAAGTCTACTTTCTCTTGCCCTCTGCCGTCTGGTGCTGATCGCGAATACAATGGCAAGTCTGTGACCGTGCCAGCTGTGGCTATAAGCTTACTCAGCTTGTTCGCTAATCTCTAACCAGACCCCGTAGGCATGTAAACCGTAATACGTTTATTCCCGAATAGTGAATGTTTCCTGTCTCTGAAAACGCTGTTTCGGCAAACTTGGAATAAGCTATTCGTTCCTGGGACGACCGAATAACTTATTAACGAAAAACGAGGGGAAAATAAGCCATTCGGTTTTCGTGCGTGGGAAACTCAAAGAACTTATTCCTGTCATAGCGACTATTCTGGAATAAGTAAGCTATTCGGGTTTCTTGCACGCGGGACCAGCCCCTGCATGAAAAAATAAACAAAAAACCGAAAAGCTGAATTATTCCAGTTATACTGGATATTCTAGAATAAGCTCCTGGAATTTTTCATGCACGAAAACCCAATAGCTTATTCTTCCGTCGCTATCCGGGAATACGCTATTCGGTCGTCCCAGGAAAGAAGAGCTTATTCCAAGTACGCCAAAGCAGAATTTTCTGAGAGAAAAAAATCTGTTCGACACATCTGATGATATTAGACATAATAAATATATATTTCTTCGAATCACCACTGCTACAGGTTAAGGTTTAAGGATTCTCTTTAACGTAGTGATTACAGAAGGAAGTGCTGACCATAACGCATGCGCACTCTACGAGAAATCCCACCAAAAGCATGAAATGTGTTCTCGCGCGTTAAAAATCCACATTTATTATTATTATTATTATTAAAAATAACTCACTGGATAGTTATGATCTTTCCTTATTCGCGCCTTGCGAATACCGAATTTTATTCCGGCATAACAAAAGGATAGATATATCTCCGAATAGTGGCTTTTCGGGTATAAATTTTGTACAGTTTCTATGCACACAGAGCCAGGAGAGTACAGGTGCTCAAGTCCTTGCCATGTGGTAAAAAGCACGCAAACTGAACAGGGTGAAAGCGCTACCCTCTCTTTTTTTAATGCATAAAAGTGTTCGTGGGACTCGGTCAAACATGGGTGGGTACCTTAAGTTACGTAAGGCAGGCAAGACAACCCTGTGGCATTTGTCTCCAAAGAAAGACACGTCTTCTCAAAGAACAGCCACAAATTGCACTGATCACACCAAACAAGGATCTAAAGGGATGTATGATCCCGATTGCAGCGCCCTCTGCAACGCAGTACGAACGTGCGAGTAAGAAAATGAGTCGTGCGCGTCTTCGCGCGTGCATGGACACGTACCTCCGGGTGCATACGCTGCACACAGCTGCCAGAGCTTAAACGTGCACGCACCCAGCATAAAGACACCCGTCTGGGCGGATCAACCTTGTTGGAAGCCCCCGCCCCTCTCACCCCGTTCGCTCTCCACCCCACCCCCTTCCATCTCCAGTCCTGTTATCCGCAGGGACAAAATCTTGCCCATAACTTGGCAAACGAATGGTGTAGCATGACCCAGACGTGTGGGGCTTTATCACCAGGAAGCTGCAGGGAAGATCAGAGGTGAACTACAATGAAACGAAATAACTCCAAAAACACGCCTTCAATGTCTGCAGACCCACAGCTGTGGCCTTCTCCAATCCAAAACTTTTTATTAAAAAAAATACTGTGTTATATGTCTGGGAACACGTCTATGTGCACAGCACAGTCCGTGCCCGGTTCCTCCTTCAATCTCTTTCGCCATTTCCTTCCCTTGCGGGTATAACTATACCCATCCTCCACATACACGCGCAATTAAACTCAATTGCCTCCACGCGCCTGGCATTTGGCTGCGACGGTGGACCGAGAGCTGAAAATTAAATGGCAATGTAAACGAGGCACAAACAGCATGTGATCCAGTGTTTTTCTTCTCTCTCCCACCAGCCAGGAAGTCGGCGACGTCTGTCAGATGGGCGAATGAAAAACGCTCACGACGGAAGTGTGATCTGCGAGGTACACACAAATATACACAGCACGCCATACATTCGTTAGGGAATCGGCCTACTCTAACATCAAAGAATGAGTACTTTACTCATCCTTCCCCTGTGCCTTCCTCTTCCCCTAATTCCCTCCAGCCCTTCTCTCTCTCTATCTCCACCCCACTCCCAGCCCATCCCCGTTATGTACATGCGCAGGAAATTCAGGGGGTTTGGGGAGGAAGTCTGACAAAATCAGGAAGCGTCTGAAAAATCCAGGATGAAGATGCAAATCCAAATGAATGGGCTAGACCAGAGCCCCCTTCCTTCCACTAGTTGCTGTTTTTGATCTCGTTATGTGGCAGTCACCTGCTTCTAAAAACATCTTAAATAAAGGGTGCGTGTTTCAAATCAGACGCATTCGAACCGTTTCCTTCTATTGCGACATCTGCCATTCGTACAATCTAATCCGCGTTTTCGCTGATAACAAAATGCCTTCGGCAGCCAAAATTGTAATTCACCGGAGCTTTTTACTTTAAATTCGATCTTTACAACCGGACCACTCACAAGCATACTCACAGTGGAGAAACGGGCGAGGACTATTGTGAAACATTTATTCCTGAAGCCGAGGTCGTCTGTTGTAGCAACGAGTGATGGTGCAGGAGTTTCTACAGCAATGGCAACAGACACTTCCATTGGTCATTTTTTTTTTAAAAAAACCCACCTGTACCCATAGTAATGCTCTAACACACTTCCATTGGTATGACTCATGCACACGGTGTTTCTGCGCCTGTCGTCGCAGTGACATCAGCAGGAACTGGTTAAGTCGGGGTTGGGTGGGGGCAGTATGATTGCCGAGGTTATTGTTCCTGCAGACATCGGTTATACCTTGTTGCCGCAAGATGTTACAACAGACATCGGTTGTACATTGTGAGGTCCAAGCTCCCGCGGTACAAGGATATCAGAGATTTGACGTGTTGTTAACGCAGACTGGCCATCTTACTGGAGCTAAAAGTCTGGTGGTTCTTTCAGGGCGCAGCTTAGTAATAGGACCCCATCCCCCCATAGTGCGAAACCACTGTCCCTCTAAAACGATTAACCAACCAACCAGTTACCGCAGACACCGTCCCCAGTACCGAGCCGAGGCGAGTTTTATTGACGGTACTGACAAGGCAGTGACCTCAAAACTCGCATGCTGACATGACGACAGAGGTTTAGCGAGTTCTTACCCTTCAAAGAGCTCTGACTTTGCAGGCTAGCGTTTCTCGCAGTCCCTAGCGTCTTAGAACTCGATTCTGTACTCTCCTGTCGATGTAGCTTGTTCCAAACGTGTGAACCGAGCTAGACCTCCGCCAAGTGCCCGCTTCAAGGCCAGCGCTCGCGCCCCTGATCGATAAGGATAGCGAAGCCGATCAATACTGCCTGCAATGCAAGCCCACGCATGAGACGGGCTTCTCAAGGACACACACATAAAGCTGACAAATATAGTGGATTGTGTCGGAGCACAGACTGATACAATCCACTTGACAAAGAATTTGAATTCAAACGTTTCAGTCTGTATCGGAGGAATTTGGGACGATTTTCAATTAGTATCTTTTGAGCACATGTTTCTGAATATCCTTACAGCGAATCTACGCAACGAGAATTTGGAAAGCTAATCACACATCATTTCTTGTTTTGATCGCAAACGGACAGCAACAAACACGCTGGGTCCCGATCTGTTACCTACGCAATCGTCTATCGAACTGATAAAGACGACTCTAAAAGGAGCTGTAGGGATACACTAGTTCTCGGCAGGCGACCCAATAAAAGGCTTCACGGTGTTAGCTTCGTTATAGAACTGTACAACAGTTTCTATGAGTTTTTCCATTAAGGGTGGGAGCTGCTTGCAACGAAAGATCTACTGTCTTCCTTGGTTTGACATTGATGATTAAAAGTTGACTTTAAGGGCAGCCAAAGAAACTGAGAACAGCGACCAACGAACAGCCTGCTGGGATCAGTTCTCAGATCGCGGTCAACTCGCCTCTGCAGCACGCGCTTCTTATTCGCCGTCGTCTGCAGGAGGAAATTGCGGCTTCGACCATCCACAGCAGGCGTGGTGCACAGGAAAACTAATCCGTGCTAGATGTTTTTTTTTAAGTTCTGTCTGCATCCTGGTGAATCTGCAAGTATAGTTCAGTCTATTTCACGTACATCATGACAAGATCTTACAGCCGGTCATTTATCAACACCTCATCTTCTTTCGTAACTGCATTAATGTTATGTGTCGCGTATACACATCTTGAATCATAATTTTGCCTGCTCTAACCACATATGACTTGTTCTGAGATAAAAAGTCATCTATGGTTGAAGACAACCCTCCTTCCCCATCCTTGAAGTCTTGTGCATCTCGAAAACTATAGCAGTTATAAAACAGAGCGAAGGAGGACTGGAGGGGGGAGAGAGGGTTAACAGAAGTCAGTTCAAACACACATCAATTGTTTGCCCAGACGAAGCTCATAGATGAGATGCTGGCTGGGGGCTGACCTTCAGGCGCCCATTTACCCTGTGTCAGCAGTGTTATCTATGACCTGATACTGACGGCAGTGGATGGCACAGAACCTCAGACCCAGAGGGTTCCTTTTGGAAACAAGCGAAATCTAGCAAAATAAATAAATAAAAAAAAACTATCTTCAGACTGTCCGGAAAACAAAACCAAATCTGAAAGGAATAAAAATACGCAGCACAAGTGCGTGCGAACCATGCAGTCGTAGTTTCGACTAAGATGGGTGCCTTTCTAAGAAGTGTCCGCCTGGACTGCGTGTACATGGGTTACCGACGTCTACAGAAACAAAATCAGAGCTGCGTAACATGTGCAAAGGCCACCCCGGAAGTACAGCGCGGACAGGTCGATAACTGTATCGCCACAGCACGAAGCACGAGACGAGGGCTAGGGCTGAACAATAAGGCCCATGTGACAGGTCAATAATTTCCACCCTGCTGCCTTCGGTAAAATCGAGTGATAAATCTGTCCAACGCGTACACTGCAAACCATTCTTACTGGCGTTCTATTCTACGCAATGCATTGTTGTATGTTGTCATCGACACCGATATTTTGCGTTCAGTCCGCGGCTGAGATTGGCGTCTTCGTTATATTTGGGTGTCATTACTGGCCTCTTTGGCAGACAGCCAACGCGATACTCAGGCGACATCAGGTGCAAGCTAATTTCTGATGTCGGGAAAGACGAATAAAAGGCAATAGATGATAACGCGATGGTGAGCCTGGTTTAAGAGAAGCAAGCACCGCTAGCAAAGTTAGTAAGTTAAGTCTCACATATTCTATTGCCTTGGGTCGTCCCCTAGCTTCACTCGCGGGTGGGTGGGTGTTTGTTGCTTAACTTTTGCTGCCGCAAACTATGTGCATATCAAGACAGTATTGCTGCCACACGTGGGACTGCAGTCGCAACACAGGCTTCAGTTCCACCCAGTCACATTACACTGACACCGAGGCAACCAGTCCTAGTACATTGTACTGTTCCCGATAGTGGCAGGGCACTTTTTAAGTCTTAAGTATGTCTCGGCCGGGGTGCGAACCAGCAACCTTCCGCCTCGGAAGCGGACGCCCTAACCACGAGACCACTGAGGCGGTTTAGCTTCACTCGCGATCGTCGCGTCTGCTATGTCTAGCGCAACCGCCATGTCCTCAAAATTACGATGTTACCAACATTTGACGCTGAACGCTGAATGGTGAAGAAACGGGGTAGGGCGAGATGTGTATGAATATGTTTATTTTGTGCAAATACGGATCCCGACTATAAATTTCCTTAGAGACCTTATCAGCTTCAACAAGCTGCTATGTGGGAGCACTGCCCCTGCAACCAACAACCCAGCCAGCCAACCGTCTTTACCTCCATGTGTACCTCCCATCTCAACATGCCGCGCTCCTCTAACCTTGCTTCTCTGAATACCTATAAACCAATTCTTTAACCTCGCCAGCTAGTAGTGCCCTAGTCCCTGTATTCACCAATATATTCTTACTGCTCTGACCTTTGCACTAGGGTAAAAAGAAAAGGACATGCATATTTGATCCATGCGTCATTTCCTTTCCAACTTCCCGACCCAGTCGCTGGGAGGGTGGGAATCAAGAAAGCTGAACCCAGAAATCTGACCCTGACTTACACGAAGATGGAACCCCACAGACATTAAATTCAAGTCCAGAAGCGTGACCCAGACTTACACGTTAAACTTGTTTCCCGAGACAAACTCTAAGAACTCGTTTTTGGCGCACTCCCCTCCCCGAGTTACCCAACCCCATCTCTACCTCCCTTTTTCTCCACTTGGCACAGGAAGGGTTCGCAGAGGACAACCGTGTGTCCCAGCCCTTCCTGGCTAATGACATCATAAGCCAGGCAACCCTTGTTGTGACAGTCGTGTCATCCTCTCGTCCCACAGCCACGGCCTTGTTTGAAAGGCTTAGCCTGACGTTGTGAAACCACCCCCTTTTCCACGCCACCGGATCCCCCAGCACTGTTCCCCCGTAACGACGATACGCGCACAGGCCAAGAGACTAAGACGATAAGACATCGGATTTGTCGGCCCAGTGCAAGGACACAGAGGTGCAACTACGACAAACGCACAAATATCAGGGATGGGGGGGGGGTACATCAGGTTTGGCATTTATTAGCATGTTGACCCACGGACTGGTTGACTGGACTAATGACCGACAAGCACATAGGGCTAGATCCCACTTCCACCCATCCCAGTGACTGCTCACCACGAGCACTTTGCTTTGTCTGCTTTACCCTCCCCTCCCCTCCCCGCCAACTTTTACCGCACAATAGGTAAACTACTTACTCCAGCCAGTTACCCCCC
>SMGT01005772.1:36676-106775 GCA_004794575.1 Lanistes nyassanus
ACCCAACCAAATCACTGCCCTCATGTCTGAGGGGTTGTGGATAACTTTTTCAAGTATGGAGGTACGGGAGCGTCCTTGAATTTCGGTTTGAATCATTTACAGTGCGGGAGGGGGTAGACTACAAGAACCAAGGACAGTGTTTTCGGGACGTTACTCCACAGACCCAACGAACCAACCCAGCCAGCCAGCCAGCCCGCCAGTCAGCAGGCCACGCTACGTACTTTCTCACGTGACCTGCGAAAGGTAAGTGAAGAAGGGGTAACATCTTGGTAGGACATGGTAACCAAGACTGTAAAAAGTAGAGGCGAGAGAGAGAGAGAGCACTGGTGAAGAAAACAATTCTTTGCCACAAGGGCGGTCATGTGATGTAAACATAGTCCTTTGGACCTCCCTCGATAATCACCCTCGACACGCAAAAGCAGTCTGGTGCTAACAATGCGTAAAACGACATTTTATGCTGTTTCCGATCTGAAAGCGCTGCGGTGTGAAAGCTAGTAAGACACTACAATGAGCATCAAACGACGTTCTTTAGCGCCATACGTCTGTTAAATCATTTGTCTTGTTTGCTGTTGTCCCCCTCTAACTAATGAACGCTCTCGTGCAATTGCAAATATCCGTTCTGCACAGGCAAGTAGCTGTTCTCTGCTTATTTACCCACGTGCTGACAGACGCCAAAGAATGTATAAATCCTCGCCAAACTGCCATATGCCAAGCCCAACACGACTAACCAGCGCTCCCCAAACCAAGCGGGCGCCATGGCGTAAAACTCTCTGCTAGAGTTTGCAGCTCTTTGATCACGTAAATTCATATTTTAAAGCTGGCTTCCGGCTTCCGGAGGCGACTTTTACAGACGCGAGTGACGCTAGCCTCATTCAGCTGTCTACTGAACCGGTGGATTCAAAAAGGTTGTCACGTGATACACATCTTCCCGGCAAACCATGCTTTGTGATGGAGTTAAAAGCTACACAGTCTGGTTTGGTTCCAGAAAAGACTGATGTGACGGTTCCGAATTTGTAAATGTCTTTTAATTTTACCTGCAAGTGGGATGGTTTTGTCTAGCAGAGGATTTGGGTCCGGTTCAATAGAGGTTTTGACTCGAGCTCCTCCCGTCTGCAAAATGGGCCTCGAGTCAATGACGAGACTAAATCGCACGCCAAAGTCTCGGTTACTAAATCAAAAGCAGAGACTCGTCAAAAGTCTTCTGGCAGGATCACTGCAGCCACCGCCATCCCAGTGGATCTTCTTTGCTCCCAGTAACAATAAACGAACACTCCTGCAACTGCGCGTAAACGCCGACAGACACCCGCAAACGTGCCGCTACAAGCGACAGGTGGGCGCAAGCACCCTACACTCATCCACGCGGCGGAAAAGAAATTCCATAAAAGTAGGAATTTTCCATGGTTTCCTAAACTAGCTCGCACAAAAACTCGTATCGCCTCTCCATACGTAAGGGTGCAGGTAAAATTTACAGGATAACGGGGGATTTACAACGCCTCTTATGACTGGAAGGACAGATATGGATGTTCATGCAAACCAACCTTCTTCCAAAGCGTGCACTTTTTGTTTATTAATACACACTATCAGCTGCTGTCGAATTTTTTGGTCATAACTTTTGGTTTATGAATTTTCTGAGGCAGTTCATCTTTTTTTAAAGATCGCTCTCAAAAAAGCGTTCCTAAAGCTCTCCAGTTCTCTGCCTTCTCCCCTCCTCTCTATCCTTACAAGCCCCCACACCTATCTCTATATCTCACTCACTGTAAAACGCACCTCTGGGCTTGAAAGTGTCATAAGAAATACTTATCAGTTCATCACTACACACGATGCGAAACCACAGTAACAAATTTTGCCGCGAACAGAATTTAAAAAAAAAAAACTTCCCAGCCATCACAAGAAAAAGGATCGCGAAGAGGATATCCGATGCTATGAAATGAGGTTCCACGAAAAAACAAAACGTCAGGAAAAATAATGAAACACTTTACTAGAGCATTCGAATTTTTATTCATAACAGAACCAAGGCGAGTTTATATACGCGAGGAAGGCAAATGACGCTAGGTAGCGACAGCAGAACGGTTAAGGTTGAGCACAAGAATACTGACGTCACTTCTTACTGTCGTTCGCTATCCTCGCGTCTACAGAACTTGCCTCTGCCCCAAAGTACTTTGATGCTATAGATTATGGCACTCATTTTCTTAACAGATGGTTACCTTTATTACAGAACACATGCAAGCTATATCCTTGCGCAGATTCAGCAACAGACGCACACCAGTCAACAACAGAAGACAAGGGATCTGTACAGCAAGTCAAAACATGACTCCAAGAATCCCCAAGAATTTACCTTGATGTTGTTTAATGTCGGGAAGAAAATGTTCCCTGGAGCGAATTCAGATGCCGGTGCTGCACAGACGCGATGAGCCATTAACAGCAAGGGAAGGGGTGCATAGCTCCAGAAACTATTTCTTAGAAATGGTAATTTTTAAGTTAAGGTTGGGTGGCCTTACTACCCTTCTGTAATATTTTATTAATGAAATACAGAATATTTGCAGAGTTTTAATGCTGTGAAACAACAAAATTGTGCCTAAAGAAAACAAAGCAGCACTACATCGCCGATTTCTTGTAAAATTCAAAGATAAGCCAAAAAGATTTGGTTCAGCTTAAATGGCAAAAAAAGTCGGTAGATTTTTTTAAGACCTCATGGACAAGCCTAGAGTAAACTATCTCTTGTGAGCTCCAACGATAGCTCAGATGTGAATGAACTGCAGGGTTTTTTTTCTTTCTTTTTTGAGACAGGTAGAGAGAGAGAGAGAGAGAGAGTGTGTGTGTGTGTTGGGGGTGGGGGTGGGGGTTAAAACAGGTAAACAGTATCCACATCTCTTTTTCGACACAGAATAAGATTTATTGTATGAAATTAGAACAATCAGGTTTATTTCAAATGACACTGTAACAGACTATCAAATTTCCCAGCCAGCCAGTTACAGTTTACAAATGCCTGTAAAATTTCAAAGAAAAATGTTTACTTTACGTCACACAGCAATGCGTGTCATTTTTTCACTCTTAATATATAACGTCTGCGTGCGTGCGTGCAGCACAGTCTATGATACATGACTATGAGCAGTCAGGGGAACCAGTGCACTGGCACGCGCCAGTGGCAATGACAACGTGGCAAGGGACACAACTTCACACCCCAGCCTCCAAAACAGCATTCCATTTATAACTTACCTAGCTTGCCTAGGACTACGCTCCTGACAACCGTTGAATGTGAGAATATATATCGAATTACGTCAGTGCACTTGAAGCGGCCTACCCCTCAAAACTTGGTTTGTCATATCTCTCTCCTTTCGCACACATGCAAGGACGCACGTATGCACGCACACATACAAGCAGGAGCGCACACCGACTCACCGATAGCTCGACCACAGGGATTATTTTGCCCCAGATTTCACATTTCTTTGTTTTGCGAAATCTCATAGTTTCAAAACACCCAATACCGAAAAGAACCATTCAATAGACCTCTCACAAACGTTCACGCAAGGTTGCACGCATGCGCCTTCTGTACAAGGAAAGGTAATGCCTTGTGCAAATATTACAACTCCTTCTTAAAAATTAAATACTGTAAATCAGAGGCAAATAACGAACGCACAAATTATTTTCTGTCGCATCACCCAAGAAATCTTGACAGAAAGAACCCCTGACACGATTTGGTAAAGAAGCCAAAGTCGGAAAGTGATTATTTGCAAACATCACACGACAGTTCCTGGTCTCCTGTGCGGTTATATTACGGAAAACGAACNCCCCCCCCCCTTCCACTTCCGTTATCTGGCTCACAAGAAAATTCCAGTCACTGCTTTGCCAGCATGCGTGCGTCGGCGCATACTTCTGTGCGTTTGAAGGACTTCAATACCTCGTGGCTATTTCTCCTGTGTCATGTGCAAGAATGCACAGAAGCACACATGCACAAAAATACGCAGCCACGAGCATGCGTGCTTGACGTTGTAGAAATGTATCAAGGGTTTTCTTCCTCTTCCCGCACTTCTATCTCATTTCCTCTCTGGGTCTTTTCTACAAATAACATCCTCACCGCAGACAAAGAACGTCTATACACGTGACTGACGCTACTTCCTGTTGCCTGCATCAACTTCACCTTTATTCACGAACAGATGATATCTTTGTAAATTTGTTCACAGGTGCAGATGACTCAAGCCATATATTAAGCGCTAATGACAAACATATGATACAAATCTCCCCACCAACCCATATTTTCGTTAATTTATTCACAGCTGCTGGTGGACGATGTTGCTGAAACCTGATTACAAGCAAAATCTACCCACCCTTCCCTCTTGGCCTCTCTGACTCGCACATCCTGAAGAACCGACAGAACATTAAATAAACAAGTACGACATTTTTTCTCCACTACCGCGTTTCACGGGCTCTTTTCGAGCATTCATACACCCTTACTTCTTGAGACAACACTGACGTTTGAAAACACAGCGTCAGTATCTCAACGAACTTGTGAATTTGAAGCAAAAACACACACACACACACACACAAACAACCCTGGGTTGGTTTGCATGAGCGATCGTATCTGCCCTTCCGGTCACAAGAGCGGTCCTGAGGTCCATTCGCCCTATTTTACGTGCAGATTTACGTATGTACAAAAGGTAAGAACGCTCATGTAAGCCAGAACTGGCCTGTGAAATTCTCTCCTAACCAAATACGAGGGGAGAGGGGTATTTGTTGCTAAACGTCCAGCTGCAAATTATGTGCATATCAGGACGGTGTTGCTTAGACAAAGTTAACGTGCTGCCACACGTGGGACTGATGGCGCAACACGGGCCTCAGCCCCACCCAGTCACATTACACTGACACCGGGCCAACCAATCCTAGTACTGTTCCCTATAGTGCAAGGCGTCTGGCAGGGCAGCTACTAGATTGCCAATTTTTAAGTCTTAGGTATGACTCGGCCGGGATGCGAACCACCGACCTCCCGCCTCGGAAGCGGACGCCTTAACCACTAGACCACCGAAGCGGTCAACCAAACACGACAATGACCACACTCAGCAGCTGGCATGCCGCCTGAGGAGATCCGACATCACCACCTTGCACCCCTCGCGGTCTTTCTGTCTATAAAAGCCCTCCCTGCAACTTCGGTTACCTGTGGAGCCTGCTGTCCTCGCCCTCCCCCGCTTTCAATGCTGTTCTCTTTGAACAAGTCCTTTTCCTTCCTCTCCATTTTTATCCCTTATTTATTCCGTGGTGGGTGTACGTGTAAGGCGAAAGGTTCTCGTAAACAAACTTCCTACAGGAGGCAGCGACGAGGGCGCCAGTTAATTAGCAACCCTGGTGACGGGCGGGAGCTGTCAGCGACGTCACGTTTCGTCACAGCTGAAGTGGACTGTCACTGCGGCACCTTGGGCACACGCCGCTTACTGCATACGGCAGCTGCTGCAGCAGTGCCAGGCGCTCGCCATGCAGCCGACGGAAGTGATTTTTTTTTACACCCGCCTGGTCCTCTTCTCAAGTTAACGTCCCATCTCTCCCCTACCCCAAAAGACTGTGCACGCGCACACAAGAGAGGAGTCAGCACTCAATTCACGGTGGCCACAAGTTTTCTAGGTTGCAATACAAATACTATGTCCCACCCCTACTCCTGCACAAAAAAACCTGAAGAAAATAAAGAAATGCCGGCTACTAGCAGCGGGAATGCTAAATATCTTCTCCAATCGTAAAAGTGCTTTCAAAATGTTTTTGGTCAAAATCCCGTGAAACAAAATATGTTGGGTTGTTTAAAAAAAACCTGAAAGCTAATCGGGAGAACACGGAAAAGGAAATTAAAAATATTTGTTTCAAAAAGCTGTTTGCAAGAGCGTGTGTTGGTATATCTGTGAACGCTGGATCAGTATCTGATTCCGGACACGTAGGCCAGAGAATTGGGAGGAGAGGGAGAGGCGAATGTGCGGAGACGTGAAGGAGAGGGGTATGGAGCAAAACTTGCTGACACAAGAAACTGCAAACCGCAAAGGCGGAACCAGAGACAGCAAAGCCCATGAAGTGGGTCGTGCACCCGTGTGTGCGCTCATCTAGGGTATTTATGAAGAGCAGAATGGTATTTTGCTGACGCCCACGTCCTCTCGTCATCACACGAAAGCCGATAACCCCTTCTCGCTATGTGCAGAGGAAATCTCTGCCGTGTGACATCCTTCACACCACCTGCAAATCCCGACACCTAGACTGCCCGCAGCGTGAGCGTCCACCTAACGTATACATCATTTACAAAACATGCGCGTGGCTCTTGATGTATACACCACTTACAAAACATGTACTTGCAGACGACAAAAATAAAGAAAACGTTGCCCATAACTCAGTCTCTGCGAACAAGCCAAGCAGGCTACTTTGCATGGAGACATATTTCAAAGAAAAAAAAACTATGGCAAGAAAGATTTTCTTTCTGTCTTCCCAGTTTGTAATTCCTCATCAACCGCACCATCTTCCATCTTCTTCGCTACAAGCTAGTTATTTCAGGAGAACAGTGCTTCCACCACGCGGTTTTTTCGCATTCTGGGGCAGATGGTGTCCAATTACTAGGCACTGCACTGAAAGAACCACCATACTGATAGCTGTAGCTGTCACCTGACTACACTGGTAACCTGCTAGTACTGAAAATTGCAGCAAAGTCCTCGGACCAAGTCTGTGGGTCGTCTATCAGCTTTTTACTCACAGCTCAGACCACTTCTGGGCGCTTCCACGTTTACAACCAAACAGGAAGAAAATAGAGCGTTGAGGCTTGAAAGAGGACAAGACATAGTTTGACTACCTTGCTGAAAATCCTTACGTGTACAAATACTACTTTAACAAATACAAACATTGGATCATCTGCTTTTTAAATCAACATTAATAAGTAAAATCCATTCTGACACGGAGTAACCTTACATGCGAAGTTTTCCGGAACAGGGTTTTAACCTTCTTGTATTCGCTTATTATGTTTGTGTGACATTTCGCGCACGGTTCCTTATCTATGCTGCGCAGTATTGAGGAGGTACAGTCTCTCGAGACTTCCAGTCTCACCCCTGCTCCTAGAACTGCGTGACGCATGGGCTTTACCAGCGCACGAGCATCCTGTTCTCTCTGCCTCATCTTTTGATTCTGATCCGCCCAGCCCGCTCGCTGTCCTGAGAGATCGACATTTTCTGTCAACAATAGCGACCTCTCTTTGGGACATTCCTGACAGTCATCGCTTTTATCCGGCCAGTTCCCTGCCGGCCTGACCATAGTCGGGTTCACGCACCAGTGGGGGCGCTTTACCACAGTCACAGGCCGCCGTTCACATCAGACCTCTACAGGTGTCTATCGAACCGCTGAAAACGACTCCAAACGGAGCTGTCACTAACTCTCGGTAGACGATGTCAGTTGTGCTTGCTGACAGAAAACCTTGATCAGTTGATGTGAGACGCTCCGAATGTATTCGTCTGTCGTCTTTTTTTAGGTATGCCAAGACATGGCATCGTGGGGGGAGGGGGAGGCGGAATGCTTGCCACCGATACAGAGGGTACTGGATTCGAAATCGTGCAAGAGTAATGCACTTTCTCTGCATGTGGCGCCTGTTTACAAGACGGGTCAGTGGAGGGGATTTTTCTCCAGGTCCCCCGGTTTCATCCCCCTTCCTTCTCCCACATCATCCTCTCTCTCCCCCCCTCCTTTCCCCTGTAAAGCCTTCGTTGCTGACAACGTTAAACAACAATAAACCATCTCGTCTAGTGGAGGAGTCTTATTCGCTTCGCTATAAGACTGTCTTATTAAAGGCCGGGGAGGGGATTGTCATCCTTTCAGAAGAAGCGAAATTGCTTGGACCAGCTTATAACCGACTCTATATGAATCCCAGACCAGGGCTGAGTTGTACAGGCACTCGTGTCTCCTGTCTACACGTAGAACTGCGCCCAAGGGGCTTTAAGAGTGCTTTATAAACAGAAGAGTAGATATGAACTCTCCTGCAAGTTTGCCTTGGATTGTGTGTCTGGGGATGACAGATTCTTAAGGTACTGGGCGCATGTTTTGTTTAAATGTTTGTTTACTTGCTTGTTGGAAACAGAAAAATACAGTAGCGACGGGTACAGTTAAGTTGGCCGGAGCCCGTTCGCTGTTTAGTCAAGCACGCGCATACTCATTTGCACACAGAATAGCGCGGACTCATACAGATAGACCATATGCAGTTTGCCTTTTCAATATGCATACTCAAATGTGGCACATATGCAAGCAGACACCTCTCCACGCTGCTGCCTGACAAGCCCGCGCTTTGAACTGGGGTGGACGGCCTGCATAACACAGCCGGTTGCCCGACCGCCTCGGGCAACCAAAACCCTTTCTGGGGCAAGTACAAATTTCGTCTAGTTGCCCGACCGCGCAAGCATACATTTTCGCAACTCCCAGCTTGCGCCTATTGGTCGCACGCATACGTTGGGATACACAAGCATTCCTTCAGTATTTATAGCCTCTATCGGTATTTCAGACAATGCTCTAGTCGCTCGACCCCTAAAAGTTAACACTGCGCTATGAGAAAATACTTTTAACGTTTTTTTTTCTGCCAGAAAAGCCGAAAGTCAAAGGAACATATACCACTAGATTGTACTCGGTTTCTACTTCCTTTTCATACCTTAATATCTATACAAATTAATATTTGTTGTAGGCAATTCCACTTTCGATCAATGGTTGTTCAGCCTTTAGATAAGTACTTCAGCCTAAATTAACACATTTTCTTCACTATTCTTCTAATTCCATCAAATTTCTACAAAAATGTGCCCTTTTGAGTCTTGATTTTTGCTTGTAGGTACTTACTTTGATTGATTTGTGTGTGTGGATTGTATTTTGTTCAGGGGAAAAAAAAGATTTGCTACGTTATTATTTTGGTTCTATCCTCTCATAGTGTGAAATCACCTCGAGGCGAAAGCACTGTCTCTCTAAAAATACCTGCCTGCCTGACGGAGACGACAGTTTGCTAGAGACTCAGCACCATCGTACTAGCCTGGAATTTTATTTAGTTTGGACGATCGTGACTGAGTAATGCCATGTCGTGATGGCCAAGCAACAATAGACACTGTTTCATCAGTTCTCCAACTGCAAAATTTACATGCATGGCTGCGTCAATGCATTTTTTTTTTGGGGGGGGGGTCGGACAAATCATGCGTGGATTCGGGCAAGTAGACGTTATGATCACTTGCCCGATAGGGTAAGCGAAATTTTTTACCCCATGTTTAGCCATGCTTTAGCCCTCATAAAACTAATCTGAAGTTTAAACACAAATTCAAAATATATGGCAGAGTAGCCAATCGATGTGCCTACTACAGGTAAGGATCTCGTCATCCTCCCATAGTGTTCTGACACCAAAATGAAATTATTCCATTATTCCTCTCCTCTGCCACGTGGCCAATCTTGCTGTTCCAGGAACAAACCATATTCTGCACATGCACCCTTCCAGCCACTTTGGAGTCTACAAGAACTCAATCCCTACCGTTCAGGCTCATTCCCATGGCGCTGCCTCGCTGGTGGGCAAAAAGATGCAGCCCTTACTGTAAACCTCTTTTCGGAGATTCCAAAGCACGCAGGCATTGGCCGAAACACAAGCCGACTCCATCGTGTTCCGTGTTTAACACACATCAAGATGTCAAAAGCAGCTGCTTTCTTGTAGGCCACTGCCGTCGGAAAGTCTCTCCAACTAATCGCACTGGTTGGCTGGATATCTATGTCCGATCGGCTTCACTAGCGTGGAAATTGGATTGTATTGAATTTCCCCCACAGGACACAAAGCTAGGTGGGAGAAAGGAAAAAGGTCACTGCTGTGGGGTGGGGGTAGAGGAAGCGATACGCGACAGGGGTTTGTTTCCTTCTAGCGCAACTTTATTCTTATTTGTCGCATTGCTGGCATGCAAACGCGCATGCACTCACACACGCACACATGCGTCAACCTTCACTTCCCGCAGTCAGCTGCAAACTGCCGCCACAACAGTTTTACTTGCGCACTGCATCCATATACCCACCTCAAGGTCTGTTTACCTTGTGAAAGTTATGAGGAATTTTACGTACGATGAGAGTGATAACCTCATGGAGTCCACACGACCTTTAACGTCTTCTTTGACCCTAACTCGGTAAGCACCTTAACCTTTTAGACTTGTGCGATTCTAAGAATAAGTAGCGTTTCATTATATACTTTCCACATATGCACGGATATTTATCGCTGAAATCATATATACAGATCGACATATTGTCGGGGTAAAGACCTCGGGTGTCTGCTGCAGCAATACACAGAAAATCAAGGCCGGTAGTCAGTGTATCCGTAAAGCTCCGCGGAATTTTTCTTCTTTTTCCCTCGTTCAGAATGCTCCATGGGGTCATGGCTGCAGTCTGCTGGCAAAGATTAAGAGTGCAATCGACATCGCGTCTGTGGCTGTCCCGTGGTTCTGCCTACAAGATTCCTCCCTTGGGCCGAATCGGCGCCGTTGCCTGGGGGTGGGCCGAACAATCCTGGGTGATGTATTTTGGTTGTTTTACACAGAAACTCTCTCCCAACCCTAGGTGATCTCTTTTCTGACCAGACGGTTCCAATGAAGCGCCCGTATCTACAAGTCGACCACAGGT
Source organism: Lanistes nyassanus (assembly GCA_004794575.1). Lineage (NCBI taxonomy): Eukaryota > Metazoa > Mollusca > Gastropoda > Architaenioglossa > Ampullariidae > Lanistes > Lanistes nyassanus. The sequence continues at coordinate 47,297 of SMGT01005772.1, forward strand.
GTTTTCGATAGTTTGAAAGTTGGAAAGGAAAGTTAATCTACGAGTCCTTCATGTTAAAAATAAACCAGCTGAAACATATTTTTCGTCGCGCTTTCAAATTTTCGCAAAGAATACGCCATACGTTTATTTCAGCCATGTCCTCCGCTCCGTCTCCTCCATCCCCCTTACCCTCTCCAATCCTGTCTTTTAAGATACCCCTCCGACCCCCCCCCCTCCCTCACACCCCTAAGCCAGCCGCTGCCGTCTCCCACTAACCCTGACCTCAGCGTCTTGCTTCTAAAGAATGACGAAGAAATGCCAAGAACTCTGCCCGCACTTTAAATTCCCACGGCGGACGTATGCTGCCAAATAATTCTTCCAACTTTGTTGTAAACGACTCCAATAAGTCGAACGCAAACGGTGGAAAAGAATTGCGCTACTCATGTCCCGAAACTAAAGTAATTTTTACTTCTGTGAACACTGTAAAATGTTTTTATATGCAAGATCCTGTTACGTATAGTCTCATTCATGAGACACAATGAAGACTTTCTCGATCCAAGCAGAACAAAATCATACGGACGGTTTTTGATAATCTCCTTTCTTACTATTGTTTTCATTCGACTGAGTCCAGCCGTAGAAATCCAGCATAACCCCTTTTGAAATAACTATTCCATACAGATATCTAAGGGATATTGCGAGACACAAGCAAATAGCGCCAGCCGTTGCAGAAGGATCGAGTGATGCTGTAATCATTTTTCTCTGTCCTCTAGACTAGGCCAAACAGGAAATGATGGTATTTCAACAGAATAAAAGATATGAAGCATGAATTCAAAATGGAATAGAATTTTTTTTTGGTACAAAAAATGTCAGTGCATTTAAGGACGACGTTTTAATTGCAGATTTAAATAAAAGTTTCATTCTAAAAACTAAAAATACTGCGTACTTAAAAATGAGAACATATTTGTTAATTACAAGCGCTATCGGTGGCATATGATATCTACCTAAAAAGAATCTTCCTCTGTTGTAGCTCCACGCAAGGGCATACATGATTTTACAGTGGGTCTCATTATAGTTTGGAACGCTAGGAGCCTTGAATTCACTCGAAGTCTGGCTGAAATCTTCATCCTGTATCGATGAATGAAGCTGGGTCACTGCCACCTCGGTACGGGACGGGACAGTCTGGCAGAGCCACAAAACTGTCGAGAAACTTCTGCGTGCCCTAAGGTCACCTAATGTCAGTTTGACCCTTCCAAGAGGCCAGTCGTCCAGCTTTGATTCTACCTCTACTTCCAACCCCACCCTGCTTGGTTCAACTTCACCGTCCTCGACAGATATCCTCGTTGACACCATGTATGACTATCTCTAAGTTTATACCGCAAAGCCACTTGCCCATGTAGCTCATCAGTTCTATATATATATATATCAGATTATACTTAGATAAGAGAATGCACAAGTAACCCCTCTCTCTCTCTCTCTCTCATGGTTACGCCTGTATTAACACTTGTTTTGCAGCTCTGGACTGGGTGCTATGAGATTTACATTGGCTCTTCGATCTCACAAGCGATTGTACCCCTAGTCCACCGCGCAATTTAAAATTCACTTTTACTTTCGTGTACAGATATGATTGGCATGCAACCCAGCCTTGTCAGTCCGACGTGTCCCGCTGTCGAGAGCAAAGCTTTGCAAACCTGGCCATTCTTTTGTGTTTCTTCAAGTCAGTCGTTCAGAAAGGAAGACAGCCGAACAAGCTAATGATGCAGTCCTCGTTCTGGTGACTGTGTACGGTTGCATGCAGCTCCATCCTTCATCTCGCCCCGAGAAAGCTGGGGGTGGGGGCGTGGGGGGGTGAGGGGGTCAAACCTTGAGAGAGGCCGACGTGTGTAACTCGGTTCAATGAAGGTGCATGATTCGTACTTATTCCTCGGAGGCAGGATTTCTCTTCAGACACTTGTTATTTAAGGTCTACACCTCTGCCACCAACGCCCAGAAACCCGGTCCTGCGCAGTTTTTTTTTTTTTTGCGTCGGTAACGCCCTGTTGCATTCCAGTGCAGACTGCTTACTCTTCCCGGCTGCTCAATCATCCGGAACGGTGGACGGTTGCGATTTTAAACAAATCAACTCATCCGAGAATTTCACATGTGCTAAACAAGGATCAAACGGTCATGGCCATGCAAGTGCTACACATTGCAAAAACACCTAACAAGCCCCAATGTTACACAAACGAATTTATACAAAACTCTGAAAGCAGGAAAGCCGACAGGTAGCAGCAGGCTGCAGGTGAGATAAAGATGGAAGTCGGGGGCAACGCGTGCAGATGCCTGCAGACAAGCCCCCACAGGGAAAACCCAGCAGACAGCGTGAGTCATACTGTCGGCCGCCAGTACTAAATCGTGCACGATGCAAAATTCACCACTCTCAGATTCCCATTCCATTATGGGCACTGGGCGCCCAAAGGGTGTGCGGCGATAAAAGCTTTCAAGGCTTCGGCCCACGCAAGCATGCACGCACGCGCACACACAGGTCTGTGTAAACACATCGAGAGAGAGGAGAGCTCAAAAAAGATCATAACTTACTTTTCCTATTAACCCCGAGATATAATCATCAGTTATGTCACTCATTCTTCCTCCCCTGTCTCGCAAACTTTGCCACGAAGTGATGACAACGGCTACAACACGAAAAGCGAGACAAGGATTCAGCCTGCTACAGGCCGGAGACAGAGATCACCGCTCCTTCTCTCAACAATCCTCGTCAGATCGTCACGCTTGTGTTTCCTTGTCCGACAATTGCTATCGATCGCCTGCCCGCCCAGTGGACTGTTACAAACATTCTGAGAGCCCGAAGTGGTTCTCGATTGTGGCTGCAGAACAATGCCAAGTCAACTAGAGGATTTTGGCCCAACACCAAGACCAAGGGCAGCAACTCTTACTTGGAACAGAATGCGCGCGGAAGTGCGGTGTATAGTCTGGCTCCGTGCATGAATCAGATAAGACCCGAGGGAGTAGTCCTATAGGTTAAAAAACCAACTACTCGCCACCTTCACACGCCAGCAGAAACCAAACCACTGTTCGTATCAGAGCGAAGAGGTTCTGAAGTGTACCCGGTCAAAGTCTTCACCGATGCCTGTCCGTTTGTGTGCATGCGTGCGCGACATTTTAGGAAATTTGACCAAAGACTCTCAGCTGTGTGCGTGCACGCGCGACATCGTTTTGGATTGTGACCAAAGACTTTCAGCTGTGTGCGTGCATACGTGACAATTTTTTGGATTGTGACCAAAGATTTTCAGCAAGGTGCGTGCGTGCGTGCTTGACAATGTTTTGGATTTTGACCAAAGCTTTTCAGCACTGTGCGTGCGTGCGAGAACGTGTTTCGCGTTTCTGGATTTGTGCGCTGTGTACCAGGGTGCGTGCGATAAGTTTCTAGATCTAATATGCAAACAAACAGGACCCTGTGCTAATAATCTTTGTGTAGTTTTTTTTTAACCACAACAGTATGTAAGGCTGTAACCTTATCGTGTTTGGACAAAGGCTGCCAAAAGGGGGACAACTTTTCAATTTCCTGCTGTCTGCCCTCCCAATCTGTCATTCCTTTTCTCTCCTCTCACCCAATATATCCCATACTCCTACTCCCTCCACTGCTTTTGTTAACGGTTCCTGCCCTCTCAGTGGTTGGTTATATATTCTAGTAACATGTATGCGGCTTTTCCATTTAAGAAAACCGACTAACGGGTACTGAAGCGAGTTTTATACATGCGAGGAAAACCAATGTCGCTTACCAGTGACTACAGATTAGCACCTAACGTCATTCTCGGTTCTCCCGTCTGCAAACCTCGACCGTGCTTCAATCTCATATCCATAAACTAACGTTTTCACAGCCTTTAGTCCATGCATCATACATCCGCTACTTTTCACACTGGCATGACTCCTTCCGGACTCCTACAGTCATACGTCTCTGACACCGCTGTTCTCAGTCATGCTCGTAAAGCTAACCATAAATAGATACGGCCCAAAGACTAATTTAACACCTGTCATGCACACCGAGAGGTATGGCAGACCTGCGAAGTTCAAAGAGAAACAGTAGCCCGAGGCAATATCATAGTTGATACGGCTGATTCAGGCCAGTTGATGAATAGTTGCTAGCGCACCTAAGAAGAGGTGGCATCAGTGGAGACTGGAAAAAGCTGGGGACGACTGTGTACGTGTTACTGCGCGTTTTTACATGTTAACATTCCTGGACAGTCGTCTGTCAAACAGGTGAAGACTGAAAATGAAGATGTCACGATACACATTTCCGGAAGCAGACGCTTCGTCACGTATGTAAAGGCTACACGGTCGTGTTTGCTCTCAGAAAAATCGGCGGGGGGAGCAGTTTTCCAGGTAGAAATGCGGACTAGCGTGTGCATGTTGCTGGTTCGAATGTAGGAAGGGCAACGATTTTTTCCTGGAATTAAATATTGTGCAGATTCTATTTGAGCTTTCCTCTGAACATTAAACTGCCTCTCAGAACTGGCCATCTTACTGCAGCAATCAGGTAGTTCTTTCAGTGCATAGTTTACAAATAGGCCCCATCCCCTTATAGCGCAAAATCACCGCAAAGTGGAAGTACTGTCCCTCTAAAATTACCTACCGACCTGCTCTCGGAAAGGTTTGACATGACATGTGCCGAATCGTGCGTACGAGTCTTTTTTAAGTTCTGGCAGCACATGGGATCTCTTGTTTCGCGAAGTCTGGTCGGTTCGATATAGGACTGTAGACAGCATGTGCAACTCTGCTTCCTGCTGCACACCGACTGTTCAGCAAAAACTGAAACGTGACACCAAGCAGACGATGAAGGAACATCCGGTGTCCCAAGAAATTAGGTTCCCCAAGAAATGTGGTCCGGCATATAGATTGACCATGCTTGCGTAGAGTGGCAAAACGCTAACCCTAACCCCAGGCCTACCCTAACCCAAATGCTGAGATAAAAATGAATCTAATTTAACTTATAAGTGGGGATCTGAATCCTCAGGCCACATTTACCACACTAACCCCTGACGCGTGCGCATGCGTATAGTGTAACCTTACCGGATCAAGACCCTTTTTTTTTTTGGCGGAGCGAATTTCTCGCGACACCGCACCCTGGGTGGTGGCAAGGTCAGGCCAGAGATAAGGAGTAATTATCTCTGGTCAGGCTAAAGTCCGATAAGAAGTTCTGTCAGCACAAGCCCAAGACCAAACAGCATTCCACTCGGCAGCAATGACAAAACAGTTGCTCAAAATATCACGCTTAAAACACTCGGAACTTGTTAAAAATCACATGTTAATGCGGGGAAGGCGAAAACACAAGCGACAAAGCGGTTCGATCTTTTATCCAATATGCGTCACCGTGGAGTTTCAGTCCGTCATGCTCCTCTGTACACTACAATGCACTTGGCGGGGTTTTTTTTTTTAATTTTCAAAAGGGAGTTTACGGGAATTCAGTACCGGAAAAGTTTTACGTTCAAGATTATCATGCAGTTTCTGTCCGTTATTTTTCTCTGCTGTTAACTATGAATAGAAGGGCGGGAGGAGAGTTGTAAAGGGAGTTAACTCCACAGGAATTCAGTACTGGAAAAGCAGTAATGTCACCAGGATCTTCCCTACGCCCAATCCCAAGGAGCGGACGCAGAGGACAACTGGTTTGGATGGAACACTCGGGGGGGGGGGGATGTTTACTTCCAATTGATATGCAGTCCTCAGGACTGAGCAGCTGTTCGCCCAGACTGGCTACTGCAAACATTACGTACATCGCGTGACGATATGAAAGGCGAGAGGCAGGGTGGGGAAGACAACCCTTGTGGCGTTGGCCGTCACCTGAATACACAACGGTTTGCATCCCGACATGTGCGTTTACCCAAAAAGGACTTAGGTTCTCGTTAAGTTAAACTGGAAAGTTGAGTCCTTTAGCAAGCTCAATATACGCGTTGCCAATGGCGCCACAAAACTACAGCAACACGCATCCATGCGTGAAGAAAGTAAAGCTGTCAAGGTAGCTTAATTGGTAACTGGTATGCTACAGTGGCGCTGGCACGTTTTCCGTACAAATGGGGCCTTATCCATCAACTGGTACTGTCAAACTCCCAGGCCTTTGATGCTGGACTGAAAGAACGAAATAAATGTAGTCCCTTTTTGTTTAGTAAAGGACAACAGAGTAGAAGTTAATGGGTTAAGTCTCCACCATAACATATGGTAACAGTCCCACAAAGTTCTTACATTCATTGGCTTTTAAAACCACTTTTGCATGGCAAAGATGTTGGTTTGTTTTTGTTTTTGTTTTGTTAAAGTGTTTCAGCAACAAAGACTTATTCATGAAGGAAGCTGCTGGGGAGAAGGTGCTGGACGTACAGAGGAAAGGTTCCACACTCGTGACCCTATGTCGGTCACATGCATAGTGAACCACTCTGCTATGGATTACCAGTTTTAGGGGAAAACCAACATGGAAGCTCAAGCAAAGAACCACTAGCTTCAAGCAGTATGTTCAACAGTTCCACAATAAAAACTTCTAAAAATTACAACTTTATGAATGGGTTTATATCAATGGACAAATTGTAAGTTTTGTCTACTTGAGAGGGAAAAAAGTCTGTCCACACTGTCCTTAACATTCTCAATGCCCTCATGATTGATGGAAATGAGGAGATGGTGTTGGGATTTCTGCTGTGGCCTGCAGTGAAAATGTAAACTAGCCAGCCAATTATACGCGGATAACTGGGTCTGAAAATAGCGGGTCCCTCAGTTGGAAATCAATGTCTGCTTCTGTAGGAGCCAGACCCGGCGGGGGTATCAGTGACAGGAAGACAGTGGCAGGTGACCAGAGCTGTCGTTTTTGATCTATTGTGGAATCTCCCCCCATCCACCCCAACACACACACACACTCCATTTATGTCTCCTGGCCATTGGAAGCAAGACAAGTCCACCTCCAAACACAAAACAGAGAAACACCACTAGCACCCTTTCGATAATGCTGAAACAAAAAATGCTGTCCCTTCAATGGTTGGGTCATATGCGCACCAGAAACGTCTGTGACTCTAGGTGATGTCACAGCCTGGGTTCCACCCTGGGTACTCTGACATGACCACTTTGCGTCACTCACCATCTATAACCATCAACTTTGTGATTACCTTCAGCTGATTAGTGTCTTAGTGCTGTGACGCAACATGCCTTAGCTTATCTGCCTTATCTATGTGGCAGAATGCATTAAGATGTGTTCTTCTAGGAAATCCCCCTGCTCCACATAGTCTGGTACTGAGGTTATTGCTAGTGAAACATTTCCATCTAAATTTCTAAACCATGCATGAATTATTCTTATTCAATTAAAATATACACAGAATTTTAAAAGTACGTCCTCAAAAAGTACAAACCCAAAATTTAAAATCTGAAAATAAGACATGTTTACTGCACAATGGCAGAACAGCTGTGAGCCCCATCAGTCGATGTATGTGCACATGGCAGCTTAAGTAGCTACCTGGTCTTAGCAAGCAGGCACGTGGAGAGGTGCACAACAAAGGTAAGCACCATGTACAACTGCATGTATTTTTTTTTAGCTGCTTATGACACCACAATGACTTTCCTCTACCTCCAACCAACCCTCTTCATGATCAGCTCAAGCTTTAAAAAAATTAATGTGCTTATCTCTCATGCTCAATTGATGCAATGCTGCTTTGTGCAAAGACCAAAACTGTTCTTCATAATGAGACATTTACAACAAGCACAGATAAGTAAGTACTGAGACCCAAAGACAAATTGCAACAATGTTACCAAACATGATCCAGCCTCTTGTATATACACCATTAGGAGTACATCAAAATATACCTCCTGTTCATCCAAAGATATGTAACAACCTCACAAGACAAGATTACTTCATACACAAGAAAAACAGCTTGGAGGAAAAACCTTTCTTAAATTTAAAACAAGGGAACTGGACGAAGCTAAGACAAGACAAAGACGAAGACAATCTACATTTTTGGGGGCACTACCCCTTCGATCATCAGGACATTTTTGTGTCGTCCTGATGAAGGGGTAGTGCCCCGAAACATGTAGATTGTCTTCGTCTTTGTCTTGTCTTAGCTTGGTCCAGTCCCCTTGTTTTAAATAAAAGATTACTTCGGTAAAACTGAACAACAGCAAAATCACGTCTATGTAGCTTAACTTGTTCATCAATCAGTGTATTACTTACCATATGTGTGAGTGACCCAGAAAAACAGGTAAAGATTTACCTAGACTTTACAGCTAAAAATATTGCTTTCTCTAAAAATATTCATGCCTACTATTTGAACTAAATGGTAGATGAGAACACTCAATAACTTCTTCTAAAGATCTAAGAATTAACCTTCTCAAACATATGTACATTCATGCACTGTGAAACACAACATATATGTAGCTATGTGCACACATTTAATCCCCCCCCCCCCCCCAAGGAGATGGGAAGTACATCACCCGAAGCAAATTCTGACCTACTTAATCCACCTCTCTCTCACACACACATGGACCCTGAAATAGTTACGCTAAAATACATCCCTTTCCCCTCCTCCCACAAAGTGAAGGGTGAAATGCAATTCATACATGTAAAGAAAAAGATGCACAATATAAAATGCCATACTGTTAAAGCATAAAGGTACCTCATTCCCTGATTAAACACACCAACTGCGCCATTCACTCTTTCAGGCAAGATTATGTTGCAGTTTCTTTCCTTTTTTTTTTTGGATTCCCTCCCTGAATCACCTTTCTTGTTCGCAAGTGCTCCCTCAAACACCCCCACACCCAATTCTCCTTCCAATGTTTGTGTTTAACAATGACAGATGGACACCAGTTTGCAGAGCTTACCCACTACACAGGTCTCTTAGCTCTTCTGTTCCCGTGTAGCACCCCCGTGCAAGGAGGTGGCAAGCCAAACTCCACCAAAAAATCACCAGAGTTATGCGTCGTCGGAAAACCTTGCAATCATGAAATCCTCTTCAAGCTTCAACCAGACTCCTTGTCTGAACTGGTTTCTGTAATCTTCACTAGGGGCCTTCAAGCCTTTCCAGTCACATTGTTTAAAAAGTGAATTGACTTTGAAAGCTCTGTCAACTTTGCACATAAAATTGGACTGAAAAAGGTGAAAAATGACTGCAAGAGGGGAGAAATGCAAAAAGCTACAGTTAGAGACTGAAAGACATAAACCTGAGAGCAGGGACACTAAAAGCCCCTTAAGATCCAGCTTGTGAATGGAAAACAGTCACCTAATCAACCACTGACATTTTGACGGCTTCATGTCAACCCTCAACCCAGACCTCTAGCATCTTTTTCTGCAGTTCGCCCAAGTAAACTGCGAGTAATTCTGGCTTCCCATGATTAGATACACATAATACAACTGTACTGATGACACTTCACAAACTCAAAAGGAAAGACGGGATGGGTGAGGAAGGCATAATTGCTGTTCATGTAATCTATCCCTCAACTGTCAAGCCAAAAAACAACAAAATCAAAGCTCTCACAGAAAAGCACAGTGTTTTCACGAGGCTTCTTTCCTGTGCTGTCATTCTCAAAACTTGTTGCAATATTGCAATAGACCATTTGCTGACCACAACTCCACTGCTCTTAAAAAATTTAAAAAAAGCCGATCCCCATGTTCTGACAATACTTTTTTGAAGAGGGATTTCATCCACATGGAAGAGGTTGCACCCATGCAAAGAGAAGAACCAAAAATAACTATAAGTGATAATAAAGACTTACCTTGTATGTGTTGAATCTGATCCCCAAGGCGAACAGAGAAGGTCTCGCCTGGGTTGACGTGGACATGCACCACATGCTGTGACCCAGAGGATGTTGCTGAAGCTGGGTTCTGCATCCCTGGTCCTCCTGATGTGAGGGGACTCTCACCCCCTCCTCCACCCCCATTGTAGTTTAAACTGGAAGGGCTAGCTCGATGGTTCCCTCGACTGCGAGACAATCTTCCAGGAGAGTTCACCCTGGCTGGCTGCTGTGGAAGGGCGGATTGTGGGGGTGTAGACGGGCTAGAAGCTAGGCTGCTCACCTCGGACCCAAGGCCATTCTTCATGGGAGGATCGTCTGAGGAGCTTGCATGCCCATTTTCTTCCACTTCTTTCTCTGGGGGCATGCTGTTGCCATTGATAGGCAGGCTAGCTACAGTGGTGCCACCTGGGTTCCCACTAGTGTTGGTGTCAGTTGGGGAACTTCTGCCAGAATCAGCCATACTGTGCTGCTGTGAGTCTTCAGTCAAGTCGCTTCGTTTGAGGATCTTTCTGTAACATCAGATCATAACAAATGAGTGTCTGTCCATGTAGATGCTATAAATTCGTTCCCTTAATCAGGTCTTTAAAATTACACTATGCAATGAGGTCTGTAAACTTACACTGTGTACTCAAGTTTTTAAAATTGTACCCAGTAGACAAAAAAAAAAAAGGCTCAGTACTATAAATAGCATACAGCTCTCACAGGTAGGATAAAAAAAACACTCCAAGCATTAAAATGAACATGGATTGTCCCAGCAGATTAACTACTGCAATATAATATCCCAGAAGAGAAACATAAAACCTATTTCTACCCTACTTCTAGTGTAAACTAAAATCCATCTTACACGCAACACAACTTGAAAACATGCATACAATAAACATAAACAGTTTGGAGACAAAAATAACATTTGAGTTGAATATAAAGGCTGAATGGGGCTTCCACTGTCTATAAAAAGATATCCAAAAGAGGCAGATTTCCCCATGTCCCTCGAAAAAAAAAACCAGTCACAAAGAAATAATAACATACCATGATCAAATTAAGATCAAGCATGTTAGTGTTATTACTAATATTAGTCAGAAATGTCAGTCCAGTACATTTTTATATGAGCTATTTATGTATGGATGACAATTGAAAATCTATAATAACTTCCTTGTGAAATGAAACACAAATTGTGCAATGCATGGTACTTGAGAGCTACTGCGATATTTAGCTGTGTAATTACATCTTCAGTTTCTTGCCAATCTTGTTGCATCTCATTAGCAAAATCCCCCACCCCCCAACCAACCCAAGCCATGCTCCCTCCTCTCTCTATGATGAATTTACCTTGAAATATTACAACTCTGGACACCCACGAAGGACCAAATAATAATGGCTCTATGACCGTGCCTGTGCATGTTTGTGCACATGCATGTATATGTAAGGAAAAGAGGTCACACTTCAGAGCTCTCCCAAAAGTTTCATAGTCCTATAAACCTCCAAATAACATTTTAAATCATTCCACACACCTATACATACAAAAACCATTATTATTTGAGTGTGTCAGGGCTTTTAATGAGTCCCCTAACACTACATTTCCATTTGTAATGCATCATCTGAGTATTTTAATGCCTCAGGGATGCAAATAGAAATACTGGATTTTATGAAGCTCTGTCTTCTTCTTTCTAAAAACTAACAGAAGTCTTCATAAAAGCAGAAGTCTTTCACAAAATTAAGACATCATTTTACATGACAGAAATAATTGTAAACCCAGAAGTGCTCTTACTGCCCTACACCTGCAGTGGTTATAAATAAACTGCACTTGATGTGATAGAAGTCTGAATAAGGATGTCTGTGGTACATGTACAAAATATGGAGTTATCTTTCTCTGAAGCTTAAACTCATCTATCTTATTCATGCAGCCACATGAGGAACAAGGGGAAGGAAGAGGGGGAAGTTCTCCATAAACCCAGCTCATGATGGCCCTGACACAGATGAGCCTGTCTCTTCAGCAAAATGTTCATAGGTCTCAGTATCCTAAGTAAATGAACACTCTCAGCACACAAAACTGTTGTCTCTCATGGAGAAACTACATTCGTTTATTTACTCAAAACCATCTTGAAGACTATGATTTGCTAGGCTTCTGCTCAGGTCATTATTAAATATTTTTTCAGGAAATCAAGTTTGTGGGTGCTCAGTGCTTCATCTTCAAAAATGTTATGTTTTGAAATTATAAAGCACAATAGAGCACTCACTTCTCAGAATACAATGGAAACATTCATACAATGTCTGCAGGATGATTAACCAGTCATGTTGGAGATGCACACTAATTATGACAGCAGAGCTGTCAACAGCAGCATCTTTATTAGCTTGAACATCACAGCACAGCTCATTTGGCCGTTTACCCCTCCCCCAAAACCAAAAAAAGAAAGAGAGAAAAAAAACCCATATCAGAATTACTGTTCATTCCACCTTTTTTAATTTTTAATCCACCTCTCAATTCTGACTTACAAACAATACTGTCTGTAAACAGTAAGCAATATTGCCCATGAACACGCAAACTAAATTATCATAAGAATATTAATAAGAACAAAGAATATGCAATCAAATTTTTCGGAAGGCCCCAGGAAGAATGTTTCTGTGCATCAACACAGAAATTAAATCAAATGATTGCATGGTCTTCTAATATTCACAGAAATCCCAGCCATAGGTGATTCATCCATGCATTTGTCTGCCATTAGAAAAAGACTATGACTATGCTGTCACACCTTTCAAACAAAATCACTAGGGTGTGGCCACAAATTAGTTTCATATTCAATCTCACAATAAACAGCACAACTACCTACTTCCTGTTCCTTACTGTCACTCCAACAAAATGACACTTCTAATTTCCCATCCTTCTACAAACACCAAACTCACAGGTAAGGGACTTCACACACAATGCTATGTTTTAATGTGTCCTTCCAGCCATAAAAGCAGTTTTAAGGCTTGTTTGCCCAGTGTATTATATGTGCCCCATTACCTGTAAACAGGAGATACAAACATCCATGCCACCAAGCCTAGAACGTAGGCCTACTCAGAAATACTGTGTTACAGATGTCCTGTGTGCCTCAACCTGCTGGAACCACATAATGTGCTTTCTCTAGTTTATCAAAGACCAGTCTGGCTCCATCTTATGGCTGCCAATGCAATCCAAACAGTGTATGGGGTGCTGCTACATGTATACAAAAACATCTTTCATTGCAACAAGTATTCTGGAGCCAATCAGAAGATGTATTCTCTTCTTGGATTCCATTAACCAGTAATAAAAGACAGGTCACTAGGCAAAGTTCAAGAATAAAAACAGCTGTGCAATCGTGCCTAAGAATGGAGGGGCGAGGGACAGCTGGCAGGACAGCAAAAGGGGAAATTGATTTCATGGATGGAGAAATATAAATATGTGAGCCAAGAGAAACTAGTGGCTGTTTGCTGAAGAAATCCTGGGTACTAGAAGAATGGCACTTGGCCTGTGGAGGGTTAATGGGAGTTGGGTGGGTAGTCTCTAGAATGCAACTCATGCAAATTGTAAAGGGGCGGGGACTTTCACTGTTCTCCCCTTACACAACCCATGGTGCGACTGGAATGTTTTGCTTGGGAAATGGAGACACTTTTTGAAGAATCACACAATGGGAACAGAACTCTGGTTTTCCTCAGGCGGGAAAACCTAAAGCACAACCCTCAAAACACTCTGATGCAATGCCTCCTAAACAACCAGGCAGAAATAACCGAAAACCACAAGCCCAGATGGGTCCAGAGTATTCAGGCTTACTACAAAATGAATAACACCTTCATCCTTTCATAACAGATACTTCACCTAGGTTCTGTTCCCATAATATGGGGCCATAATGTTTGTCAAATTTCTTTAAGTTTAATGGTTTCTGTACCGATTCCCCACATAGCAAAGCCACTGTCAGAACATACCTCTTCTTATAAAGCAAGATGATCAGTAACATCATACTCGGGGGGTACCTGGATAGCTCAGTTGGTAGAGCTGCAGACTAGCGGATGGAAGGTTTCTGGTTCAAATCCTGGTGTGGCCAAGGATAATTTCCTGGAGTTGAACATTGTGCAAACTCCATTCGGCCATTTCCCCGCACATTAAACTGCCTGTCTGCGCTGACCATCTTACTGCAGCTATCAGTCTGGTGGTTCTTTCAGTGCATAGTTTAATAATAAGACCCTATCCCCCATGGTGCGAAATCACCGTGAGGTGGAAGCACTGTCCCTCTAAATAACCACCACCACTACCACCGCCACATCATACTAAATGAGAGCGCAAAACTTTTAATGTAAAAAGTTATCCGGCATGATGCCATGATATGCAAAGTTAATATGAAACAAAGAAATAATCACCCCAGATAAAAAAATTTCAAACCACAAGTTTCAATTTTACTGGCAAAAAGGTACAACCCTTCTCAAAACACTTTTTCCATCTACTGTATGTCTGATTTTTAATCCAATTTTTTTAAATTTACAAATAACCTAAGTACTGGAGATCTTGTTAATTACACGTAAACTCCTCAATCCTACCTCGGATGAACTGTGAGTCTTGTAAACTCTTTAACCATTATCATTCTCAGTTTTTGCTCTCTCCGCCCCAATTCTCTTTTGTCAGTAGTTTTGAAAGTCACATTCTTTTCCAAATGCCTCCCCTCCAATAAAAAATAATGATGGCGAAATCGCCCAAAAAAATTTCAGGCACTGTTAAATGCAGCATCAGACTGCAGTTTTATATTCATCCATTCATTATAGTGCACAAAACATAACCTTTGTTTTTTTAACAGAAGCGAATATTTTTTTTTATCCACACAGAAACCACACTAATGCACTCACATAACCTTCACTATCATTACTTGCATCAGGGTTCATACTGCTGCTTTTCTGTTGAAAGTTGCTATGAACACTGCGAATATAAAGTACATTTCCTCTCTGCGTAATGGGAAGGATCTCTTGTGTGTTTCTGGTAGTCTGAAGGAAGAATGAATAAGAGAGATGACTGTCAGGAAGTTGAGTTTGATGATGTTGGGTATACCGGTATATATGATGCCTGCCACTGTACGGGTACTTGTATATATATTTTTAAACTCCATTCAACTGTAACTTCCACGACTAATCAAATCATAGTACAAAGAAGAACAGCACGTCATTTATTTACGATGCAGCAAACCGCAGCATCATATTCATACACAGACACTATCCGTCAATGATCCTCAGAGGGTCTACAGATCATAAGCTAAGCTCTCCCCTTGTGCTTAATGTTAACACTAAAAACTTCAGTGTGAGAGGAAACTGTAGGCACGCATTCTAAAATTAAAATGTTATTAATAATCTGGCTACTCTTCGAGACTGGCGCGGGGCGGGGTGGAGGTGGGACTAGCGCGTACGTGAGTGATGCGTGTGAGGCGTTATCGTCGAGCATCGCAGGCCGCATGGCCGTGCAGTACGCTGGCACAGACGAATGATCTCGAGCGTCTCTCGCGCCGCTCACGCGCGCACACGCACGCCTACAGAGGCATGATCGATAGTCATGAATGAAGGGCCCGGCAGCTCTGCTGCGTTTCGCTGGGACTGTTTCTGTTGCGAAACAGCACTCCACCAAATGCTCAATGTACCACTACCAGCCAGCCTTCCCGACTTCACCTAATCGTTGGTGGGCGTGAAGAGGTTCCACGTACAGCGGGCTTGAAAGAAATCACTGCAGGACTAGAAACACCGGCGTGGGTGGTGCATGTGGAGGAAGTGTTTGGTCAACGGTTGGGGGTAATCACGGGATGTTGCAATCCCACTTCAGTTTTTACCACCGTCATCAAATCACCGTGGTTCACCAGTTGACACACAATGTCTAAACTTCAGAACCACCATGGGAGGATCAAAAAATCCAATTCTGATTAATACCAATTATAACTACATGTATACTACACACCATGTACCACTGGGGCATGGGCCATTTTGTTTTGTTTTGTTTTTTTGGGGGGGGGCCTGGGGTGATTATTACTTCTGTGTGTGGAACATAAGCAGTACACGTGAAAAAAATTCTCACATACGGATATGATTTGATAGTTTCTGCTTATTTTGCCACTTGTTAAATTTACAGGTGTTTAAATGATAAACCTTTAGCCAAAGGAAAAATGTCAACCAGTCCTAGGCGTCTGGCAGGGCAACTACTATAGCTTTCCAATTTTTATGTCTTAGGTATCAAACCACCGACCTTGGAAGCACTGTTTAAAATGATTTTCTTGCTGTGTAATTTCTGTTCCACACTAATCTGACAGTCACAAAGTGCTCAAACATATATGCAAGCCCACGTAAGGACCCACCCACCACTACCAATGCAGAATCAAAATACTTGTACATTTAATTTTGGCTGACATTACATTTTTCCACTGTTGAAAGATTCACCAAACAAAATCCAATTTCCCCTGCCTGCTGTCCACTAAATGTACACGGGACTTAAATTCCTTTGCTGTTTAGTCTTTTCTAGGCACTTCCACCCAATAAGCCTTGGTGGTCAGATGGCACAATGGATAGCACTAACGCTTAATAATATTGATCTCCCTCCTGTGTACTGAAAACTTACATGAAACTAGCACATTTTTTTACCAAAAAAAAACCAACCCTGTACACACATGCTAAATCAGGGTTCCTGGTAATTATAACACTTGCATGGTAATGCATGAAAGCCTAAAAAATTACATCTTGAAAATTGATTGAGTGAAGTATACCACTTAAATATGCCTCTTTGAGAAGGTACAATGAAAGTGCACCAAGACGGATAACTTTTTTTTACATGAACATTTGATTCCCTTTTTATCAATTTTACCAGCAAAGTAAAACAAAAACCATGGGCGGGTGGGGTCTTATTTAGGTTTAAAGTGCTTAACTGTTGTGCAACAAGAGTAGGCCAGTGATAAATTGCAGGCTTTTGACCAGCTGCAAGTCAACTGAACAAAACTCAGAAGTATGCTTTGTGACAGAAACAATGAACCCAGCCATTCATGCAGTGATGGCTACTGATTGCAGTCAAGATTCCAGAAATCAGGCAACAGTTCCTCCACTGAATAGAACTAAGACATGCAACAAGCAGAATCCTGTCATCTCTTCTACAATCTGAAACATGCTGCACTTTTTTAATTTAAAAAAAATACTTGAAAAATACCCGTTAAAAATCAAGGGAGACTGAAGATACTCTTTACATTAATCATACTTCAAACCTCTGCAAACATCTAGGAAAGAACCTACCCCATTAACTTCTCATTTAGTGATTTTTTTCAAGGCATGCATAAATTTCAAACTTTTTTTATAGTATTTTGTGCAATTTGAATCATCCAGAACACATTCCACATTATGCATGAAGTGGCCTCATATTTCATAGCCATGCCACAATCTCTTCACACTGCAACTCCTGCAGACAGTCTTGACATCTTTTTATCCGAGTGCCCTAGTGTACATAAGGACGCGGTTTCCATCCTGAAATTTATTCTGACAACTGTAGGTTCCTTACCTCACCACATTAACCTACAAATAGTTTGCAAACTAATGAAATAAATCTTTATGATTACTGTTTTTATAAACTTGTCAAATCTCCCATTCATGTGTAAAATGGCTAGTCTTTCGAGCCAGGAAGATATCTGTTGTTATGCACTCTTGTCTAGTCTCTTCTTTGATTTGAACTTGGGCCTGATTTCCAAGATGTCAAAATATGATACTACATGTACACAGTATACTTCTAATGTGCTGTGAATGTAAGGTGGACATCTGCCTAATGGTGCTTCTTGACTGGGTAACTGTTTGCTGAAGAGTTCTTGCCTCCTGCCAAAACCAGCCAATAGGCATTACAAAAATTTGGTTGTGCTCAGTAAAGAAATGCCTTTACAAGGCTGAACATAGATCGTGACATAACAGCATGCTTGCCAGAACCAAAAAACCATGTCTTTTCAAAAGGAATGTCAAGAACAATATAAGTACTGTGGTCACTATAGCCAGTTTTCAAAACCACCATTCAGCATCAGATGAAATAAACCAAAAGTTTATCTGCAAAGTCTCATCACAATGCATCAAACTTTTAGAAATATATGTACCACTGATAAAACCAACAGGGTCTCCATGACCTCATGGTTATGCACATTTTCTCTCATTCTTACACATATTATCATGGGCACATTCACTTCTGAAAAAAAAAGAAGGCTGTGGCATCTGGACAAAACTGGAGGAATTTTTCTCACTAAATATCAATCTTACATGATAAGTGCTAGTAGCTGGGGGAGGGGGAGGGATGTACACTTGCAACACACTGGTTGCAAAAGTTGCATGCCCAATGCTAAAGAAGTGTTTTTGATGCTTGTACACTGGATATACATCTGTATATGCATCAACACCTGCACATGCTCTCTTCCTCCCTCCCACATCATGTAATTCTACACTTACCAGGTTGTGCCACTCATAACAGATCACAATTTTACGCTGACTTTTCAAACATGGATAAATCATATTATGCTTTAAATTTTCTATAATAGCTCAATTTGCTTACAAATCTGTGCTATCAACTTACACTTACAGTCTTAAACAAGACCCCACTTCTTTACTGATACACATGCGCAGACCTGTTTACTTTATTTTCCTTTGGACGTACTATTTCTGAGTTCATATTTTTTGGAAAAGTTGCATTCTTGTTAATGACATATCTTTGCATAATTCTCCACTGGAATATCTATGATTACAAGAAAATGGTATTATGGTAATTCTAAATTAAAGCTCAAATTAGAAGTGCAATTTACTTGATTTTCCTTCTCTATGTTAAACAATATTTTCTTGTATATGTTACAAATATGTCTTATTATTTATCACATTTATCACATTTTGGCCATATATACAAAATACTCTGCATTCCATAGTGGGGGAAAAACCCTCTAAACTCACACAGCACCATGCACCATGCTCCTTTAGCATCAAAACCTGTGTTTTGTTTGGTTGGTTTACTGCTTAACATCTAGTTGCAAACTAGGATGGAGCTGCTTGAGACAAGTTAACCTGTATGCCACACGTGGGACTGCTGTCACAACACAGGCTTCACTCTCACCCAGTCACATTAAACTGACACCTGGCCAACCAGTCCTAGTACTGTTCCCAATAGTGCCAAGCATCTGACAGGACACCTACTACTAGATTGCCAATTTATAAGCCTTAGGCAGGACTTGGCTGGGGCACAAACTACTGACCTCCAGGTCTGAAAGCAGACTTCACAAACTACTGACCTCCAGGTTTGAAAGCAGACAACTTTAGACCACTGAGGCAATCAAAAATATACGAAACAAAGAAGCACTTACTAAAGTACTGGACGAAAAAGACCAATACCAAAGATTCAAGAGTGGTCATTTAGCATTATGACAACAAAATTTGACATCCACACAGTACTACGACACACCCATCCAAGGGGAAACAGTGCACAAAGGGAAACAGCAGGGGAATGAAACTCCTGCTGAACAGTGGCAGATCCAACATGTCATTCTTAAGGGAGAAAACAGTGTGCAACAGTTATTGCATGTGACTGACCTGCTATGGAGCCGTCATCCATGTCTTGCACACTCTTAGTCTATGACCCAGACATCTAATTCCACTTTCAGCCTTATTAGGTTTTACTTATGCAGTAGCCAGCAAACTATGATCTGGTGTCCTCCTCCCCACCCCATCGTCCCTCCCTGCACTTCCCTTTTTGTAATTAGTTCACAAACAGGCTTTAACCTTATTTTCTATCAACATTTTATAAGTAGTGCCCAAAAATTATTTCTCACATTACATGTATTTTTGTGCAGTGTAATGATACTATGCATCAAGATACATGTAGCAAGTTTACATTATCACTGCAGATGGGTATAGATGCTGACTTTTAACTCTGACACATACATCAAGAAGGTCAAAATCATTCCACTTCTCTATACACACACTTTTCCATTTAAAAATGCATAAAAATCAAAATAAAGAGAGACCTGCAGATGCTTGATAGTATACAGACACCCTACACTAGCTGATGAACTTCCATATGGCATAAAGTAGTAAAATATCTAATAGAAGAATTTCCTTTTTAAATGAATGACAACATAAATCATGAAATGTCATTCATTATTATAAACCTAATCATACTAGTAATGCACCAGACATGTCTGTATCAAATATATTATGTCTTAATCCTTGTTTTTAAAATCATATAAAAAAATGAAAACAGCTGAAAGTACCCAGTGACATTCACACCAAAACTGACAGATCAGCAAAACATTGAAAGAAAGAGTGGAAAATGAAATTTATACTGTTAATGATTTTTTGCAACTTGACTAGATAAGATTACAAAATGTCTTGTACAATATAGTACTTACATAATCACCATGACTCTCAAGCTGCTTGACTTTACACAGAATGAAACATATGCTAAAGCCTGAACCACTTTTGAATGCACTGCCACGTAACAACACGCATGCAGCTTATTGCAACCAAAAGTACGTTTTGTCTTACTACTACTAATAATAATAACAAAACATTACGCTAGCTTAACGCTGATCACAGTTGTGAAAGACCGGTGACACTATAGCTCCTCCTGATGTCAAAACGACCGGACACCGACGCAAACTCAGCAACCTATAGCATTATCTCGCCTACGCGCCGCGTCCTACTGCTTGCTGGGCTACCCGACTTGCTGTTATGATTTAGCACTGTTCAACTGCACCTACTGTTGCAGACGACAGATTTGAAATCGGGTTGTAAGTGTGAACTTCACAAGGAATTCTTCCCCTTTTCACATTATGTACAACAACACGCAAGAACTGAAGCAACCTATCGATTTACCTGTTTTGAAGCTAGCTGTAAACGAAAAGAATTGAAACTCCAGACCGTTTGTCGTTGTCGCTAGCTAGCGCAGTAGCAGACGAGTGGACGAACAGCTGTCACAAACGCACGGAGACGCAACAGCAAAAAACGAACAATGCGTTCAGTTTTCTCACTCCAAAGGTTTTAGGGAAAGTCGTCCCACAGTTACTTTAAGGTTGATGTGCTAAAACTTGTGACATGTCTCTATAGTCACAGATACACTTTCTTATCAAAGCTAATTACGAGCAATATGGTGCAAAATACACACTACAGAACAAGCTATTCAGACACTTCATGCTTTCCCTAAATTTGTAAGCGCATACACGAATAAAACGGACGTAGACAATAGTACGTAAGACGTTTGACTAAATCCGAACTAAGGGTGCATGGTATCCTGCTATAAATGTGGAAAAGAAATGCAAAAGTTGAAATATTTCCATTACCTGCGAACTAATCCGCCATGATGAATATTTTTAGAGGAAATTGGGCAAAGAATGTCGGGATAGATTGTCACAGTGCTACTCTGTCAGAACTTTTTAATGGGATTTTCCGTCAGCCTATGTTAAACCTCGCATAACTAGCGAAATGTTACTTCGATAATCATTCTGCTACTACAGCATTCTGTATAGCTTGCCATAACAGTTCTAGAGCGATATGAATAGCCTTTTCTTCACATTTTCGGCGGTGGCCGTCACGTGGTTTGACGTCATAAAACGGGGTGGGGGGAATTTCCCTTAGCGCGCTGTTTTGTGGCAGAAGAAATAAGAACGGATGGTACCAGCAACCAAGACTACCTCTACACATGATTATCTCTGGTTAGAAGCGCTCATAAAAAGCCGAAAAGGTGTAGCTTCTGCATTCTGGGTTAGTCAATTAAGCGCTCGATGATCACGAAGATGGAAGGGGAGGGATTTCCCAGGAGGGCACGCCCCCTTTTTGTGCTATTATTGGCTGTTTATACATGTGCTCCAGCTGTTATCAGTGGCGTATATAGCAGCTATATATCACCAGCAAACCTGTGGCGTTTCTGAGACATATTGTTTGCCCTAGCAAGAGGTGTGTTTTGTTTTGTTTTGTTTATTGAGGCATCACCTCGTGTTTTAATTCCTTCGATGGACCAATTGTGACAGCTAAATCTGATCGGTTCTCGAACATGATCGTTTATAGCGTGTTATAAGTCAGAATTCTGTGAAAATTCATTTCTTCGATCTGATAATTCTCAGGGAGTCGGCGGCATCTTAATCCAGCTTTTAGAGTTCTGCTGCGCGGTTTGCATGAGGAAATGAAAAAAGATAGGTGTCCGATTGGGTTTATCCGATACGAGCGATTGAGCCGCAGGGCCTGCTAGGCCTGCATGTTTTTTTAACTACGTTCACCTGTGCGTGCAGAGAGATATGATTGCCCATGCAACCAGTCTTGAGCTTGGCTGGGCTCGGCAAGGTTGCATGAGTGTTTGTGTCTGCACTTTAGTCCATAAAAGCGATCGTAATTAAGGTCCATATTCCTCCTTATATGGACTCGTGAAAATGAGATAGAAGTGTCCATGGAATTCAACGATGAGATGAATTATATGGGTCATAGTATCTTATCTTCATACGAGTTCCCATAATTTTCAGAGAATGAATGCGTCCTACGGACCTATTTATTTTATATACGGCTAAACAAGACTATGTGAGGTAAATGCACATGTATTCGTGTTGTCATTTCTGTAGTTCTTAGTATAAGTATAACTTAGCCAGTGTGTTTCGATCAAGTATATATATACCCTCGCAAGAAGATGTCTCGAAAAGTTAATCACGTATCCGGAGTTCCCAACATTGCTTTTGTTTCTCCATATATGAGTTGTCTTCTGGAAACTTCTGTCAGGTTCTGAGGACTTCAGTCGCATGTCCGAAATAGCTGCTATACTATGTGCTTTGCTGGAAGTATATACAATTACTATAGTGCATTGCCGACCCGTCTCTCACGCTTCCTAGCAAATTCCACTGGGTTCTCGAAACTTCCACACAGTTCTGAATGGCTGTTCAGTTCTGAAAGGCCAGATGTCTCCGAAAGAAAAATAAATTTAAAAAAAAACTACAGAGATAAAGGGAGGGGGTTTTCCAGTTCCGACTTTAAGCTCCCATATCCTGCGATTGACATCATCGTAACCATGGCAACACCTAGACAGGAACTTCACACACACACACTTATGTCCGCACGTGCGCTCGCCTCATTTGGCTTCATGGGCGTTTACTGCGCATGGGCTGCACGTTTTCTCCTTAATTGTCAAAGAGTACGGATCTTATTTGGGGTGGGGCTGCTTGCTCTCAGTGTCTCCTGAAGATTCAAAGAATCAAAGATTTATGGCCCACCAGGTCGCTTTCTTTCAATGACACCCGATTCCAGTTTGGAACATCAAACAATGGCTTAACATATCTAAATGTCAGCGTTCCCCAACAATTTAATGACTGGAGTTAGGGGCTGGAAGGAGACAAGCAAAGCAGACTGCTGAAACCTGCCACTTTTATAGCGAACCAACCAAAACAAACTTGCTTTAAAACAGATATATAAGAAACAAGTCACGAAAGAAGACAAACTTGCGCATTTAATAATTTATGACAAGGTTCTTGTATCCTACAGTAAAGGTTGTGCTTGCTTATAGACAATTGTGGTCAACTTTCCTTGGCAGTTGGTGGGCGCTCTAACAAATATTTCTTGGCAAAGTTGTTTACTTGTTCAAATCCTGATTTGAAGAATCGTGGCAAAACAGTCCGACTGTTAAGTTTTGTGCGGAAGGCCGTTTGAAGCAAACAGAGTAGGAAGGATAAAACGCAACAAACAAGCGAAGAAAAGAAAGAAAGAAGAAAGGGAGGGATGAAAAAGGAAGAAATGAAAGAAAGAAAAGCTTTAAAAGAATCCGTTCTGGTGAAAGAAATTGTCTGCACAAAGGCACGCTAGCTAGACATGAAAGCTCTCATTTCGTCTAACATATACTTGTTATTAATTCATTTTTTTCCATACTTGAGCAGGTGACGGAAACGCGAACTTTTATCTAATTCTGGTTATCCCACCGGCACTTCTTCCAACTATTAATTTGTTTCTATGCATCCTTGTTTCTCCCCTACTGGCTTGCGCATACCTCCCCGTGTTGGCAGCTGAGAGGCTCACTCACACTCGCTCACTCACTCACTAACCCACCCACGTACTCACTCACCCACTCGTTCGCTCTCTCGGGAGACAGAAAACATTATTGGAAAATGAGAAAGAGAAGGGCGTGCACCCGAGAGAGTGAGAGAGGGAGGGAGGACAGGGGAAAGAGGGGTAAGGGAGAGGCATAGGGAGGATAAAAAAAGTTCTAAATTATGTTAAGTAAGCAAAGAGAAAGAAAGAAAGAAAGGAAGAAAGAAAGATAGAAAGAAAGAAAGATAGAAAGAAAGATAGAAAGAAAGAAAGATAGAAAGAAAGAAAGAAAGAAAGAAAGAAAGAAAGAAAGAAAGAAAGAAAGAAAGAAAGAAAGAAAGAAAGAAAGAAAGAAAGAAACCTAGCTGTCTCTCCCAAACTCCAAGCTTTTTGGGGGGGGAGAAGGGGGGGGGTAACCTCATTTGCTACCAGTGGGTGCACACATGTAGGCACGGGATACTGGAGCCTGTGAGTGTGTGGGTGGATCGTGAAATTATTTATAAAGAAGCCTTCCCCATCCTAGTAACATGTACACAAGCGCGCGGAACACATAAACACACACACACACACACGCACGCACACGTGGGCACACGGATCAGAATTTGCAATTTAAAATACAAGGCCTGGGTGTGATGACAAATACCTGTCGTTGTTGAGCGACTGACCAATCCATCAAACAGGAAGCGTTGAACTATATCTCCATCTGCACTACCCAAACACAGGAATAGTTGTTTCAAGTGCACGAGGAAATGAGTGTGTATATGGATCCGTGCGTGCGCGCGCGCGTGCGTGCGTGTCTTAGCCAGACGGGAGCAGCATGTGAGTGATTGGGGTTGGCCGTGACCCAGACGCCACATCAGCAACAAACTAATCTGGTGGTCGGAGGGGTATTATGCCCGCGTGCGTACGTGCGTGAGAGAGAGAGAGAGAGGGGGTCGCTTGAGAATTACATTCCACGAATCACACACCCACACACGTAGGCACGCACAGGAACAGACAGACAGACAGACAGACAGACAGACAGACAGACAGACAGACAGACAGATCATCCATGTTCAAATACAACATCACAAGGATTTTGACGTCAATTCTTTAAAAGCAAAAAGCAACATCAAAACGTTTTCTGAGAGATGAGCTGCAATATCTGAAGTATCTAGTCTTCCCTTCCCAGAAGCCGTCTCAAGGCAAGTTCATTTTGTGTACTTTTACTTTCGCTTTTACAATGCCAACACGTACAGCAGGCCAGTGATTCTCATGCCAGCGTACCCCTCGACTTAAAGTCCAAATGCGCTTCGAGGTTTGACACAGCAGATAGAAATGCTTAGTTTGACTCGCGAGAGGTTGGTGCCACAAGGCATCCTTTATCACGCATTATCTCTCTTCAAGCGGCTTAGCTGCGCTAGGTAAGACAGATCTTTAGTGATGGATCGCAGGCACCTTCAAACAAACGGCATAAAGTCTGCAGTAGATATGCTCAGCCACAATGCGAAAATATATCCGCCTTCAGTGAACAGGCTTGGTCCAGAAAGCTTACATGTTTCCGTAATTTAAAAAAAAAGTAGATGCTGAATAATGTGCATTATTCTACAGATTGAAGAAGTGGACATCTTTCGGGTGAGTTTTTTTTTTTTGAATTGATCTGTTTCATAAACGCAATCTGTTTGCTACAAACGATGTATGGTCTACACGGTGTGGAACGAAGGAGTGGGATCTTTTGAGGGAAAAACCTGGATTCTTGAAAGATCTGGGATTTTTTTCCAGGACATGTCGCCTGAAATGACGAAGAAAAATGCTCTGAGTGGATAGTGGAAACTGTCCATTGCAAGATAAAATGAAGAAAGACATCTTCCATAGTTCATCGGAAGGACGCAGGACAAAACATCGGAAACTTGTCATGGGCTGGAACCTGTTGCCTCCTTTACGGACACAAAAATACACTTGCAGTCTGTGCGATTTATGGTCACTTTGTGACAAGACGAAGGTAAAATACTCAGCTAAAAGGACCTTACAGCCTCAGATATGAGCGAGAAAGATTTGAACACTAATGCAAAAGATCCCAGATCCGGGAATATCTAACTTTATTGTTGACAATATGTGACTGAAATTGGTGACGTGCAGTGCAGCCTCCTGCAGCCATGCAACTAACCGAATATGACGAATTCGAGGTTCTGGGGTGGGTGTTAAGTTCTCTCTATCTCGCGCTATCGCATTTCCGGGAACGCTTCAATTAGGTGTGTGTGTTTTGTTTTTTGTTTTTTGTTTTTTTGTTTTTTTGAAAATCTTCTTTCGAATGAGAAAGTGCACACGAGATTTGTTTTCGGAGAACTGTAATTAAGTTAGTCTTATCCGGGTTCGAGCAAAGTTAAGTCCCGTACGCTGAAAGTACACTTTCTGTTTCTGACTTGAACAAGGCTAACAGCCGCGTAAGACATAGCGAAGATACACATTCGTCCGGTAAATAATACTAAAACCTCAAATCAACCCTCAACAGAGCAGAAGCGATACGGCGCTTGGAAAGTTACTGACAAACGGTGAACTGATTGGGCAAACGTTATAAAAGAGGATAAAAAGGTTGCGATGTCAGCAGGTCCCCGGTATCTTAGACGAAGATTTAAAAAAAGGGGGGGGGGGGCAGGTGGAGCTTAATAGGAAAGACCGATGAGGATAGGAACGGTTTCCTAGGTCCCAGCTGATAATTAGGCTTAAGCATTGTGGGGAAAACGCAACTTTGAGGCGAGCATAGTAGCTGAATCTGCGAATGTGCGCATGCGTAGGCGCGTGCGCACACGCGCGTTGTTTCAATCAGCTGCTCTGAGGCAGAAACACCAACGTCGCCTACTGACTGCGGAGTTCGCAAGGGATGGGATGGAGAGAGTGGGAAGATAACTGAGCGCAGACTTAATGAAGAGATATGAAAGAAGGTGATGAAAGCAGCATGTAATTGACTCTCACCGCAAGGGGTGGGTGAATAAGATATTCACACTTCATGTACGGCATATGGCTTTACTACAAAGTTGATAGATATGCTCCATTTCATATCGCTTAGGTCACAATTCAGTTATGTAGCAAATGAACTTCCAATCTGTTTTGGAGCTTTTCTGCCTGAGACAAGTGAGGAGAAGCTTTTTGAAAGGGAGAGTGGAGGAGTTGCTACCGGTATGGCGCAAACGACAAAAGTACAGCGTTGAAATGAAAGAGAGTAAAAACTTAAATAATAAAAACAAATAAACTGTAAAGTGAAAGCAAATTAGAACCAGAGAGTAAAAGATATGAAGAGTACAGAGTGTCTGTTGAGGTACTGATGACGTAAATGACAAATAAAAGGGACATAATTCAAACAACTGAATAACTGGTTGCATGGGTATTTATATCGCGTCTTGTTACAACTTTGCATATCCTTAGGAGTTACGAAAGAAAAGAAGAAGAAAAGGTGAAGTTTAGCTTCTTCTGGGGGTCGAACAACATGACGCATTTACTCTAAACGAATACAGCCAGTACAACACGCTTATTTCCATGTACGGGCTATTTCAGTTCCATTCGCTTCAGCAGCGTGAAGGGAACTCATTACTTAAAACCTACGTGGACTCATACTTCAAGGAGCGCTATAGAGGGGAGAACTTTCATTATTTCATTACTGTTTATACAGCTTTATGAAAGAATGTCTTCATCACACGCTTAAACGTTCGTCGAAGATTACATAAAAGCTACAACCGGATTGGTTGCTTCAGACGGTAATCAAGAACTCTTCGACAAGCATTTTCCCGGTTAAGAAAAGGTTTTGGAAGAATATGTTTAAGGCATCAAGCTCGGATGAAAACAAGCCTTCGTACTTACATTTCTTCGAAATACGGATTTGGGAAATTAAGAGTGCAGTCTAAGTTTCAAAACGACTTCGAAAAACAATGTACAAATGATGCATAAAGATATCTATATGCAAGATTCTTAGATCAAAGACCTTCAGCAAATGCCTTCTCAACCTTAAATCCCTTGCAGTATACTTACACCGTAGTGATCCAAGCTTACAAATGAAACACTCTAACTAAACAGAGAAATAATTTAAACTCGTATGAAAACATACTTTGACAAATTATGCATAAAGATATCTATACGCAAAAATCTGAAATCAGAGACTTTTCAGTAAACACTTTTTCAACCTCTCTTTGATCCCTTGCAGTATACTTATAGTCAAAGCTCGCGAATGCACTCCTTTAGCAAAATAGAGAAAATAATTTAAACTTGTTTGATAAAGCCGAACATTTTCACAATTACGAACCTCCACGACCCTTGATAAAATATTGCGTTATCTTAATTTCAATTACGTAACCTCAGTTTGTTATATACTTACTAGAAGCCACAGGCCAGGCACGCTGTAAAATGTACGAGATTCACACTAAAGCTTAATCAGAAGCAGTCAGCGTTGTCTAGCATCGATGTCTGGCTACTTCTGATAACGGAGAAGATAAAACAGCTATATAACTGGCTATATGGTTAGGGGGGTTTTTTGTTGGTTTTTTTTTCGTTGTTGTTTTTAAAGAAGACTCTACTTTGCTTCTTTTTCACTCATACAAAATTCTGTACTTTAAAAGTTCGCTTGGTTTGCTATCTATGTCTACGACCTCGGACCTACTTTTTCTCCCTAACACTTTAACCCTATCTTTCAAACTCTCTTTCTCCTACCCCCGACCCCTGACCGCAAAGCATGCGGGAACTTCCGTTTTTTTGTTTGTTTTTTTTTTGTTGTTTGTTTTGCTCGACTCAGTTTCGAAGCATTCACAGTTGTTCGCGACTAAGCACAATCAAAAAAATACCGCTGTCTTTGCGTGTGGTGGCTTGACACGGCATAAAAGACACACAAGACCCGGAAGGAGAGATTATGAGGAGGAAGAGAGAGAGAGAGGTAATGTATTCCCGTCGGCAAATTCTGTGAATGTGATAAACACTGAGTTTCTAAAAATTGTGACATGGGATCTGTATCAATCAAAGGGCGCATGCACACATGCACACGCGCGCGCACTCACAGTTTATCGCAGACCTCATGCCTAGCACCACTCACGTCAACTCTGACAGCAGGATTTTCCACCAAAGGTAACTATTAATAGTAGAAAGCAAACGTAAGTGAACTTCAGCCACGAGCACACAGCACGTGCCAGATCACAGCGTTGGTTAACCACGCGCGTGAAGTCCAGTGCACGAACCGGACCTTTTCACAATTACGATCCAGCACATGCCGTTTGTTTTCATCTGCACAATAATTTTGCAATGCCCATGCACGTGCACCGTGCGTGTCAACGCCCTAGTTAGAAGCATAGGAAAAGAACTGTGCGGGCGCGGCGTGATTGAGGCCCCACTGGAAACGATTGAACCAAGCATTGGAAACGGGAGTCGGGAAACAACGTCTGGCTTAAACTGCATAGAGGGTTTTATCCCTTTCATACGCGTATGAAAGTTCTGTATATAGAATGTTACTTAACTTGCATGAACAAGGGATGCTTCACTCGAATTTTATTCACTCGGTTAAATCACTACTGCAAGAACTGGGACTGAATGGCTTATGGTTAAATCAGAATAGTTTGAATGTGACGGATAAATGGTTTAAGAACAAAGTAGACAGATGCTTACAAGATCAATATATTAAACACTGGTTCGAGGAATTAAACACAAAACAGGTATACACAAACTACAAAATTCTCTACTTTAAAAGTTCGCTTGCTTTGCTACCTATGTCTACGACGTCGGGCCTACTTTTTCTCCCTAACACTTTAACCCTATCTTTCAAACTCTCTTTCTCCTACCCCCGACCCCCTAACCGCAAAACAGGTATACACAAACTACAGAATACTCAAAACATCATTTAAGCCCGAACCCTATCTCAGAGTGTTACCACCTTCTCATTGCCGCCTGCTATTAAAATTCTTGACATTAGATAGTAACTTCCCTGTTAACAAACTCAGACACGAAGACATCCCTAGGCATGAACGATTATGTACGCTGTGTGACAGAAAAGACATAGGTGATGAATACCATTATATTTTCTTATGTGAAAAATTTACAGCTGAACGCAACACCGCACTGACACCATACTACTTGAGCCGGCCAAATACATTTAAACTTTATAAACTCTTTTCTTGCAAAAACAAAACTGTATTGACCAAGTTAGTGAATTTTGTTAAAATACTTCTTAGTAGAGTACATTAATGAATAGATGAATATGTGCCTATGTTTTTGTGTGTGGGTACGTCTGGTTGCGTGATTGAGCGTGTTATTTGGGTGTTTACTAATCACTGATTTTATTTATCAATATATGCATATTCTAATGTCATGTGAATTTATGATTGATGTGTTTTTTGACAAGTTTTTTTTCTGAATACCCCCTGAGGGTAAAAGAATAAAGAAACTTTGAAAACTTTGTAAAAACGCCCTTGGAACATACGGGGGGAACAGGCCGTGGGGCCGCTTTTACAAAGGGAAGCACAGATACGAATATTCTTCCATCTAGCGTGGGCCTGAAATTTTCTTCGGGGTTGTTTCCTAATACTGCTCGCCCACTTCACGTCATCTGGGACTCCCAGAGGTACATTTCCCGGCTCTAATGGAAGGCCGGAGAAAGGAAAGCGAAATTGATTGGCCAATTGAAATATTAGTGATTCACGAAAAGGGGGCAAGGGGAATAATCAAGAGGCAGTAACGATTTTTGCCACAAAGAAAGTGATTTTTTTTTGGTTCGGGTTAAGGCTATGCCACCCTGCATTCGACAAACAGATTTTTTTTGGTCAAAACAATTCCAAACACGAGGCCGTTTTTGTGACATGCTCGACGATCTTTTGGCAAACAGGTTTGGCAAACTGCCTCCTGTTTCCATTTTACGACATACTGCTATTTTCCCCAAAATGTTTGGGACAACAGCGTGCAAACGAGAGTTCCACATCGTGACTTGTTTTCGGAAGTTAGACTAAGAACAACCATGAGACTTAAATTTTCAATATAACGTCAAACTTTCTCGAGTAACTACCGATTCTGGCAAATCTTCGCTGTGCGTGTTTATAGGAGCTCTAGTCAGAGACATGCAGGATCGAGTTCGATGAAAGTCTGTCCATATTGTCATAACCTTTGACAGGATTCGACGTTTAACTCTTGTATCAGCGCATGCTTGGCGCCATAATATAATGTAATGCTTACTTTGTTTCTCTTTGTATATACATACTAGAAAAAAATGCAAATTTTCGTTCTCTGCATTTTTAAAGGGGATTAATACTTACATAATGAACCAATAACAAGCTTCAGTTCAACTTTACAAAGTTAGAGTGGCTTGACAACTTTTATTTTAAAGTTTGCCGATGTTTGTCTGATGAATCATTTTCTCATTTTTAATTTAGCTTTACGATTCTGTTTCTTTACGAAACTGCTAACAAAAATATTTCTTCGTTTGCATAGGTATTAGTGGGGTCTGCTATTATACACGCTGACTTAAAAGGGACGCTTGTTTTAACAAAACCCTCTTTCCGGACTGTCAGCTAGAGTGACCCGAGAACTCAAAAACAAACAAACAAACAAAGTTGTACAGAACAGTTTCTCCAAAAGAATTTGTTTGCCAAACAGTTTTACAACCTCGTTTTTCGTTGTTCCAGTAGCATAGCCATCAGAGGTTGTGCAAGGTACGAAATTTTTCTTTTCCAAGCAACGTTTATTGAACGCTTCGCTGAAGAGTTCCAAGGGAGAATGTTCACCAATCCTTATTAATAGGGTAATTGTCTCTGCTTCGCGTCACAGGACGCCACATGTGCTCCTTGCGTATCTCTTTCCTCCATCTTTTCAATCGAGATGGAAGCAATTATACGCTATTCATCCAACCAAATCATAATTCATACGTACATCCTCCACATCTATAGCAATATGGCATGGTTGTTTTTAACACTAACAGCTGCTCCTCGTAAATTAAGGTTTGTGCAATGACAACCAACGACGAACGTGGGAATTAAGTTTCCTCATAATTTCCGATTGTTTATTGTACTGTGCAGGTCTTGGCTACCACTCTTCGGTCTTGGCTTGCCACAGTTGAGTGGAAGAGTTCAGATTTTCCTGAGGAAACAAACGAATTTCTGAATTGCAATGCAGTGGGAGGAGTTTGGGGGGTCGGGGGATTCGAGGATGAAAAATAAATTAGCATCCTGTTTCTAACTATAACTACATGATACACACCTGTACCTAATCTAATTGGACAGAAGCTATTTTGTTTCGGGCGGCTGTCATGTATACAATCTTTACGGACCGGTATCTTTCCTGTATGATATAACAGCACGTAAAAACTTTAATTCACTGGAGCCAATCAAATGACGAGCTCTAGTTAGGATGTGTAAAAAGTGAAGCCAATCAAATGGCGAGCTATATTTCGCAGGTCTTTCCGGGGGCGGAGGGGGGAGGGGATGTTTCGGAGGAGTGGGGGCTAGGGGTGGGTGGGGTATAGCCAGTAAAGATCTTCCAGGAAACTGCAACGTTTTCAGTGGTGACCCTAAGAGATTAGCATATTTTACGTAAGACTGTATTTTGATTGGCTCCAGTTTTTCTGCGCTTTTTCAAGCTCATAAGAAGACGAGGATGTTTAAAAAAAGATTTGTGTCATTGAGTGAAATTCTCTACAAAGGTGGCTTGGCTGGTAAAGTCCTAGGGTCGCTCTCAAAGACATAGCTACAACAGTATTATGCTTAGTCAGATCGTATGAATGAAATAACTCTAGAGAGGAGTATCTGTAAGTGTCTGCGTGCTGTGTGGGATCGTTATGATAGCTCGGCCCGTGAACATCGAACAGACCGATAGGGGGCCCACAGTTTTCGATGATCGGCTGCCATTGCATTGCATGCTGGGAACATTGCATTGCATGCTGGGATGCATGCTGGGAAATGGGCAGTAGGTCTACTGTGGTAGTATCTGTGTAACCTAACGGTAGGCACTTATTCTAGTATTCTCGTATTGAACCGATGGATGGATGGATGGATGGATGGATGGATGGATGGATGGTGATGGTGACGGTGATGGTGATGGTGATGGTGATGGTGACGGTGACGACGACGAAAAAAAGACAAAGAACTTACCGGAACGGCTGACTAGTTTGTCGGCGACCAGGACATATTCATAAAAATCCAGCGATCGACTTCTGTTCACATCCGCCTCTTTCATCGCTTCCTGTGTGTGAAGACATCAACAAGTGATGATGATTGATAGCCATGAAATAAATTCACGTACCATTATCTAATTGGATCTGTTAAGATCTTGTATAATGAAGACATGACGTGAAATATGATGAGGACTCATAACACTAAATTTGTGGTCAATATTACATCTTACAGAGTTAAACCAGTGCAAACCACAATAAAGACTTAGGACACTAAATATTTGGTATATATTGAATCTTACACAGAGTTACACACCACTATCTATTCTTGAATTTGAAGACAGGATAAAATCTCAAGTGTTGAAAAATTACATCACCCAAAATAGGCCGATGTTCTTGTCAATAAAGAAGGGATTTTAAAAAAATCCTCAGTAAGGAAAACAATATCTTTCAGACTTAATCAGCTGTTATAGTTGTACGTGAAAACATGCGTGTCTTTTAGAAGGAAACAGTTTGGTGGGGAATTTTGTATCCTTCCTTTTTTCTTACGCGTGTCTTCACTAATCGAAAAGATCTTTGCTGAAGTTTCGTTTCAGTCTTGCTTTTGAAGTGATGTTTATTTGTTAAATACCTGCCTGTCGCGTGCAATGCGCAGGAAACACAGAAGTGCAGTGAGTGCACGGCCCTTTTAAGTGGTGCTTCTTTCCTTTAACCGCACAACCATTCATCCCGTTCCTAAAACTCTAGCTTTTCAAAAATAATCAATCGAGACTGCAGTTAGCAAACGAGGATGAAGCTGACTGCCGAGCAAACAGACAAAAATTGTGGTCCTGGTGGTGGTGGTAGCGGGGGGGCTCCCTTCCTTTTCTTTTCCTTGGCCCCACAGGTCACGACCAAAGGGAAAAGTGAATTACATCGCCTTTTTCTGCGAAACTATGAGACAAAGCAAAGCTCAAAAATAGTGCATTCCTGGGAAAGAGAAACCCGTTTCACGTGTAAGAGACTATAATGACGACATTTTGGATTTTGCTATGGATAAAAATGTTACCCTTTTCCTGTAAACTAGCGCGCACATTTTCGACCAGCGATCTAGCTCATGCAGCAAAAGGAAACTTTCGTTCGTAAGGAAACGGTCAATATATATCGAGATTCGTCTAGACTTTGCGACGGCAGGAGAAATTCAATATGGGGTGACACTATCAACGAGTGTTTTCACAGGTTCCACAAAGCAGACCAGAATTTCTCGCGCTATCATCACATCTGGCAGGAATAATAACCTAAGCTAAGAAGCTGTTGTGCAGGAAACGCCTTGCTTTATATCATACACGCAATGTTTTGCAAACTCACTGATCAATCAAAACATCTAAATCCAACATCAAAACATTTTTGTAATTAATTAATGTATTTTCTTTTGGTGATCTAGTGAAAGTTTGCAATACTTTGTCGGTTCGCTGTGCTGCAGTTCAAAATAACTGCGCAACTGCACGGCGGGGTTGCCGCACAGCTTAGAAAAATATGAACATCCAGATGCATAATGGGGAGACCGCGGGGTTGTTTTTTCTTTCTCAGTCAGAGCAATTGCAACACTCGTCCCCCGCACTGTAATAACTTCCGTAAACTATTCCCACAGACGATCGAAGTAAAATCTCGCGGTTTCTGGAAAGTTGATAAACTCCTGAAGGTAAGACTGTGGCGTGAAAATATGAAGATTTTTTTTAAAAAACCTAAGAAATAAATCCTTTTCCCCCTTACATCTCTCTTCCTTTCTCAAGTACGAAATCAGATCCAGTTTGTGAATGTGTTTAGGTGTTACTGGAATATGTCAGTAACTATAAATATAGTTTAGTTTAAACATAGACATGAATACACTGGATTAGAAACTACGTCACTTCTTGGCCGATCCTCGGCAACGGATGCGCGCGCAGCTTCGCCATTGTAAGAAATGACGCACTTTGTCGACTTTGGCACAGATTATTTTAATATTTTGTGTAGCAGATCTTGTTGATAAAATGTCATGATGGAGATAAACTTTGCTTTCATATCCATAAATCCTGCGTTTAACTGACTGACTTTGATGGCTATTAGACTGCAATTAGAATATGTGAATCCGTGATTAACGATCTGGACTGAGTTTTGGAAGATTCAGTTATAATTACTGTTACTACATTTTTAACAAAGGGAGACTATATAATCGTTTTCGTCCTAGTGTTAAGTGAGGCAAGACGTACGCTGTTACAGATCTTCTCATTTGCCTTTGATCAGACTTTAGGTAAAAACGGGCCATTTTAAAATTAAAGCAAAGTCAAAACTTTCGTAAACTTTGCCAAGTTCAGGGCGAAACAGCATCTTATGTAATAAAGTCACAGCATCTCGCGCAGTAACTATAAAATTCTGGCGTTCCTGCCTATAAATCGAACCACTATGGAGCTGTGCATGGTGTGTTTCACATCGTGAACTTATTTGCCCCATTTTTGTTTTTGAGCAAATCGTCTAATCGTCCAATCTTTAAAAATCGATCAGTCACAAAGTGTTAGGTACTATCGTATATATAGTTTATGCCAAGTTTGGTTGGCCACAGCATCTTGCACACTAAATGTAAAATTATGGGGTTGAAGACAACCAATCAACACTATGAGGATGGTGTGCTTGCTGTCAAAATATTCTACAGATTTTTGTTGTTGTTGTTGTTGTTAAAATGTTTTCATCAGTTAAACTCGTCGTCTGCCTTTCCTTGTTTGTGAAACAAGACAACGCTAACTTTTGAGCTGAAGAGCATGAAATGAGACGCAATCAACTCAACAGCGCAAGAGTGGGTGCAGTGATTATCTTCTCCTGCCGTCCCTGATGATGGCAAGAGGCAGTTTCCAATCTAGGTATTCATGTCTGTGGTCTAATCGAGTGAACTACACAGTACGAGACAGATCTAACCAATAGGAATGGAAGTATCATGTCAAATTTTATTCGTCTTTAACTGTAAGATCCTGGTGCGATGGTATTGGCAAGCGTGAACTGGAGTTAACGTAACACGGACCTCCGCTTGTTGTGCAGTGAACTGCAGTCCCATGGAGGTCAGCGCACGAACAACCTGCACATCGTGAAAAGAAAACGACGTCAGCACCTGGCGGACATGCCACTGACGTGAAACTATTTAGCTATCCAACTGACTTCAGTTTGAATATCGCTGAGTACAGCACACGGTAGTCTAATGTGCGTCTTCACAGACAGTAGACCTTTTGATGGATTTTTTTTTTGGGGGGGGGGATGGGTGTATATATATATAGCTTTCCCTCCTCCATCCCGTAGCTAATGTAACATTCTAAAAAAAAAAGAAAAAAAGTCTAGATCAGTACATACACACACCCCTGAATACATCTATTCGAGTCCGTAGAGTACAAACCCCAATACTAAACAACTCAGTTTGAAAAATAAGCCGGAGGAAGTAGTGGTGGTGTGGGGGGACGGAAGGTGGTGAGTCAGCGAGAACCCTTTAAACCATCAGCACAGCTTCTTGAAGCTGACCTCGGAAAAGTCAAGGGAGCAGTCACAGTTGACATCAAATTCTTTGAACTTTGCCCAGTGTTCTTTGATCTGAAAAAGTTGAAAAGCGGCTACGTTGCCTTAAACGCCCTTTGAACGGCGTTAAGATTTATGAACTCTGTTGCTGGCATAACTACTGAATCGTTAACTCTCACAACTGCTGCCTATAAGGACATAATATTAGAACCAACTCCGATTGTCATCTCGACAAATGATGGAGGTACATGACATACCCAAGGGTGAAACTTTGTACCGGTAAACTTGTGCGCACTGTGAAGGCGCACTGTGTGTTTGCTGCGTTCACCTCTCCCTCTGTGTGTGTGTGTGTGTGTTTCGTTGTTTTCACTGAGTGTGTGCCTCGTCCGAGCGAAGTGTGCATGAAATGTGTTCTCGCGCGTTACAAATCCACATTTATTATTATTATTATTATAAGTGGCAGTTGTGCAACGCAGTTAATTAACACAAGAAAATCAATAAGATGTGTTACGTCTTCCTTGCCTCAGATCTCTTAATTTCGAAGTGCAACTTACAAAATCAATAGACAGATGAGGAAAGTGTTTCATGCAGTTGATGAAATTGACGACATTAGTTTTACGATCCACAAGTTCTGGGTTTTCCTCTACAACAGCAGAAACCACATACACACAAACATACTGATAATTTTAGTGCCTTTAACATCAAAATGCAAAATACAATTCTGCAGCGGTGAACAGTTAACTGTGTTGACAATGTTAAGTCCGCTCGCTCAGTTATCACTGTGGGATCAATATAATTTAAAATGCAATGAAAAAGCGGTTTCTGATTAAAAATAAAATCCTCAGGGAAACAAACATCGGGAGGAATCAAAACATTATGCGTTCTTATTTGTGTGACTGAAGTATATTTCAGTAAGTTCAGTTATATTTACATTTCCTTACATTTTACGGAGAACAGCATGACATATAACTATCAATAAACTAAAAAGCATAAATGAAAATTTACTGTGCGCTTTTATTGTGAATTTATGAAAGAGAGTGTGTAGCACATCCACAGTTATTTCTCTCACCTATAGGACCTTCGTAAACATCAAAATCTCCATTTTCGTTGTTTCCTCTTTTTCCCACTAAAAGCCTCGAGCTTCTTTGGCGCACTGGTGGCAATCTTTTTTTTTAAAACAAATATACCAGGAAAAATCAAACGGTACGCAGAAAATGGGAATCTTCTCATACAGTACATTTCATCCATTCCATGTCGTTTTATTCTAGAAACACAAGTTAAACATGCACGTTCAAAGACGCCCACAAAATATCCTGGCACTAACTCAAGTATACTTACTTATATCGAGAAACACTGGATACTCGCTTCACACGCTTCACTTTGAAATCCTGCCACAGAAAAATTCGCTCTTCGATTTGCCGGAGCAGAATCAGGGGCAGGATTGATGGGGGAAAAATTAATAAAGAACAAATGAGGACCGAGCGCTTAAATTATCGAAAGATAACTCCAACAAAAAATACTAATTGTTCATTATTTCCAGTCCCTTCACTTCGTATGTTATTTTCCTTCATTTTCATTTATCAGCCTGATCAAATAACTGTTTTCGTCTTGAAACAGGTAAGCAATCCACAAACATCAGGGAAGTGTATCTAGCACCGAAAAGCTAAAGTCGCCGACAGCTTTTGACAGGCACAAGTTAGCCACAAATAATTCAAGGCACACAACGTCTTAAAATTATGAAAAGTTTAGTAAGAGTTGTGCCCCTTGCACCTGTCGGCTACTCTTCTTGATCAGAAGGTACTCATTCCCACTTGCGTAATATTGTGACCATATTGCGATATTAAAATTTAAAAGGTGCGTCAAACAAAATATGCGACGAACTTATTTTTATTCAATAACAAACATTTTCAAATACTCTCATACATGGTAACGCTATAGCGTGTCTTGTATCATTTACCCAACAGTTTTTTTAAATGTCGTCAACACTATAAGTTAAACAGATCTAAACGGAGCCCACTGTTGATTGCATTTCCCGTGGCCAAACGAATAAATATTGTCGGAATAAAGAGTCTGCACTCAAAACGATCGGCAACGCTTTAGCACAAGTCGCATATTATGCTGATAAATACTTTATTTGTTTTTATTTATTATCTTTATCGGTTATCTTGCGCTCCTTAAGTTTCACTATTAGTACTATTCATAAAAGAACGCGATGCAACCACGGAACCAAAAGAGCCGGAGGCCTATGACCGCAGGCCCCCAATCCCTTCATAAGAGCGGGGGGGGGGGGGTGTTGTGGCCTCACACGAAAACGCTTCTGCTACATACAGATGGAAGGTAGGTATAGTGCGGTGGCAGACTGGACCGTGCAGATTCAATGTCACCCTCTGCCATTGCCCTAGCGAGGGCGTCCACCATGGAATTCAAACGGACGAAGTCTTTGAAGGGAATCTGGCCAGTATCCGGATCTGTCAGGCTCTCTCCCACGATGCTGCGCCACAAAGATAAGTTTATCATTACAGAAAGCATGCATCATGTGAGGATGAGTTCCGCTTTCTTGAGCACATTTAGCAGGAAAAAAACTGAATCAGAATAGCTTTTCCGTTTCAGTTTCGATTTATTTTCCTCGCTGTGACGAGAATATATTGAAGATAGGAGAAAGACTGAACAGGTACAGTGCGTCAGTTTACCGGGTTTTTTTTTTTCAACTGTGCACACAAAGCAGGTGAGCATACAGAAGCTCGCATACGTCTTACGCCACACTATAGACTTGCTTATATACAACAGGACTTAAGTACAGCTGCTTTAAAAGCTGACTGCTTATCCTTAAATTTTAAAAGACTTTATTAAAAGAAACCGTCCATTTTCAAACTTTAAACTTAAGTTTTTATAAAAAGTTTAATCATTAAAAATCGAAATAAAAGAAAGAAAACCAGAAGGTTTGCATTTATTTACATTGTGTCATTAAATTCATTGTCATTGAATCTTTTTAAAATCTACAGATATATTTTAGGTGTAATCTTACTAGAGGTCAGTCTTGATACCACACAAGACAGTGGAGAACGTCCGTTGCTGATTGTACAGTTCTTGTTCTAGAGCGGTCAGATCCTGGGAGAAAGACAATCCTCTTTAAACGTATGAAATTTAGTTCTGACGCACAGGATAAATGTTCAGTATGAAATAAAAACCCCACATAGTAAAAATAACTGAACGTTGAGTAAATAGTGAAATGAGCAAACTTTTCATCCACTCAGGCTTTAAATAAACAGATCGATTGATCAATCGATCTTGTAAAGAGTCGGTAAGCATATGCTGATTATAATTATCTACTGCTTACCTTTTCTAACAAGTAGATCTGCCGCTTCAGCTCGTCTTCGCCTTTGCTGACTGGAAGAAACTGTCGTATGTTTATTTTCAATTGAATAGAAATATATTTCTGTTCTGCAGTACCGAACCCACTTCGGTGTAAGAGTACAAATATATCATGTCCCCACACTGCTCTTAAAAAAAAACCCAACATGTTCACTTCTCTACAATCCTACTTTCCTACACCCTTCCAATAACCAGCGGGGCCAATCTATATTGCTCAAAAGAATTTAATGAACACCTGTACGTTGGCATGGAGGTCACGGGCGCACATAATTTTCAATAACACAAGATCGATCCGTCCCATGCATTTGGATGAATCATTTTTCATACTGCAACAGTGAACGTCAGTGTGCGTGGAAAACGTGCACCCAAGATGCCAGACAACGTGTGCAAATCAAACTTGTGTAGGCGACAATGTAAAGCTAAAAGGTTGAAAAATTGCAATGCAGGAGAAAGCCTTGTGTAATTTGAACATAATTTGTAAACCACCGTTGAGGGACTGCTGGATATTTATGGACGGGGGGGGAGGGGGGCCGTTTTTAACCATGCCTCCAAGACGGCGACTCGGTGATGCTGATCACGGCGGGGTGGGGGTGGGGGTGGGGTGGGGGTGGAAGGCATCGGTGTCCGGGAAGTTAGCTGCCGATTGGTATAGTGTCCCACAACTAGACGGGAAGTGTCAGCTAGAGGACCGAAACGCCCACGATCGACATCCAGACAGGATGACAGGTTTGTGGTCCTGACAGAAAAGCCACCGCCAACACACTCAGAGGGCAACTGCGGGCAGCCAGTAATGTCACCATCAGAGACCACAGACGATTTGGAACCGGATACCTCCCGCAGAGCGATCCGCCCTGCTCGGCTGGCCGTGTTCCGGAGTCATCTGGTTTTGATACATCAGCAGTGAGCCAGAATTCTCGTCACGGATAAGTCCTGCTTTGTCAGATCAGTTCACGATGACAGAATCTACTTCTGGAATCATCAGGAGTGACCGTTATCACGATACCACTGCGAGAAAGCGTGAACCGTTTGGTGGCAGGTACGTCATGGTTTGGGGATCAATGGGCGTGACCTGCAGAACACCTTTACAACCTTACTGGCATGGTCTACATGCATGTCATGCTGCAGTCCATTGCACTGCCAGGCTTGCAGGGAATGGTGCCTGCATCATTCTCCAGGATGACAATCCCAGACCACACAGGGATCGAGTCGTCGCCACCCTCTGCAGCAGCAGCAAGTGACTCGCATGGACTGGCCAAGCTTACACTGGTCTTTCAAATCTTTTAAGCAGTACATGTACAGCAATATTACTGTTAAAATGACGTTAAAATACATGTATATCAGTTTTCTTTTATGGCGAGATAATGCCTACACATTATTTAGATGATAATTATGAACATAATTTCTTGTAGAAATCAGCATTTTTCTCTATAATTTTTTTGTTTGCTGCGATTTTGCCTGACCAGCACCTATTTGACTGCGGTTTTTAAAGACTAAAGCACGCTTGCTGTAGCAGACGATACACAGCTACGCGTAGAAATATTCCAACCAATCAAAATTATCAATTTTCGAGGTCGTGGGTCATAGCGTTAGCGGGTCAAAATGGCGGATGAGGGAACTCTTGCTGGAGTCGAAGTGTCAATAAGGGTTATATAGGTTGCAAAAGAACGTTTGTGCAGATGCTGTCGCTTACCCTATCGGTATTAATTATCATCTAACACTAAACAAAGACTCTTCACTTTTTACTTTCTCTAAAAGCAAACGGAAGCTGGAAAAAGTACTAAAATCGATCTGTGCATGGATGGATTAGTGGCAAATGTTTTGTTTACATTTACATTAGATTATTTCAATCGTGAATCTATCGTATGCTGAAGTCGAAGGCAAGGCTGTGCTTTAAACACGTGGGTAAGTGCAAATGAGAAACTTTATTGTGCAGTAAATACGCTTTAAAAATTATTTCATGCTACTGATACCTCATGGAAAATTTTCCGCATGTTCCACTCCCTTATAGACGTGCACTCTTTCCTCATCCCCTCACAAAAGCTTTCCTCAACCCCTCCCTTTCATATCCGCTTGTGACCTTTATAGTTTTATTGACTGTTTTCGTAACTATACCATTAAAAGAAGATTGAGAGTCGTTCATAGACCGTAATATAAAGGTACGTAAATTACTTTTGACCATCCCTCGTCTCGGATGGGACAGAATAACGTCAAGTTGGGGTGGAGGTGGCGTGGGTTCGGATGAAGGTAGTAAGTTGATGACGGGTGGAAATGATAAAACAGTAATCCTGTTTCTTTAGGATAATTGAAATTTCATCACGTAACGAAATGGTGTGGAAAAATGCACCACACAGTAAAACAGACCTTATGGGTAAAGGATGAAAAAGATGTATGATATTTTGCTGTTAACAAATGAACTAAGTTATTATTCTGAATACCTAATGAGCAATGTTATTAATATATTATTTATTTGCTTATTTATTGGCAGGAAAAAATCTGCCAAAAGATGTACCCTATCCAGATTCCCTCGCTCAAGAGGCTTCAGATTACTAATGTAGATGAGGATGGTGCTTGGGTTCTGTTTGACGATTTTATCGCTCTTCTCAAGGAAAACCATTCGAAAGATGACAAAATCAGTGAAATACGCAAGGACAACATTCTCAGTCGCTTCAAGAAGTGGGAGCCTGTCCCTCTGCGCATGACTCTGGATAACAAACGCCACATCCAGCTGTCTGCAGTTCTTCAGCATATTTTCTACTGCGCAGATTCGCTGGCCTTCTGCAGTAGGGTAGTGAAAGAAGTTGCGCAGTACATCACCAAGGGACCTGAAGGTGGAACCAAGAAGAAGAGAGAGGTTGGAACTGCCTTGTGGTCAGGTTTGGTGAAAGCTGGTGATGGGGTTGGTTGTGCTGAAATACAGACTGGAGCTTGTGGCACAGCATGCAACGCCACGTTCAGCAGCAGTATTCCCGACAGGGGGATCTTAGATTTGTACCAAAAAATTGCCACTACCAGCATCCACAAACCCATGGTGGAGAGCGTCCTTTTGAATGGACCCAGCATTGAAAGCTATAAACTACGCACCCTTGAGACGAGGTTGAAGGACTCGTTCGATCCCAAAGGCTGGGAGAGCATCAAAGTGTTTGAGTGGCACTTTCAGAACACATTGAAAGGCATTTCTACTGATCAGATCTCTTCAGGAGAGGTTATTGAGAAAAAATGGAAGTACTGGGAGGAGTGCATAGCCTGTGCAAACAGTGAGAAGTTTCTAGTAACCATGTGCTCAACTGTGGCGAGGATTGACCGAAAGCGGGAAGACACAAGGGAAGGTGCTTTGCATGAGTCTCCACATCAGCTCATCCATGGGCAAAAGACTCATCTGCCGAGTCTCCTTCATTCTTCCATTGTGGTTAATGCCCTTGGTATGCGTGCAAGCAGCTTTCAGATTGTGTACACTGACTGTCATGATGCAATATGCCAACACACTGAAGGTATTCATGTGTTTCTGGAAGTGACGCCTTTCGCTAGTGTTGATCCTGCTTATGCTGTGGATGTTGTGCGCAGCATCAAGTCAGAGATGGTGCATTCACACGGTGAGATTTGTAGAGAGGTCACAGTGTTCGCTTCAGGAACATTCAGTGCATTTAGAAACAATGGGGAAGTGCAAATCTCTCAGTTACGAGAGGCAGTCTTGTTGGGACATCTTGATCGGTACAAGTTTGTCATGGAAAGAGAAGACGACATTATCATGGAATGTGAAGATCAGGGTTGCCCCACGTGTGGCGAAGCAGTTGAGCAATCTCAGCCCTTTGACTGGAAGTCACTGGACATTTTGTTTGAGTGGAAGTACAGCGTGCCTCTTTACTTTCAGATATTTTTCGAAATGTTCCTCAACAAGAGAAGCCTGAAGCATTCAACAAACATGGAGAAATACGTGCGCAACAAGCTTCTGAGACTTTTTCAGTCTTTCCACCTGCTGTTGAATGTCCGCAATCGCCATCACACTAGTGTTCTGCATGGTCTGTACTCTTCAAAGATTTTAGGCACACCTTTAGAGGAATTGTTTGGAAGAAAAAGAAGGAAGAAGCAAAGAAATGCATTACAAAGATGAAATACAGCATATGACATTTCACTTTTGTTCTTTATTGCTGAATTCCTGCAGGCAGACATATCATATGATTCAGATAGTTATCTGTGTTCTGCTCCGGAAGCTTAAAAAATGCTTTTTTGGATAATATTTGCTAAGATTTCCATCACATTTTAGCCAAGGCTGTGTCAGAAAAGGATACCCGTACAAACAGGCTGGAGACTGTATGTGAAGACAATACATTGCATTTTCTTACAGGTTATATTTTAAGTGCAATAAACTTACATTATTGTTGTCAAGAGTTTTAGTTAAATGCTAGAATTGCAACAACAGCGGGGAAGATGCTTGTGGGACGTTAGGTAAGATTTATAATTATGTTGTTGTGAAATGATGAAGTGCCATAGATTGTGTACAAGTTAAACCTTTTTGATTTACGGCAAGTTTCGAGCATTGTTCTTGGAGTGTGGCTTTCTAGTAACCATGTGCTCGACTGTGGCGAGGATTGACCGAAAGCGTGAAGACACAAGGGAAGGTGCTTTGCATGAGTCTCCACATCAGCTCATCCATGGGCAAAAGATTCACCTGCCCAGTCTCCTTCATTCTTCCATTGTGGTAAATGCCCTTGGTATTACTGTGTTCATCAGATGTTGTGTAATGATGAAGTGCCATAGATTGTGTACAAGTTAAACCTTTTTGATTTACGGCAAGTTTCGAGCATTGTTCTTGGAGTGTGGCTTTTGCCTTTCTCCTGATGTCTGAAAGATGACTTAAAATGCATTTATCTTCAATAACTTTTGTCATTTTCCAGCCTCTACATTAATTTATAAGAGTACTTAAGTCACATATTTTATTGCTTTCACTTTTAATCTGTTAGAATCTACAGACACGAATTTACAGGGCTGTATGTGTGTTTTGTGCAACGTTCTGCTTGGCTTGCTATTGTAGTATTGTTTTCAGACATGTTCAGTTGACTGTTGACAGATATGAGAATTGTGTTCATCAGATTTCTTGAACTCTGTAGAGGCATATGGCAGACCGCTGTTGCTGACAATATTCCTGGGGATTCCATATTCTCCCAAGAGGTGCTTCATGTGCCTCACATGTTTTGATGATCTTTGACCTT
The DNA here is from genome assembly GCA_004794575.1 of Lanistes nyassanus. Lineage (NCBI taxonomy): Eukaryota > Metazoa > Mollusca > Gastropoda > Architaenioglossa > Ampullariidae > Lanistes > Lanistes nyassanus. The sequence continues at coordinate 92,252 of SMGT01005772.1, forward strand.
CTGGTGCAGTTTTTCTTTCTTTGTTGCAAAGAGCATCTTTAAGTAATACATAGTTCATGGTGACATGTAGTTCCTGGTATCAAGGATCATGATTGTCACTTCCTAGTATCTGCCATGGGCTGTCAGGGATTTCATGCTGCATCACTGTTTCATGACTCTGGCGCTTGGAGGATCTCTGGCATGTTGTGTAGCTTGCAACAAAGCCAGTGTCGTGCAAAAGTTTCTCTAGCATGTTGCCGTGGTTGCATGAAGGTTGCCATGGATCGATCTCAGATTGTAGATCCATTTTGTCTCCAGCATCGTGAATTGTACAACCAATCTGAAATTTCCAGCAGACTGCACTGTTGCAGTCTGTCGTTCTTGTAAGTCAGGAGACGCACTGCAGCCATCAGTTTCTCCTCACTTGATGGAGTTGCAGGGGAGTCTTCCCCAAGTGATTGTTGAGTTCAGACATGACACCTTTGATGACCTCCCCAAGTACTACCCAAAGGGCTGGTTTACTATTTTTCCCAGTTGGATCATTAGCATCCTCTGTGGCAGGTTTGAAAACAGAGAGTGTCTCATTAACTCATGAAACTGTTGCATCTTCAAACTAAATGAAGCCATCATGGCTGTTTTCTATGTTTTTCATACCCACAGAATGGGGCGTACCAGAACCCCTGATAACGCCCAACCAGTGGTAATTTACGCACAAAAATTCAAGACATGGAGATGTTAAAGTCGTGCGTTACAGTGAGGCACAGATTTTTTGAACATTTGGCAAATTAACACCGGAAGCTGAAACTCCAAAAGCGCTGGCGTACTCCCTTTTCTTTTTTTTTCTTTTTTTTTGTGTCTTATTTGTCTTCTATGGTAACTTGCGGAGATGAAGATGGTGCAGTTTTTGCCTTCTTAATAGCTCACTCCTTTTTCGCAAAGGAAAGTGATAAAAGTGACGAAAACAAGGTTTTCTTCACCTAACCTCTGAAAGACATTGCGGCTAGTGCACACTCACCAGGTAGCACATGCACAACTTAGAAATCAATGTCTCTTGAAAAAATGAGACAAAGACCTTATCAAAATATTCTCCAAATTTATTTGCCTAGAGTGTTGAAGAAACAAATCAGAAACAGAGCTGATAGTGCTTCACAAACAAGCGTCCTCCCATTGCGTACCCTCTGAGAAAACTAGGTCCTAAGAAAATCCTAAAAATAGATTCCGGAAATGAACCATGTGGCCAGAGGTCATTGGCGGGGGCTTCAGTTGTAACCTTTCAAGATGCCCAAGAACCACTGCTACTGGGGTAAATGCAATAGTGATTCGCGGTAGTGATCAAGATCATATGAAAAACGTTACTTTTTTCAAAATTCCGTCACTCTTGAAAGATCCCGATAAACACAAGAAGTGTTTGCCCCCGGATGCTGCGTTCAGCGCCCTATGCGCATGCGTACGTGACGTATGCTCTGATATGCTAATGATGCTCCAGAGGGTACGCAATGAGCACCACTCAGGGCAGAGCTGAGTAGGGTGGCCTATGATGCAGTTGATGGTAGTTTTCTTGATTATTTGTTCCAGCAGCCATTTTCTCTTGCTGTTTCTGTGTTCAGTTGACATTCATTACATTGGCTTTGCAGCAGGTAGTAAAGTCCCTGACTTCTTTGCTGTTGGTATTGCTACAGTTCCATCCAGTGTATGCGGAAGGTTCCGTGTAGTTCTGCCTCTGAGAACCTTGTCCAAATGTTAGGGTTTTTCAGTTCAGTCCTTCAGGGCCACACCACGAAAGGATGACAACTGTGTTGCAGTTCCTTTGGTGTTTGGCGAGCAGTGAATCAACGTTCTCACAGCTGTTTGAATTCCGCCTCGCACCGATTTACGGTCATCGACTTCCACTGCTATCGCGAATCCCAGAATCACAACGTGAGGCCGTCAAATTATCACTCCATCAGGAAGTACTTGAAACGCTCAACATAACCGTATGCAGACGCATGGGACCAAGGGAGCTTACCGTAACCAAACACGTAGCAAAGAGAGGGTCGAAAGAAAGGGACCTGGCAGACTTGAGGGCGTCGTTTGGTATTTGGGGGTGGGGGATGAGAGGTAGCCTGTAGTCCGTTTACATCTGAGCTATCGTGGACCCCACAAGGGACATGATTTTACACTAGGCCTACGCGGATAGCTTCCTTTTTTTCCCATGAAGGCCCCCCCCCCCCCCAATCAAATCTATATCGACTTACTGAACCTATTGTCTACGTAACCTTAACTGTGGCGGGGATTTTTTGGAGGGTGGTGGTGGGGTGGGGGGAGGCTAATCTATGAGGGATGCTTATGATAGATGCGCGGCGAGCAAGATACTGTTACAAATATTCATAGAGCAAGAAAATTGGAACATTATATACTCTTAAAATTTGACTTCCTCATTACCAAAGCAGCAAGTGCTTTCATTCACACAAAAGCATAGTTTCCTGGTTTCATCGACGTTCTCATGAAATTAAAACAATTCAAAGCAATAGAGATTTCAAGACGTCTTTGTTCATGACGATTCCCTTCAGTTTGAGCGTCGCGCTAAAGCTCACTCGCCGTGAACTTTGGCCTCTTACTCCATAAGCTATGATTATTGACTGGTAGATTGAATCGATATTTTAAGAAAATGTCTTTAGTTGAATTTGTTTTTTAATGTTAAGAAAAACAATATGTGTAACTGTACGATAGAATGGAATCCAAATTTAGATTTCATTGTTTTGCGAAGTTTCATATTCTGTCATTCTGACAGCGGCATCCCCATGAAATGAGTTCTAGCAAATATATTTTTTAAAATATATATTTCGATCTGGCATACACTCTCACCTGATGGCAGGCGCTCGCCGCTTGTGAGTTCGGTCTTCAGTTTGAGTCGTTTGTACTGGTCCTCCATCATCTGTCGAACATAGAGCGGTCTGAAAATTAACCGGTTGTGCTTTGGTATCTCATGCCACTGCAACCTGAAGTTAAATCGTGTTCGGCCCCCAACAGGTGTTTTATTTATACAGACACGTAGTTTAAGATGTTTTTTTTTAATTAAGTGAAAAACATTTGAAGGTGGAGACCATTTCAAGCTGACGTGGTGGAGAAACCGTTTGGCAAATGTTTCCCCACGATCATCTGAGCCCTGATGTACCCTTTCCGCCACCCGACAGAGCCTGCGAATTCTGAAGGTTGCTTAGGGGAGGAGGGAAACGGGAAAGTAATGGCCGTGAAAGCCAGAGGGTTGGGGTGGGAGCTCGGGAGACGTGAACTTTTTGGACAAAACCCGTATGCTGGAGTTCACTAGGCAGTTCTGACGGGTTCACAGAACTGTGACGTCATGACAATAGACAAAGATGGAGTTTGCAGTACTAATATATATTTAAAATCACGTTGCTACTTAAATAATTGCATTTATTTCTTGTGTTGCTTGGTTCATGCTTGGGTGTTCGTGCAGGGTGCCTCTCAAGTGCGTATATTTGTGAAGATTGAAAAAAGGAAGTGGTTTATGTACTCACAGCATATTTTTTCTGAAAGGATTCGTTCTGCCGCCTTAACTCGACCACCTTTGCCTCTAGAACTTCCATTCTGTCGACACAGTGATGCATTTTTTGTGAGGCAGTAACCAGAGCAACAAACGAGTAGATGCCAGCGAAAATGTGTGTGCACTTCAGTTTGACTTAACAGCTATTAAAAACGTATAACTCGTGAACTGTTCTCACTGGTTTTTTGTTTGTTTGTTTGTTTTTTAAAGACGAACATGCTATCGCACTTAGAATGATCATTTCACTGTAAACTGAGGAATAAATAAAGACGCGAGTTTTACCTGCATGGGCGAGCTGCGTGCAATGGAGCGGAACGCATGCACAAGGTGACAACATCAGTATGAAAGGAGAAAGCTGTACTCACGTCTGTTTCGTGTCGGCTAAAACTCTCTCTTTTTCTCTTTCCCACAGCTGCACGTTCTTCTCTCGCTGCAGTCTGTTCGAGGCAGAGATAGACATTCACTTTGAGGTTACTGACACCATTCACCGCATGAGCGGTGATGAGTGACCCTAATTTTACCAACAGAAGGATGTGTGTGTGTGTGGGGGGGGAGAGACAGTGATTAACCATCGTGAACCCCAAACCGGGGTTGGGATGCATGAACGTTCCTAGAGCAGGGTCCCGAAAGTCAAGGAGGAAGTGTTCGGAATGACTGATTCCTTTTAGGAATTTCCGACCGAGATATGCACCTCATGTGATTAGCTTGATTCAGGCATGTGATCATTTTAGCCAACAGGCCCTGTTTTCCCTGCCGGAAATTCCCGTTTCTAGAGGCAAGTACAGGGTAACTGTGCTGGAACTCCTTATGGGAACCTGTTACAGCGGCCCTAAGAACAGTCGTGAAGCTCGATCGTTTTCTAGCTGCCTGTTTATGTAGACAACAGCCATTGAAGAACTCACTTCTTTGGGCATCATCTCACTAACCCACTTCCCAACACCTTCCTGCTCGCGCCTGATCACTAGGCCTAATTACCAACCTTTTCCTTTGTGACTGAACGAAAATCAACCAAAAAGCTCTCGAGGACTTAATGTGTATGGTGGTGACAATATTCAGGAGCAGTATTTTAATGTCAAACACTTTTTTTTACATGTATATGGCAAAAGAAAAAATTTTCTCTTACTCTGCAATTTTTTCGTTCTTCTCTCTCAACGATCTCTCCAGAAACTCGATGGTAGTTCTTGCAGTTTTAACCTCAGTTTTCTCTTGCGTTGAGGCCACGCGCTGTTCAGATTCTTTTAGCTCCAGCTTGGCCAGGTGAGCTGTAAAAGAGTCTAATTAGAGAACATTTGTGGGTTGGGGGTGGAGGAGTGTGCTTTAGGCTTACCTCGCTGTTTCCCTGATCTACGTATGTGTCTGTGAGTGCAGCAAGGGACAAAGGAATCGGGTATGTACATGGGTGGGTGACAAATTTTACAGAGCAGCTATAAATATATAACAAAATCAGGAACTACCGAAAAGGTTTCGGTCAGCAAGATGGAAAACCACGAGCGTCATTAAAGTGTCTCTGTGACTAATACTAGACTTTCTAGTCCACAGCTGCAGCCGTTCACTGCAGTTAGGCTCAAGCAATGTACAGCTACTGCAACACTACAGAGACGCATAAACGACAACAAAACGTAATTCACATTTCCACGCTGACCGTAATTTGCAGATATTTACCTTCTAGCTGCCGTTTTTCTTTGGAAACTGCCGCAAACATCTGCTGATAGCCCTGTAAAATTGTTTTACTACGCTTGAATGATTGTATTTAATAATCTTATTGGTCTACCGAAACTGTCTTTCTGTCTGTCTGTCTTCTGCAACCCCTGCCATCACCTGCAAGATTTCATGCCTCATACCCGTATAACGAAGCTCACCACCTACCTCTCCTCATATCCTGCCCCCTTCCCCACCATGCTCACCCACCAAACCTCTCATAACACCCACTTCACCATCCTCCACCCACCTACCCACCCATCTACCTCACACAAGGAACAATGTTAACATACGCAAATACACACACTTTAGTGCGCTAAGATTGTCCACTTTAATTAAATCCTGCAATTAAGGACCTGCACGCACCTCCAGTTTCTGCATGCAGTTCTGGTGAATCTGGTTGAAGACGTTGATCATGTCTAGGACCAGTTTGGCAGGTGACGCCTTCTCTTCGTCGCTGAAATCTCCTTGCACGTAGCCATAGAAAGGGTCGAGCAGGAACATGTTCCTGATCTGCCGCCATTTCTTCTGCTCCTGATGACCCACCGAACACCCTGACATACTCTGATTACTGTTTGAGTTTACATCTTGCAATTGGTTTGCTCTTGTTGTCTTCGTAGTTGATATTATTTGAAGAATCGATCCCGATGTTTGTGTGTACTTTAGTGTCAAAACAGTTTACTCATACCTATCCATCTTACCAGTAAAAAATGCCAGCCGATTTGAGAACAAAGGTATTCGATTGAAAGAAATTATTCCAGTAAATAAAATGACATGTAAGCCTAGAGCAAACATTGCAATTTTACTGCAGTTTGACTCGAGAACCATTTACCACGCTTTCGAAGCGGACCATAATTTCACTGTGGGAGAAGCAGTTGCCGTGTTCGAAGGGCGTGTCGAGGATGTCGATGAAGAGGTCAAAAAGAAGGTCAAGGCCTTCCTTCATTTGCATCAGGTTGCCTTTGTTGAACACAAGTCTGGCCATTTTGTTCAGCTTCTGTAGGACAGAAACGCGAGGAAACGCGTGTTGAACATCAACCCATCCCCCACACTGAGTCTCTGTGTCGTTCACCCTTCATCTCATCGGCCCTGTTTTTCCTTCCTTTCTTTCTTTTCTTCCTGCCTTTCGTTCACTCATTCATTCAAGCCAACTCCTTTACAAGTACGTAAAAAAGTATGCTCACACGCGCACACACATGCACTCATGCACACAGAATTGGGACCTTGACCTGTACGAATGTGACGCAGCAGCAACATCGTTGTCCCCAGCAACAAACACAACAACGACAAGAAAAAGAGGAGTTTAAATTATGGGCTTCCCACCTCTTGATTATCCATGTCCATGCTGTTGCCGCAGACCTCAGTCGGCGACAGGATTTGCTGTGTGGTTCACGCCTCCACGTACAGTGCTGACCTCTGCACACAGGCGCTAGCTGTTCCCTCGCTGCTACAGCAGAAACTCCATCAACCTACATTTCACTTCATCCGACGTGGCAAATCCTGTGCACCACCAATGTTGCTTCGTCCGCGAGGCAGTCATTTAATACCGTCGCATTTTAGTCCTGTGAAAACCTACACCAGACCCCGCCTTCCGGTGTCCAGAGTACCGCGATGTTGACAGGAAAGGTGCTAGGGACGTGCTGAAGTCTCTCCGGAATGGAGCGGTAACTCAGCATGGCGAGATGGCATCTTCAGGCAGTAACAGCGACAACTAAAATCCGCGACAAGAGATTTCAGTTTCGCTCATGAGTCCCTAAGAGCGATGAAAGCCGCTGCCAAAAGCCCTATATGTTGAAGGCAATCAAGTGTGTGTGTGTGTGTGCTCGCGCGCGCGTGTGCTTGCGTGCGTGCGTGTTCATGAATGACAGCCTACATGCTTATTGCGCAGGCACTCCCATACAAAGACTTTTCTCCTGTTGCTGCCCAGAACCCCCCCCCCCTCCTCCCCTGCAGGTTTCCGCCTTGTTATGTGATGTCCTACCTGCACCCAACCAGGTCTTTCCGCCTGCAGTCTTCACCACACCCTCCCCAAGCCACACCTTCAACCGATACGACAGCTTCTACTTCCCCCTATGCCTCCCCGCGATCCGAGCAGCGTCAAGACTTTCTCTATCCACGGAGCGCCCCTGGTGGCGCGTTGGCATAGCGCTTGTCTCCAAGACCGTGTGGATCGTGGGGTTTGGGTCTGTCCGTTCCTCTGAAATCGGGCTGGTTGCTTGCATTAGCTGCTGCTCACTCGGTGTAAAACATCAAACAGTCATCCCTTCCACCGACCCACCCACCACCCCGCCTCTCTTCAGCACTTGTCGCCAGGCATGCGCAAAGACTGCCAATACGCGGATCCTTGTCCATCTAGACATCCGGGTTTCCTTCTTACATTGCGCAATTTTCTCACGCTCCCTTTTCCAGAGAGTATCTACCTATTATCATATATTACCTTTACATTTAATCGATAACCGCAGGAACTCCGTATTTGCACAAGCTGTCGCGCCACTAGAAAGAGATTGTGAAACAGTAATAATACGTACGTAATTTCATGGATATAAAGTGACATATGGATAGACGAATGGATCTAGAAAAAAGAAAGAAAATAGTCCGAGTTGCTTCACCTGCAAGAAAATATTTCAAAATATTGTAAATATTTTTAGTGTTTTATCACTCAAGCGAAGGTCAGCGGTAAAATGCCCCAATAGGGCACCGAAAAAAGGGTCAAACCCATGGCATGCAGACAGCGATAACGTTACCTCGGCTTAACTGCAGATACACAGTTAAATTCGGAGATGACTTGCAGTCTCGAAAAGTTATAAATATTTGAATAGGATAAAAACAATCCGACATCCGAAGACTCTGAAAGAAGCGACGAACAAGTGTTTGTGAACATTAAAGTTTCCTTTGTCACAGGAACGGATCAATATAGTAATTGGCAACACCATAAATATTAATTGATATTTCCTACAAAATCATGAAAGAAGGAACCGCCGGATAGTTTAAAAATGAGTGGAACACAATATGGAGGTGTTATTTGAAAATAACTAATGTTTTCCACATAGCGAAACCAGCCTGGGTTTGTGAATCCCAATGGCCGGCTTCTAAACGTATCCTACAGAAGTGCCTCCTTATTAAAAGACTATTTGGTTGGAGTGCATGGACGCTCCCATCTGTACTTCCAGTCATGAAACGGATTGTTAATCCCGATTGCCCTGTTTGACAGCAAACGCGAAGACTTGCTTTGAAGGTCACCGGTTCGATTCTCGGTGTCTCCTATTTTGCTTTGTTGTTGTTGTTGTTGTTGTTGTTGTTGGGGTGGGGGGTACAGTTGTCTTCTTCGTAAGTTATTATTTCTGTAAATTTAGCTTTCCGATTTTTTTTCTGATTTTCTTCTTCATTAAATTCAGTTTAACTGCCAGCACAAGCTTTTCTTCATCTGCGTCCCTATCAATGGAGTCTGTCATTATACACTGGGACAGAAGGGACACTATTCCCGCACAATGCGTGTTTTAACAAACCCGTCTTTCCGGTTTGCCAGTGTGGCATGCGAATTCAAAAACAGTTTTACAAAACACTTTACCGAACGGTTTGCCCAAAACGATTGTTTGCCAGACTAGTTTGCAAAACCGTTTTGTGCTGTCCGTATGGCCTGGAATTAACGCCAACCTTACTACGATACTATTCCACCAGGCCTTTACAGAAACGTCTGAACGTCATTCCTCTTCTGGTCTAGAAGAGGAAGACGATGAAAAAAGAGGCGTTGATGGTGGTGGAAGAAAAGAAAGAGAAGAAGAAAATACAGAGGAATGTTTGAGTACCTTGCACGTAAATTTGCGCACGCTTTATAACGGACAGGCAAACAGAGCGAATGAATGACACAGATAAAGGAATAACAGACTACAAAGAGGGTTGGGGGGGAGAAGGGGGCAACACGAGAGAAAAGGAATAGAAAGGAGAAAAACGGAGAAAAAAATATATGAAACGATGAAAATTTTGTCGAAGATGAGAGAACGACAGGAGTATGACATCTCCGTGGATATGCGATCGAGAAAAATTTCGTCCACTCCCGTACGCTCCTGATACAGGGAAAAACATCGCACGTGCGACCAGTACTCACACTCACAGGGTCCAGTCCCAGCGAAATCTCGTCCTCAGCAACCCTCGGCAGCAACGAACGATGACTGTGCATAGGTCGCAAAATTTCCGTCGGTTCGAAGTGCTGCGTACACACACTCAACTGCGAGCTCCATGCAGGCTTCGGTGAACAAACGCCCTACCCCTCTACGACTGAAAAAAAGCCAAAACAAAAAACCCACGAGTGCTGGGTGGGTATGGGATTAAATAATAAACAGCGTTATCGGATTACCTGTCCCCAGGCAGTTCAGTCCAGTCCCCGCAAAAGAGCTTTTGTATTGTTTAATGTTCTCGCCTGGCTGTTACGACGCTGCCACCACGGTTCTAAAGACTAACGGGCAGCGCGCAGTGCCAGACTCATATAAACGGTTAGAATCGATAACGCGCCTGGATGGGTGGATCGGACTTCTTTGGCTCTTTAATACTCACACGCCGTCGCGAGCAGTACACCCCATCCCACCCCGGTCCCGTCCACCCGTACGGGTGGGCTTTGTACCCCGATTTTCACGCGCCTCCGGTTATTTCCAGCGATGGCCGTAAGCCCTAAGAGCCAATAAAGGGTTTCCAAATTACGAGCTTCATTAAGAAGGCGCGGAACTCCACAGCGGGTCCCGCTGCAGTTTTCTGCGTGGCTAATACAGCTGATTTTTCTTTCCTGCTTCTACAGGCTGCTTCCGTCTCCTTTGCTTTTCACCGCATCGCGCAACATTTATCAGCGCGTAAGAGAATTCGTTCCTCTCTTTAATCTATCCTTTTATCTTTCCCACCTTCTCTCTGTCTTTCCTTTCTCTTATCGTAATAAATTCCCCCCTCCCTACACACCACCAAATAACCCTCTATATTCTCCTAAGCACTATACATGTCGCCAACATTCAGCTAAATATTGGTGTTACACAGAACTCTTTTTTTTTTGTCTTTTGGGCTTTTTCAAGAAATAAAACTTCGGTACCTTTCATTCCACATTATCGTTTCGTTCCCACGGTAATATCTGTGTAATGTTGTCTTGTGATCATTCTTTTCAACCATAAAAGCATGGATTATATTTTTGGCAACTCATCTATCTTGCACGTCCTCACGCGACGCCCGACAAACAAGATTCCCACACGCAGCCTTCGTGACCGTTCGTGGAGAATGCTGTACAGATCAGCTGCTGATCGAAGCAATAACCTGGGCCACAAAGTGCTAAGAAAGTTCTCCCTGTCCTTCTTTAACGGTTCGCAGAAGGGCTTATCGGAACAGCGTTAAGCCGCAGGTCAAGTGTCGAGATTTTCTCTTTAAGTCATGGTGACAGGTCTCGTCTCTGTCGTTAAAAAAGTGGGCACCTGTTGCCTGCTGGTCGAAGCCGGCTGAATTTTGTGCCAGTTTCTATCAGAAAATGTTTACAATCTAAAGCCAGCAGAGTGACGGAATGTTATTTTAATGGAAACCGACCAAATAAATCCACCGCGCTTAACTTTCGGATTACAAAATCCAGATCACTTATCGGTTTAGTGTGTGGTGGTCTGCAAATCAATCACTGCAGTAGCTTGGATCGGGATTGTTTTGGAACCAGTCGTTTTTCAGAGCTTTACTACTTTACCTCATTTATAAATGTAGCCTGCATGCGCAAACAGGGCGTGGCAGACAGAGAAAAACGAGTGTTCGACATGATTTCTTGCGTTTAGCACGTGTTTTCTTGTGGCTGATTACATACACGGATATTGCTTTAACATGAAAGAGTGTCTGACCTCTAAATGTCTGTAAAGGAAAGCTTAACCTTAGAAGTAACCTGCCTTGAATTGATGAATGTTGATGTTGTGAGTCTTTTAACCCTAAATTTCAAGCTACAAAAGAACTGTTCACTTACAACAAAGCTTTTAATGCCGCTCATCGGCCTTACACGGAAGCCGCCATGTTGCCTTGATGAGTGACGTCAGTTACCCAGGCAGGGAGAAAGCTACTGCAGCCCGCAGCCGACAGCGCTCAAAGCAGCGTCACAGATATCGGGCAGACGCTTTCACAGCTGAACGCAGCACCGCGCTGACACCATACTACTTGAGCCGGCCCCATACATTTAAACTTTATAAACTCTTTTCTTGTAAAAACAAGCGTATTGACCAAAGTAGTGAATTTCGTTAATTACTTCTTAGTAGAGTGCGTTAATGAATAGATGAATAGGTGCCCATGTTTTTGCTCGTGGGTACGTCTGCGTGCGTGATTGAGCGTGTTGTGTGTTTATTAATCATCGAGTTTATTTATCAATATATGTATATTCTAATGTCAGATGAACTACGATTGACATATGTTCTTTTACATTATTTTTTCTTCTGAATACCCCCCTGAGGGTAAAAGAATAAAGAAACTTGACTTGTTAGTGACATCGCTCTCAGCTGTAATCGTCTGTTCTCACTCTCAGGCTCAGCTTCCGTATGGTCTTACCTTACTGCAATGCCTTTTTCATTGGCACACTTTGTATTGATAATTGTCGGAATGGCTCCTTTCTTTAACTTTTTCTTAAAAGTCGTGAAGCCAAGCGAAGAAGCCATGCACATCATTTTCGCAGGTGCCTTCAAAGCACTCCCTCGTAAAATGGTCCTCGCACACGAGGTGCGATTTGTGCCAGTTTTACTCTTTCGCATGACGAGGCAACTTGGCGTTCTTTAAATTTTCAAGCCACTTTTTACATAGTGCATAGCAATCTTTTGATTTTGCTGGATTCGGAATCCCCCCAAAAGCTTATGTGGCTTCCGTCTACATTAAACGATTTGCACTGTTCGTTTAAACAGCCGAATCCTTTGCACTGTGGCATGTTGAATGCTTCTGGGGAACTGACGTCACCAGACCAGACGACAGCAGCTATATTTTACTTTCATTCGCGAAAGAGTACCACAACATGGCGACGTCCGTGTGCCATTATTTACCGAAATTAAAACGTGCATTGTATGGAAATAGTACTGATACAGCTTGAAATTTATTCTTGACAAGACTCACAATATCAATATCTATGAATTCATCTCAAGTTGCGTCTAGGATTAAGCTTTCCTTTTAAGGCTAGCGACATCAAGTTACCATCAATCCTCTCTACTGTTAAAACAAGACAGGAAATTAAGGTCCCCTGTGGATGGGAGAATGGCCCAAATGTTCATGACGAATTACTAATGCTCGGATTGTTGGAATTTGCTTGTTGCCTCACAGATTAGAGCAACAGCTTTCAAGTTTTGTCAAGGAGTCCGATGGAGTATTAATAATTAGACAGCCTGTGGCATCAAGACACTGAGACGCAGTTAGACTTCGAGGGTTCGCATCTCGTCTCTGGCGTACCCATTTCCTTTGGATGAACCACTTGATTATAATGTTGTAATTTCCTGTCTTGTTTTAACAGTAGAGAGGATTGATGGTAACTGGCTGCTTACTGACGATTACTCGCTGACTCAGCGTAAAACATCGAATACAGAAAAACTTAGTTGTCGCTCGTTGACTTCACAACAGCCTGTAGCTGTCGGCAATAAATTTGAAACAAAAATTGGTTAAACACGATGAAAAATCAGTATATTTTGGCGATGTCTTAAGCAAGTGACCCTCTCTTACATCAGGGATCATACGTTACTCAGGTTACTGATTTAAAAAAAAGGAATAATGACTTGGTATAACCACTACAGGGATAAAATATATTGATTACATGTTATTTACGGCTAGCTAGCTTACGAAAATATTGCACTGGTCTGAATACCTGTCAGCGTACGAATCGGCCCCACAAAGGAACATTCAGTAGGGAATTTACCAGGGTAATATCGCATTACGTGCCCTTGGTTTCTAAGAAGCATGTCCATTCTCCTCGCTTTCCGAGACAATAGACTGGTCGACTGATGTTTTTGACGAACGAGAATAGAGCCGTGCTTGGCATCGTAACGCAGATGAAATACTCGTTGATCATTATGCCTTAATGGGAAATTGATAAAGGCCTATGGAATACAGGTTTGCCATATTAAGTGAACATACACTCACCTTAACATCCTTTCCCCTCCATACTCCACCAGCTTTCTTGCCAGACTGTTTTCCACAGCTCATTAGAGACTGACGTTGGAGGGGAAAAAACCCCTCTTTCTTCCCCCGCTGTGAAAGGTCAAGTTTAAGAGTATATTCTAGTAAATACGATGTGGATTTATTTTTGACTCATGACGTGGGTCAGTGTGATCTTGAATAATACAGATTATGGCCGCACTACACAACCAGAAACATTATAACGAGGCTTTATAATGAGATCAAATGAAATGGAAAGTGCAAAAATTCTGTTTACTACATACATACTTCTACAGACAGAAAAGTCAGGTCGCTTGGTCTGCGAGTAGCTGGCAGCGCCGTGGTTTGTATTGCTGCCATTTTATCCTTTTACGGGCAAGTCACACTTCGCGATTCACTTCGACATGCCAAGTCAAGGCCTTTCTGAACTGGCTGTCCGTGCAGCTTCCCTAGCTCCCTAGGAAAGGGGACCAAATGGGGACTGTGAAGAAAACTTAGCTTTGTATAGTAGCTACTGACAAATGACTGCTTAAAATGTTTTCCAAAAAAAATCTCAATCCTTTTCATCAGTACTTTGACTTTCCCTGTCATATGATTCGACTAATGCCTCATAAACGCTCGACTAAGTCATTTGAAAACAGCTGCCACGTGCATGAAAGACTTCTCTCCAAAAGACCTCTGCTCTCAAGATTTTCGCGGGAACACGTGCCCGTAAAGAATGCTCGATCTAAGATTTTAAAATTGTGTTATGGCTGGTTTAGATTTTTGAAGACTGCTTTCCAACAATACAGTCGAGGCTTGTTAATACCGCGTAAATAGAATGCGAGGCTCGGCTAAGTCAGCTGAACACGACCAGGGGTGGCTTGCATGGGTTTTCGTATCTCCTGTTCATACGTAAAGTTGTAAATAAATACACAAGGCAAATGGAGCTTACGAACACTCTTTTGAGCGGAAGTGCAAATACCAACGCTCAAGCGCGCCAGCTCAAGAACGAATCCAAATGTCGATGACAAAGATCACATCTGACTTCGATTAACGTAATTTGTATACGTTTCCCAATGGCCTGTCTTAAAGGTGCGAGTGTCCATCCTACTGCACTGGGGCCGTAAGCATAGCGGTGTAGTCTGCCGGTACTTCAGTAGTATCACCGTACTTCTGTCGGAAGCGCTAACTGTTGCTATG
>SMGT01005772.1:107649-119103 GCA_004794575.1 Lanistes nyassanus
ACTTGATACAAATCGCTGGGGAATCCCACGTAAATGCGTCCTTGACCTCCCCACTTCGCGCGTAGCTACTACAAGTTGACCTCGAGCCCTATGCCTACCAGATTCAACACAGCCTACTCGCACGCGTAGAAACTTGCGAAGTAGGCGATACTACAGCGAGTACCGGACTCGCTCGCTATGCTTACGGCCCCTGAACCCAGCTGTGTGTGTGTGCGCGGGCACCCAAGTTTACTTCGATCGCAAAAATGCCGCCAGCGTCTTCTGTGGGCCTTTCTCACCTGTGCAAATGTTTGTCCTACTTACCCGAACGTAGTCATGTATATATCGATAACCAAGTTTGTCGAAGCAGGACGCACACACTCGTTCGATTAAGAAAATCATTAAAACGAGATTTTAGCGAAGATTTGTTTCTACTGAGATTCACAATTTTGACGGAATCCCTACCAGTTCCATTTTTGTCGAACAGTGTGAAGCTCGCCTTAGGCCAGCCGTGCGATGCTGGCAGTCGGGCCATGTGAAGCCGGCTTTAGTCCAACAGCGTGAACCACACAGGCTATAAGTGCGAAGCTGGCCGTGGTTGAGCCGTGTGAAGCCAGACTTAGTCCAGTAGTGTGAAGCCGGTCTTAGAAAAGTCGCCCCAGTCCAGACTCGGACCACGACACTCCATCCCACAGGTTATCCGTCAAGTGTTTAACACCACAGGGCAGGCGCCACTCTCTGTGGTCTGAGACAGGTGTTCAGGATGCAAGGTGCAGCCGCTGTGTTCTGTGTGCGTCAGGACAAGAGTACGCTGTCCATGTTTGGAGTGCGTCTCATTCTAAGACTCGAGCGAGGGGAGTCACTAATCGTGTAAATTTAATTACCTGCAAAATCTCCTGTTCACCGTATCATTGCCACCGAGGTGTGACAGTGGTTCCTATATTCTCTGGGTGATGTGGAGCGGAGCTGCTCGCATGACGCGCGTGCAGAAAGCGAGCTTGCAGATGTGGATATGACATGTTTTCTCGTTGGTTGGTCGCCTCCTAAGCCATTTACACAAATATTTGAGTAGGTGCATGCAGTGTCACGCATACATATATACATACACACGCGCGCACATGCATGCGGGGAGAGAGCTTGGGGACGTAAATTTGACAACTCCTCAGGTACTGGCTGCCCGCACTGTGAAGGTCAGGCACAAAAATGCAATTACATTTGAGAAGCTGCTGGCTGTGAGACTATTCTCTCATTTTCTCTTCCATGCACACACACACACACACACTTTCCATGCATGCGTAAGAACAAATACACACACACACAGAGGAGCCAAAGTAATATCATATGAGTATAAAATCCTTTACTGACTGCTGAATAAATCATAACATCAAACATCTTAGTAAACAACGCAAATTTATCACAGAACATCAGTCAAGGTACCAGGCACAGCCACAAGTTACAGGGCAAGTTAAAAACATGTTTATTATTATGCATATATTATTGTATATTTGCAATTGAAGAATTGATTTTGTACCACTCATTCTGCACAGTTCTTCACACTCCACCTCCCAAAGTCAAAGACCCTTGTCACTGTCATTACAATCATTGATATGGTTTAAAAAAATGGAACTGGACTTGATGTCAGCAAGACTACATACATGCAAACCTGGAGAGGAAGCTGCTTTTTAGCTCTCAGTAATCCCCAGCTACCAAACGTTTTTACATGAATACCTTTTTGTTTACTTTTGCTAGGTTCACAAAGCTGGGATGGCGGTCTCCATACTGCTATCTCGGATATTGCTTACCACCTACCTACGGCCTACAGCATTATCAAAAAAAAAAAAAAGGTTTCTACCTTCGATATGTATCAAAAACTTTTCTGACAGCAACATCGCTTCAGACCACAAACTATGGGAGCAACAAAGCCATGGACACTGTGAATCAGTGGTAAAAAAAAAAAAAAAAAACGCATTAAACCAGACCTGCAGGAGATGGCCAGTGAACCTTTCAGATGGTTTCAATGAGTAATGGGATGAACGATACCCTGTGGTGATTCCCACAGTGAGAGAAGAGGAGTGGAGACTCACCTTGGAGTACTTTGCCTCCCTGAGGACACTCAGCAGATTTTAAAAAAAGATTTGGGGGAAGTGAGGTTCTGTTGCAAAGGTGTCTCTTATTGGGCGATTTTTTTTGGGGGGGGGGGGGGGGAATGTTGAAAAGATTTTGCCTACCCATGGCACCTCCATGCACAGAACGCCCCTACCCACCCACCACCTCCGAAGGAACGCTATCAATTTAACTGTTATATATCCGACTTGTATAAAATTTGTCTGCTTTATATTTTTGTCACAGAGGGCTTGATGCATAAAAACTTTACACAAATGCTCTGCTTTGATGGCTAAGCATTTATTTAAATTCAGGATGATAATAAATGCCCTTACACACACTGGCAGCCGGATAAAGACCGAATAGAAAAATGGAACTGTGGCAATCCTTGTATTGTTAAACAGCACTGAAATTTTCACCGCAAATACCGCATCCATCTTTGTTTATTTTTGCAAACAGAATATGTTCTTAAATATTCCGCATAATGATTGCATTTGTTTACAGACGACATCGAATGGTTAAAGAGGCTGGAAAAGAAGGCCTTGGACTTCTCCGATCGTGCACTGACCAGTGACGACAATGCCACAGAAAGGGGCCAGACAAAAAGGAAGAGGAAGACAAAGAAGATATGGTTTGTTATATAATTACAATAACTGTGTTTTAGAAGATGACACTAATATTATGTTTCATTTCATGGCAAATTTCTGTCACCATCCCATTAAAAAAAAATCATCTGCCAAAAAAGCAGTTGAAAATTTTCTTAAAGATTTATTCAATTTCTGTCCCAAATCAGACTAAAGGTATGCTCATCAGCAAGGAGTCGGAACTTTCACAACGAGTGTTGCTGAAATCAAAGCGTACCTGAGAATTCTTCCACCTGTCTGTTGCCACTGGCCTCATCAATGTTTGAAATTACTTTTGTGACAAGGCATAGGAGTGTAAGCTTCAAGTCTGATGATTATTCATTTATTGCAAGTGTTTTGACCGTTCTGGACTGTAACTGGTCTACATTACTTGTGAACTGAATTACTTATGCTAAAAGAAGACAATCAGATGTTACCTGTAATTTGCTTCATCGATACATCCCCACATGTAAGGGTAGGTGCCTGATTTGCAAGAGTTTTCTTATCTGTGTTGTCTGTGCTCACATTCACACTGTCATACTGTCTTGGTTTTTTTATTTTGTTTTATTGACAAAGTCCCAAACACACCTGTAATTATGAATTAATTACAATATTCCTACAGGTAAAAATAGTTCTAAACTCAAGATGGTCCTTTGGTTACATAGAATAACCATTCTGCAAACATATCCTAAAATATGAAGTCATTGTGACCATAAATAAATTTTCAGGATTTTTTTCAAATTTATAACCCATTTTTTGCAATAAACTTCAAAACCTTACAGGACAGAGGCACAAATGCACAGAAAACCATATAGGACGCTAAGAGTTAATTATAGGCATAATAATTATATATTTTAGCTTGCAATTAACTGAATTTGATAATATTAAACATAATGAGCATTTGCCTTTTGACAATTGTGTCCGTGAATAGCCTCCCTTTGAATTGAGGAGCGCGATTCAAACATGGGATCTACCTATGTTCTTTTTTACGAAAGAAAAACTCCCACGATTGTTTCACCGCAGAAGTCTTGACTCTAAAATCATCATCATCATTCACAGGGTATACACAAAGATCATTATAATCGTATTCGCTTTGTCAGGTATCTGTCATTTTGTTGAAAATGAGTGATCTTATCTTTTAAAGTGGAGACAAGTGAAAAGAAATTATAGTCGAGTTCTCCGGGGGCAATAATACTCCTTTGCTCTATCGTAGCCTCTTTTTCTCCATAGTCATTCAGTGTTTCCAGGATATGGAGCATGGTCTTTAAAATAGCACAAAAATAAAAATAAACTAAAAATAAACATTTAAAATCGCCAACAGAAGAAAGGGGGGACCTAATTTTTAAGACAAAAACCAACCCCCCCCCCAAAAAAAAACCCCTCTGAATTGTCATGCTTGCAAAGCTATAGTGGCTTACATGCTGTTGTGGCTCAAGGGAATGCCCTTTTCACTCTGCCCTACGTGTTCAACTCAGTAGTACCTGGTCTTCAACAGGGATGCTTCCTCCTCTGCGTCACCAACCCCCACCTTCAAACGTGCAAGTTCCTCCACTGGCACTCGGGGACCACCTGCCCCATTGCCATTGCCAGGCCTGGGAATTTGCTGGCCACCTCTAGCTGGGCTGGCGTCTCAGAAACCACAACCCTTTGAGGCTTTAACCCCCTAGAACTCTGAATTCAAGGGAATGAGAAGAAATTTTTTTGTGTGGAAAGCAGACATATTTTCTCTGAATCTTACTACTTTTAGCTGTGTCAAAACTTTCGGCAAGTGCATATGCATATTCAATACCCAGATCTGATGAGTTCAGCGGATACTGAAAAAAGTCACAGGTCTTGAGAAAACGCTGTATTACAAGAACTGGATCCGCAGCATCTTCAACGACTAAAATGTTGTGAATTAAACAAAAGTGACCATTTATTTTGATACAGTTATCCCTACTGACAACTGAGTAGAAGAATCCCTTTAGTTTATCTTAGCATACTGGATGCACTGAGCAACTCCCACAGGTAACGGACCAAGCTTGTGTTCTTTTTGTAGAATACAATCATCATGCTGTTTATCTTTTGATACCTGATGGCCTCTTTCTGCAAGTCTTCTGACAACTTGTTCTAAGGGATACTGGAGCTTGCATACAATTTTTTTCAAACTGCCTAAAAAAAAAACTCTCAAATGGAAATGTAGAATATGTGTCCAGTGGTCCAAAGTTTTTCACATCCTCTGCAAGATCAGTGAGCCCATGAACGTTATAGACTAAAAGTCCTGGGCCGTAGGTCCTTGCAGCTTCCGTGACAAACATACAAAGAAGTCTATGCGCATAGTCAGCATGACTTCTCCACAGATCAGGACAATGAATGCCCACAAACAGAAAAAGAAAATGATCATACATGAGCTTAGGGATGTTCTCTGTCAAAGCTACAATACCACCGTAAAGCAGGAACTGTCTGAATTCAGTGGCTTTCCACCTTTCAATTTCACTTAGACTACAACATTTCCTGGAGAACTCTCGAGGAATATAATCCTTAAACAGTTCCAGGGAGCTTGAGATTTGCTGGATAGTGCTAATTCCAAGTCGGATCCCTTTTCCGACAGGACTTTTAAACCAAAACCAAAGGATTCTCCTGGTGACACCTAAGCATACTAAATGGATGTACTCCAGCAGAAACTGGGTGACCATGCCAACACAGAGCCCACTCAGGGGCGAAACGCCATTTTGATGATTACCGTTGTACCTCATTTCATCTAAAGACACATCTGTCTGAGAAGGAGCATCAACTTCAGGAAATACTACCTTATCTGCCCAGTCACCTTTCTGGCAGCATTTGTCGCAACCCCAGGAACCTGAATGACCTTTTGTCTTTTTCACAAATGCTCATGCTGGTGCATCACAAATAAGTTGGATAAACAAACTTGTACAGCATAATCTCTTCCCTCAATCCAAAGAGTACAGTTCCCTGTTCAAGTACTGATATCTCCTCAATAAAATCATGCAAATATTCATCCACATTAATTGGTTTGCTATTTCCCCAGTAAAGGCTAATCAAAAATGGTTTACTTTCAATTGGCTTACAAATTTTACCACATATTGGCCAAAACTGGGTTGATGATGATCTGAAAAGTGGCAAACCATCAACACTAATCTGAAGCTGGATAACTGGCATCAGTTCAGCTATAGGCCCCAGCAGGTATTCCAAGAGCTCTCTTGAACCTACCAAGCAGTTGATGATACCAAAATGATAGTACGACCCACCTTGTATTTTTTTATTTCTAGTCAGTCAGGGAGTTTTCTGAAGAGTTTGTGGATCTTTTGGCAGAGTGGGATGATAATTACGCAACACAGACAAAAGAGCACCAAGTGCCACAAAGTAACACTAAGGGATGATGCCCAGATTCCAAGTTCCTCTGCAAGACTAACATTCATATCGTCTTGGGAATCCCCTTCAGAATCAGAGGAATGCTCGTTAAGTTTAGCAGCTACTTCGCTATCAAACGCATCCAAAAAGCATCTCCATTCAGCATTATCAGGTATAGTTGGGATTTCCGATTCCTCCTCACATTCTTTGTTACCAATACTTATACTATTGACTGGAAGGTGCAAAGCTATAGCCAGATCTTGAAAAGCACTGGTACGATTCAAAGTGATCTTATGTTTATGTATGAGACGCCTCAGTCACGTGTGTATGGTGTTATGGTTTTACAATATTACTGCTAGTATGGATGCTATGGTCGCTGGGAAGCAGATGTGCAAAAACAGGATGAGTGGAAATTTTCTGTTGCTACCATGTCATTACAACTGCTTCTCATTTTGTTTGTGTACAAGAGCCAAGTGTTGGATCATTCCTGGTGGCAGAGACATTTGAAAAGGCCAACATGTTACCGAGCAAAGCGCTCAGTAACAGGGAACTGAGCAGTCTGTCGGACAATCCCTCACACACTTATACTGAAGGGAAACGGAAGCATCAGCCCCCCAGAAAGATGGTTGGTGACTGCTGATTTTTGTCTTATTTTTATTGAAAACAACACCTGTTCAGTTGTATATTCTTATGCCCAGAACAGCTGTAACCAAAAACTGTCAAAAACATGGACCCTTCAATGGCTTCAATTGAAGGGTCCATGTTTTAGACAGTTTTACTAGCAACAAGCACATACGGTTCAGGCGTGTTTTATGTACTGCACAAAGGTAGTATGCACATACATAACTACAACAGGGTTCCTTATAATTGCAAATATCAGGTAGTTATCATATCGACAGGCATAGTTTTTCCCCCATGGTGTGCAGCATTGCAACTTGCTTTCTCTGGGACCTCACATCATGTCAACTAATTTAGATTTTGTGTTCTGTTTCCTGATGGAGTATTAAGACGATATCAGAAACTGACGGTAACTGAGCTCGACAGACTGACTGGGCAATGGCTGTTGGGATCAGATTGTGGAGGAGAGAGAAAAAGGAGGGAAGAAGGAAAAGTTCTACGTCTGAATCAAGCCCAAGACCAATCAAACACTGATAATGTATAGTGTGTGTGTGTATTATAAAATTAAACAATTACGTGGATAGCAGTGGCTCTTTATTATGTTTTTGGATGAAAGATTGTTGTGTTAAAAAATCAAGAGCTTTTCACATAAATCTTCAGGATCATAAATGAAATACATATAATAAACCATTACATTTAACAGTGAGGGATTGGCAGCTCTGCTGTAATAATCCACTGACATCTATAGACATGGCACTTAACAATGGAAAATATAAGAGGAAGGTTAAATAGTTACAGTAGACTACACGCAATAGCCCAATACCAATCAAATCACCAGCAATTATACTGAGGTGGGTGGGGGGATGAACTATTGGGAGAATATTGGGTGAATGTTGGTCTAATATTGGGCAAACTTTGGTCCAATATTGGCCCAATTTTCACTTCCTACATTGGGCCAATATTGGCAGCCAAGATTCGCCCAATATTGGTGTGCTGGCTGGGAACAGAGCAACCACACCTTCCAAACTTGCTGGCATGTGTACAGCGAGCGGAAGCCATCCTGCTGAATGCCAACTCCAGCCAGCCACCTAGCAGTCAGAAAAGCTGACAGTAAGCCCCGTGTGGTCCATGAGACCCATGTAAGAGAGGGGGCAGGTAAGGGAGACAATCCTCCTGAAATTGACTGATGTACTGGCGACCAAAGTTGCAGAAAAATTGAGATTGAATGACACCACAGTAAACAGAAGGCCCAGAGACCGTTGCTTTGAATGCGGCAGTTTTGGTCATCCAGAGTGACCGACCAGAGGGAAGCCACCAGCAGCCAGCCTTTAAACTAAAGCCAGTTCCCACAGACTTGTAAAAGTACTTGATTTTTAGGGACATGTGTCCCTTGATTTTTGGGAAAATGTCCCCTTGGAAGTATTGTGATTCTGTAGTTTTGAAAGGTTCCTCATTCTGTTAGAATGGGGCAACATTTTGTTGCCTGGGAATGTGTAACCCTCTCAGGTTACCAGATTGTAAGAGTTATTTCCCCTTACAGCTTGGGGAAAAGCTAGTGGGTGGTTACAATATGTAATACATAGTTTTTATTTTAAGCAGCACAGTTTCTTCCATATTCATAGTTTCATAATGACAAGAAAGCTAGCTCAGGATAGTGATCAGATCATGATTATCAAATCAATAGAGGCAAATAGTTGTAATAGACTGGTCAGTATAGTTTGAACATGTCATTCACATAGAACAAATCATGAACGTGCTGACATTTGAAAAGGACTTCCAGTATCAATTAAATATTTGTAAGTAATTGGGAAACTTCGTTAGTAAAATTAGTTTCAAAGGCTTCAGGTTAATATCATAAGCACGCCTTTGTTATTACCATGTGCGATTTTTAGCTTCCATTGAAGGAAGAGACCCGAAGGACTGTGTCAGAAGAATTATGGCAATAGTTATCTCAAACCAGTTGGTCAGACAACAGACCTTCTTTTGCCTCAAAGGGAAAAGAAGTTTTAAAGAACTCCAGCTTGTGACCAAATCTGTTTATGCCAAGCTTTACTTAAAAGTTTTCATATTTTAAAACTTGGTACATAATTATGCCACAAAAGGGGAGCCAGAAGCGCAAACAGCATATGAAAACAGCTGCAGCTGCATCCGTAGCAGCAAAGAGAGAGAGACAAACCCCTAAGCTGAATGACAGTGACAAAGGAACTGTTGCTTACCAAGTAAACCCCAAGATGGTGTTGTTCAGCCACGAAATTGGTGGAGGCTACAGAGTGCTTTAAAACTTTAGTGCGGTAATGGGTATGCCCCCTATGGCACTGAAGACTTACCAGAGGCATGACAACAAAGTCACAGGTGAGATAAATGTGTTTTGCTTCTCCTTCTTTGTCACTTTTTAGTACATTACAAGATAAAAAAATGTGTGTTACGTAAGTGCGGTTCTAGCTGTCAAGGAAAGTTTGCTAAAGTATTGCATTACCCATATCTGTGAGTGTATGGAGTAAATTTGTAATGGTCGAGTTTCTGATGATTTTCCTTCCTGCACCTTTTTTTTTATGTTTTCTTGTTTTATTCATGTCCCTTCCTGCTTATCATCATTTCTATTTGTATTTCAGCTGCTGGGACTGAATCAGGACATGCACTGCTACAGCGTTCTGTGAAAGCAATCCGCCAAGCATATGCTGACACTGACCCCGACATTCATGATGCAACAGAGAGGGGGGTTGAAAATCCTGTCATTGACATTTCTGTGTCATATGATGGAATATGGCTGAAGCATGGGTATACTTCACTTTATGGTATAGGCATTGCTGTTGACATCCTTACAGGGCTTGTAGTTGATTATGAACTACTATCTAAATATTGCCGTGCCTTCAGCTTGAAGGAGAGCAGGGGGCTTTCTCTAGAGGAGCTAGCCCAGTGGAAGGTTATGCATGAAAAAGATTGTTGTGTAAATCACTGACAGTCTAGCAAATCCATGGAACAGGAGGCAGCAAAAGCTATCTGGAGATGGATGGAAAAGCATAATGGTTTGCGCTACATGGAAATGTTGTCTGATGGAGATTCATCTGCATATTCAGTTGTCTGTAATGAGAAATCTTATGGAGTGGACAAAGTGGAAAACTGGAATGCCTGAACCATGCCAGCAAAAGGATAGGAACAGCATTCTGTAAGCTGTCCAAAGAAGAAAAATTGGGTGGGCGCGGTGTAGGCTGTTTGACGGACAAGAAGTGTGAAAGTTTGCAAAATTATCATCATGGTGCCATTATCAACAATCTTCCAGACACTGGAAAAATGAAGTCAGCTGTTTGGGCTATATTATGGCATTCAATGTCAAATGATGATCAGCCACGTCATCATATGTGCCCAAAAGGTGAGACTAGCTGGTGCTTCTGGAGGGTTGATAAGCAAATCTGGACAGAATTTGAAGCCCACCTTCGACGAACGCTTGTTCTCAAACCCGTCACAGTGCAGGAAGTGGTGCGCCTGTCCCAGCGCACGCTCCTACACCAACAGCCACACCAACAATGGCGGTGTGCAGGTACCATCGGCCTGCGTGCCCTTTTGAGAGGGGAAGGGAAAGGGGAAGGAATAGAAGAACAGGAACAGGAAGAAGTTGCAGAGTGGAAGGCCTACTTCAGCCACGCATTGATGCAGCTTTTGCAGATCCTCGCAGAGCATCGCGGGCGTGCAACGTGCTGCGCTCCATCGAATATCTCTTCCGCTTTCTGCACAACCCCAAGAGAAAGCTCCTTTGCCACATGGCTGTTTCCAGCCATGCTTTGTCTGCTGTCTTGGATCGACTGCGGGAAATTAAGGTTAGGTTCTACCTTGATTTTTGGTCTAAAATCATTATTTTGCATGATTTGGGATTATTGCATCACACAAAAGCTGAATGTGTATACTTTCGATTTCCAATACTGTTCACTTCAAAATCACACTCAAAACAATGTTATTTGTATGTGTTTTACTGCATGTGTGCCTTGTTTACATGTTCCGTGTACCTAATTATATATGCACAAACTTCAGATTACCGTAACTCTGCTTCTATTGCACATACAAGGCTCATTCAAACGTCAAAATGATCGTCTTTTCAATCTGCTGTCTGCTACTTTCATGCCCAAAAATGAATAAAAGAAAGCTCCTGATTGGTTGCTTTCCACACCCTAGTGTATGAGACCAGCATGTTCAGCCAATCAGCATTCCGCTTTCACGGAGCACTTGGCTCGGCCATACTGACCCCGATTCAAAGCGATTTTCCAAGCGTGACATTGTTTACATCGATTGTGTGCGTTTTCTCAGCATTGATCATGGGTAAACCAAAAGAGAGGAGAGCAGATCGACCAAAGAAAAGGAAATTCAGTGGAAATAGGTGGACTAATGCAGCGAAACGATCGAAAGATGGTAAAGAACTTGTTTGTGAACCAGCCACGTGTCGTAATATTGAAAATGACTGTGTTAGTGGTAATGCAGATCCAGTCTTGTCTCCAAGTGAAAAGACCACTCCTTCAGCTAAAAAACTAAAGTGTGAAGATATTGTTTTTGATGATGATGATAGTTTGACAGGTTTTAGATTTGTAGATGTTGAGCTTTTGGTAGAGTTCGTGCAGAGTTTGTTGTGTCCTGAGTGTAAGAAGCCCCTAGGTGCCAACAAGAGATTGTCAAGTGTCACAGAAGATAGGACAAATCAGGCATCTAAGTTTGTATTCCAGTGTCAGTGTCAGAAAGAATTCAGATTTTTTACATCCAAGAAATGCAAAAAGGTTTTCGAAGCAAATAGAAG
>SMGT01005773.1:16023-34780 GCA_004794575.1 Lanistes nyassanus
AAGATCTAGTTTTGAGGGTTGTATGTAACTGTTCTAGTGGAGCTAGTTCAGAGGTCGAAGGTCGACCGATGAGTATTGCACATTGCGGTGGTTGTGTGACATCAGCAATAGGGCTTTTGATTCTTCGGTTAGCTAGCTGTTTCTAGAGGCAGAGGACACAAAGGAGAACTCGACAATGCAAGTTTGCTGTCACCAAGGAACAGCCAGGAGGACTTTTTGACACTTCAGCGTTTGGGACAGCAGAGAGGGGCGCCCCGTGGTACTAACGTTGAGCGGACTGTGCAAACATACAGGTGATGTGTATTGTGTTCTACACGTGGTCATAGTGTGTGCAGCTGCCTCAGGTATGTGTGTCTTGATTTTGTGTTTAGGAGGGCAGTTGATGGCAGGAATTGTATGTTGTTAGCTGAACCAGAAAGAAAGACGGGATTGTCATCCTCTGATGAGCCTGATTATTTCTGTAAATACTTGCTATCTGTAAATAATATTCTCTTTTCTTTCACTGTATTAGAGGAGTCTGTGCTTTTTGTTTGTGGAGAGATTGTAGGTGGATGGGGGCTTGGGCCATGGTGCCCCCGCGGGCCCGGCTTCACGTGCCGGGGTGAGCACCCAGCCTTTCTCTGGCTGGGTGGCTAAGCTGGCCCACCCCTTTCTCTTTGGCTTTCCTCTTTCTGCCTCTCTGGTCCTTTCCCTTTCTTCTTTTCCACCCCAATCTCTCCCTGCTTTCTGCAGTGTTTTCTTTGCTGTCTTTCTGCCTGCCCTGACCTGTTCTTTTTCTTTCTCTCACATATTCTCTCCACGGTTCTTCTTTCTCTGCAGTCTTCTTTAGACCGCCTGCGTTTGCCGTGCAGGGTGACCCGTGTCGGGGGAGAATGGGATCCTGGGGGTTGAGGTCCCTGATGGGTGCTGCTCATCATACCAACACACTCCTTTGGCCCGGACTTCTCCTAGACGGGAGGTTGGTGTGGCCCACACCAATCAATCGACTGGTCGCGCATTGCCCTAGCTTTGCTAGAAGGCTGCGGCCTGGGTCAATCTGGTTTAGTTTTTCTAGGCCAGAGTATATCTCTTCTGTAGCCCTGGTGCGGCCCTGCTGGACATACCGATGGTGGGCTCAATCGCATCCCCTTGTTGGGCTCCGTGGTGGGTGGGGAACAAAAGAGATGAATCTAAATTTCTTTCAAGCATGGCTTCCAAAATTCCGCCGCGCAAGCGGCACCTCCTACCTTGCGTAAGTTCGGACACTGAGGATGAGGTCCAACAGACTGTTTCTTCTCGCTCTTTACAACCTTCATGGCCCCGTTTTCTTGTTGTTGAGGGTGCTGACCCCAATAAACCCGTCACGAAGCTGACCCCTTTTGCTGTCCAGAATGGGTTCTGCTCAATTTCTTCTACCTTTGTGTCTGTCAAGCGGTTCCGTGACACTTCTTTTCTTGTCGAATGTGGAACCCAGAAGGTGTCGGATGCCCTTCGCCAATGGGATTCCAAACTCTTCATAGACCAACCTATCCGGGTCTCTGTCCACAGTACGCTGAATTCTTCTGTCGGTGTGATTCGCTGTGCTGACTTGGCCGATATGTCGGAACTGAACATCAAGGCTGAGCTTCAGTCCCAGGGGGTGACGAACGTTCGCCGCGTGACTCGCAAGAGTAACGGGGCGGTCGTTCCCACCAATACCTACTTCATTACCTTCTGTTTTTCAAAACTTCCCTCTACTCTGTCCATCGGTTATCTAAAGGTACCTGTCTCTCTGTATGTTCCTAATCCTTTTCGTTGTTTTAAGTGCCATCGCTTTGGCCATGGCACAAAAACCTGCAAATCTGTTCCTCTTTGTTCTCGTTGCGGAGCCGCTGACCACTCCTTTTCTGATTGTTCCAACCCCTGTTCTTGCTTAAACTGTCACGGTGACCATCCAGCTACTTCTCGTGACTGTCCTCGGTGGAAGGAGGAGTCTGCCATCCAGTGGGTCCGTGTGGAGGGCAAGTTGTCCTTCGCCGAGGCCCGCAAACGGGTGCTTGGCTCTTCCTCCCCCACCTCTTCTGTCTCCTACTCCTCCGTCGTCTCTCGACGACCTACAACTTCTTCTTCCTGTCAGACTGACGTCACCTGGGTTGTCGGGGACTCCACTCGCCCCTTGTCTTCCGTTTCTATGCCTCCTCCTTCCGCCGGTTCTAGCTCTCGACCCCCCTCACAGTCCACGCCACGCACCACTTCTCAGGGCACATCCACTACTATCTCTTCGACCACCCCCCGCTCTACTTCTTCATGCACCTCTTCTGTTGACACACTTCCTACACCTTCACTTGCACCACCATCTACTAAGAAGTCTGCCTCTGTTCGCACCCCAGGGTCGGGAACACCCGATGCCCGTCCCTCTGCTTCTCTGTCTGCCTCGTCCTCACACAAACGCTTTTCGACTCTTGCCGACACCGGGATGGAGCCTAGGGCTTCCCGCCCTTTCTCCCCCGTGTCGGCCTTCTCAGGGTCCAAAAAACACGTCTCGGCCTTCTAAGGGGCAGGCGCGACGTGATCTTTTGGAGGACATGGAGCTAGGGGATACTGCCCCCTCCTCCACTCCGTCCTCTCCTGTCAACTCTCATCGCTGGTCTAGCTTAAACCGCTAACATGTCCTCCATCATCCAATGGAACTGTCGGGGAATCCGAGCTAACTACGAGGACCTCTGCTCTCAACCCTGCCGTTCTTGCCCTGCAGGAGACCCTCCTGCAGATCTCCGCTTCCTTTTCGTGTGGTCCTTTCCATGTTTTTCATCATGCTTCTTCTGCTGACACTGGCTCTGGCAGTGTCGCACTCCTCCTCCATCCTAGCCTTCTTTACAGTCCCATTACTCTTACCTCTTCTTTGCGGGCAGTGGCTGCTAGAGTCACGCAGCATAAAACCATCTCCATCTGCTGTCTCTACCTTCCTCGTCAGATCGGGTTTCCTGTCACGAGTTGGACGATTTGCTAGACCAACTCCCCCCTCCTGTTCTTCTGGGTGACTTCAATGGACATCATCACCTCGATTGCCAGGTGACCGCAGATCACCCTGTCCATCTTTTCACCCAAGTTTTGCTTGAAATTGCGAGGCGTTCCGTTCCTACCGTTGGCAAGGGTCGCCGCGGCCCTCGCGTACCTTGGTTCACAGAGGAATGTCGGGCAGTGCAGCGGGGTCGGAAGAGGGCACAACGTCGTGCTTTCCGATGTCCCACTGCTGATAATGTCCTTTCTTTTAAACGCCTCCGGGCTCGTGCTCGGTTTGTTTTTAAACAGCAGTGCAGGCAGGCTTGGCAGAGTTTCGTCTCCTCTCTCTCTGTCCACACCCCTTCTTCCAAGGTATGGGCAACAATTCGTCGCCTCTCTGGGAAACGTTCCTCCGGTTCCGTTGGCCACCTCCGCGATGGCGATGCGACCCTCACAGACCAGCGCGACATTGCTAATAATCTTGCATGCACTTTTGCTCAATTCCTCTTCCTCTCACTACTCTCCTTCATTTCAGCGCCTCCAACGTGTCAGGGAATCTACCCCTTGTAACTTTTCTTCTTCTGACTCTGAATCTTATAATCTCCCCTTTTCTCTCTCTGAACTCCAACAAGCTCTCCGTCAGTGTTCCTCTTCCACTCCTGGTCCTGACACTATCCACTATCAGTTTCTCAAACATCTCCCTGAAGAATCTCCTTCCCTTCTCCTCCACACCTTTAATTATGTTTGGACATCCGGGGACTTTCCCTCCATGTGGAGAGAGGCCCGTGGTCCCCATTCCCAAACCCGGTCGGGATCACTCTGACCCCAACAACTATTGTCCTATCTCTCTCACTAGCTGTCTGTGTAAAACTATGGACCGCATGGTCAATGCTCGCCTGGTCTGGACCCTTGAGTCCGAGGGTTTGCTCTCCTCGCTGCAGTGTGGTTTTCGGCGGGGCTGGAGTACCGTCGACCACCTCGTTCGTTTCGAAGCTTTTATCCGGGATGCCTTCGTCAGAAAAGAACACGTGTTGGGGGTCTTCTTTGATCTGGAGAAGGCCTTCAACACGACCTGGGAGCATGGAATCCTGATGGACCTTTACCACCTTGGTTTTCGCGGCCGTCTACCCTTTTTTATTCAGCATTTTTTAGCTCATCGCCAATTTTTAGTTCGTGTTGGTGTTCCCCAAGGCAGCATTCTGTCCCCTACCCTTTTTTGCATCAAGATCGATGGCATTTTAAAATCAGTTCCTTCTGCAGCTGGCGTCTCTTTATATGTTGATGACTTTGCTTTGTGTGTCCGTGGTAGGTATCTTCCCTGCCTGGAGCGTCAGCTGCAGCTCTGTGTAAACAGTGTTCAACGTTGGGTTTCCTCCAACGGTTTTACCTTTTCCACTGCCAAGTCTGTCTGGGTGCATTTTTGTAAACTCGGTGGGCACTTTCCGGAGCCCACCATTCGTATTGATGGTTCGGCGCTCCAGGTGGTCTCCGAGGTCAAATTTTTAGGGGTCATTTTTTTACCACAAACTTTCCTTTTTACCCAACATCCAGTCCCTTCGTGCGTCGTGCCTGAAGGCGCTGGATGTCTTACGTGTTGTTGGGCACACCCAGTGGGGTGCGGATCGGACCACCCTTTTACGTTTATAGTGCTCCTTGATTCGGTCGAAACTCCTCGACACCGTCCACCACCATGGCCTCCCGATTTGTCTGGGGGCTTTTCGTACAACCCGGTGGACAGCCTGTATGCTGAGGCTGGTGAGCCCCCTCTCTCTCTGCGCCGCCTCAGTCTCATGCTCCGGTATGCCACCAAACTGAGGGCGCATTGGGATAACCCTTCTTATTCCACCGTCTTTCAACCTGAGCATGCTCCTTTGTATGATCTTCGTCCAAAGGAGCCTAATCCTCTTTCTCTTCGCCTTCTTTCTAACCTGTCTGCCTCTGCTCTCTCTCTCTCTTGCGCATGTTGCCCCCTCTCTTCCAGATCCTCCCTGGACCCTACCGCCTCCTGACTTTCGTCTCGACCTTGCTGCCTTCTCCAAGTCTTCCACCTCTGATCTCCTTTATCTTCACCACTTCCACAAACTCCTCTCTGACTATCCTGGTTTCTGCTGCGTCTTCACCGACGGCTCTAAACTTCCTGCTGCTGGTCAAGTTGCGGCTGCAGCCATCCCCTCTTGCTCCTCTCATCCTCTCACTGCCCGCCTCGCCGATCACAGTTCTGTCTTCTCTGCCGAACTTTCTGCCATTCTTCTGGCCCTTTCGCACGCTCGCCACTCTGGTGAGAAAAATTTTCGATCCTATCCAACTCTCTTTCTGCTCTCCGTGCTTGCCTCTCACCGCCTTAACCATCCTTTCCTGGTCCACATTCATGCTCATCTCTCTCTCCTCCGCTCTCGAAATGTTGATGTTGTCTTTGTCTGGGTCCCCGGCCATGCGGGCATTCCGGGCAACATGCGTGTTGATCGGGCTGCTAAGCAGGCTCTTCAAGACCCCACCCCTCTCTTCCCAGTGCCTTCCGTGGACTTCCAACCTTTCATTTCCTCCTACATCCACTCTCTTTGGCAAGCCCACTGGGACACACTGTCTTCCAACAAACTCCACTCTATTCTTCCTTCCCTCTCTGAGTCTATTTACTGTGCAGAACCTGTACGGCGAGATGATGTTGTCCTGATGCGCCTCCGTTTAGGTCATACCCACCTAACCCATTCCTTCCTGCTCCGTTCCGAACCTCCGCCTACCTGTACCCACTGTGCAACACCCCTCACTGTCCAACACATTTTATTTTCCTGCGTACATTTTCGCCATGTCCGTCTACGTCACTTTTCTGCCCCTTCGGTCCCTGCCCTTTTTCGATCCATTCCTTCTTCTGTGATATTCGCCTTTTTACGTACCATCGGTTTTTATTCACGCATTTAAGCTTTCGGTTTTATTGAGTGATCCGTTCTCTGTTCACTCTCCCTTACCCTCCTTTCTCTTTTATCGCTGGTTTTCCTTTTTCTACCCCGCCGTGATATAGCCTTAGTTGCTGACACGGCATTAAGCCCAAATACCTACCTACCTTGGGTCACGGTGTAAGTATATATAGTGGTTATATATATATATATTTTAAAAAACACACATAATACAGTGATTACATTTCCACCAATGCATTTGTCCTTTTAACGGTAGTCATGGGTTAGGGGATCAAACACAAGGATGACCCATTAAGAGAAAAGGTCAGCTCCCATGTGATGACAGCATGCTGTCAAGAGCTACAGACAATAACACTTTCACCAGTTACAGCAGCCCAATGGCATTGTATCGTGTAGAGGTAACAATTGACGTGGGCAATAATTCCTGGGGTGATAATTCACTGGCTTTTCTAGGCTGTGTAATATGAATTTAGGATCATTACAGTAGATATCACCACTCAGCTCCATAGGTCTGACTTGTTTGATGCTGGGGTGAAGGGGGACAAGGTGAGAATGGCTGACTGAGTGGTCACCAAGTTAGATAGTGACTGAAACTAGTGAAAAATTTCAATTCACCTAGAATTTTTACACACTTTTTGACAAAGTTACCACCACAGCGTAGAAGAATTGGTTTAACCTGTTTCTCAGAATTTTAATTTTTGTCAGAATTTACCATCATCATTACATAATGTCAGCTTCTCATTCTTGTTAGTTGTTTGCTGACTAAATAATGCCAGTAAAGAGATTACAAGATTTAATTCAAGAACTTCAGCTTCAGCTAAACATATCACTTTCTAATGATGATGTAGGATTTTGGCATTTCAAGTTATATGTCTGCATAAATAACATTATTGCTTTGTTTCTCACTATCTTGGTCTGGTCATAAAAATAAAAACCTTTCATTGAAAAAAAAAACTTATTCTCTTACCTCACTGGAAATGTTTTTATCCACTTTTTTCCACAGAGTTTAGTATTCAGTCAGTAGGGCTAAACACAGGGTCAAACATTTTGACTGCACTGTTGGGTAAGTGATTGTCACATGTTGGGGTCTGGTGGATCAAGAGATTACACCATAGATTCTAGGTGTGATCCATCCTCAACCCTCTGGCCCTAATTAAGGTCCATTATCCCCTTGTTCAGGCCGCCATCTAGCCGCTCACATCATCACCAACCAAGGTTAGATTCCTGTTCACACTTCTGATCAGCGGTGCTGGCTCTAGGGGAAAGGGGAAAGATGTTACCCTGAGGCACAGCTGGTCTAGAGCAGGTGTCAGGCTGGCCAGGTGCGGGTTAGTTTGGGGGGGGGGGGATTATGCATCGGGGGGAAGCTGCTGATGTGTAGTATCACCCATCAGGGGCTTTGATGTAGCCGAGAGGTGTAACCTGCCAGGAAGAGGTAGGGGTAGCTATGTCCACTCTGGGTGTCCACTTAGGGGCATGTCCTTGTAGTTGACACGGGGTGTGGCTTCTGCTGTCTCCAGCCTGAATGGTTGATATATGTAACCGTCTTGATAACCACGTGTATGTGAATGAAAGAATCTATGGACGAAAGTTTAGAATAAAAGGACTGGTTTAGACAGTCAAATTATCTTCTGCCCAAATCTCTGTTGAGAGAACATCTTCCACCCGAATCTGCTGAGTGGAGAGATCTTGAGCCAACTCTACAGTGAGGGCATCTTTAGCCTGTGAAGAAGAGCTGCTGTGGCGAGACGTACGGTTCTTGCGGTACAGGTCTGCTGAAGGCTGAAAAGGTTCAGCTGCAGAATTAAGGTGTCTCGTTCTACTAGACGTGTGCAAATCTAGTATCAGTGGCACGTGGCTTGAGTAGACCAGTTGCATAGTGCAAGGGACTCTGCAAAGGTGTTGGATACTTCCAGACTGGTGTGTGACTCTTGAACGTGTTCCTCTGCTGTGGGAGACCTCTACGCTGACCGGGCAAGGGGGTAACTGCAGAACGTAAAGGAGACCGCGGACAGACAACCGTCTGAAGCAGAGGGCGAAGGTCCAGCCTTACAAGGAGGCTGCCTGTAACCGAGCCTGAGGAGAGAGCTCAAAGGGCTGCGTGTCAGCCTTGAGAAACGTCATATCCTTTGTGGCGAGTGTGAACGTCAGCATCGAAGTCTGCTGTTACATGGAAGTGTTCAAGAGGTCTTCAGGGTATCTACTGGTGAACACATCCAAGGGAGGAGCGCTCCAACGTACAGATTGCTGTGCAGACTGTATGAAGCATTCGGGAACGAGTGTTATGTGAGTGTTGTGCATCATGTGGTCATTCTTTTCTCGTATGCAAAGACGAAATTAAAGTACATGGTTTGGGATTGTGTTTCATTGCGAGGCGGGTGATGTAGGGTGGTATTAGACGTTATTGTAGAAATAGCTCGAACAGAAGGAAATTGCAGGATGGCTAGAACGAGTTGTAACAGATATTGTCTTGATTGTAAATACTCGCTGTTCATATCAATAATACATTCTTCTTTTTTGTGTTCACTGTATTACAGTGTTTTGTGGTTCTTTATGGGAGACTGTTGGTGGTTGGGGCTTGGCCATATGATTACGAAGACATATTAATTAGTTTTAAGTAATACAGTAACAGTTCCACCTGCGCATATGTTACCCTCCTGACGGTGGTCGTGTTAGCGAGCAGAGGAGACGACCCGTCAAGAGCAAAAGAAAAATCTCCCAGTATGGTGACAGTGATCAAAGAATCTACTTGCCTGTCCACACTTCACATACCTGACTCCACCCCCATCCCTCAAAACAAAAGCAATGACACAGCCATGCATGCAAACTTTGTAGCTGGAGAACTGATGAAACTCAACGTGAATTGTTGGTTGGCCATCACAGCATTAGTCCCGATCATCCACGCTGAATGAAATTTGACACTAATTTGATGGTGCTGGGCCCTGGAAAACCTTCGTCGCCGTCAGGTAGGTAGATAATTTTAGAGGGACAGCGATTCCACCTCACAGTGATGTACTACAATATCTGAGGGAGGAATGGGGTCCTCCTACTAATCGTTGCACTGAAAGAACCATCAGACTGACAGCTGCAGTAAGATGGCCAGTGCGAAAAGGCAGTTTAATGTTCGGGGTTTGGTTGGTTGGTTGGTTGTCGTTTAAAGTCCCATCACAATCTAAGTCTATATGAGGATGGTGTTGCTTAGACAAGTTTACGTGCTGCCACACATGGGACTGCTGTCGCAACAGGCGCTTCAGACGTCCCTTTCACATGCTATTGACACCTGGCCAACCAATCCTAGTACTGTTTCCTATGGTGCCAGGTATCATGCAGAGCAGGTACTAGATTGCCACTTTCAACATAAGACTGAACACTAATTCAAATACTCCAAATAACTTTCAAACTGTACAACGTTCCACCTCTTGTTGTAAATATGTACACTCGTCTCTTCAGTTTCAACATAATCCAATGAATTTGTCAACCACCCGTTCAGAAAATCTCCACTGCGTGCACACACTTTTGCAATTCACGGCTGTTGGTACATGAAGACTGGGAACAGTCCAGCAACGTTGCGCACCCGCATGAACAACTGTTGAGAAGCCACAGGTATAATCTCACAATATCATGTCTGAAAACCTGGGTCTGGACGATGAGACAGCATTAATAAGCAGCTCTGCTTCACTTGTCTTGGCGCCGCTGTAACTCAACCGCTGCAGTCAGGTTTTCAGTCCTGATGCAGTGTTCTGGCACACTCACAGTGGTCATACAATACATGAGACAAGTCGCACACTGGTAGTCATCCCATCCACAGAACACGGGTAATTTTGCCATCTTCTATTCACAAGTTCGCGCTTCCGATTCCGTTTGGCATGATTCCCAACGGCGCAAGAGGCAAGGCGGTTTCGACCTGATCATCACTTCGGTTTGCTTTCATCTTCTCAGTGTACATGTTGTGTTTATCTCAGTTTATGTTTATGTATAGTTTTGTGTTATCTCCACACTGTAGACACAGACTTCTTCCATAGCTCTTTGATGTGGACTTGAGCTAATCCAATGAGCCCCTTTCCTAATTCCGGAGTGCGCATGCGCTGTTTAGAAAAGTTTAAAATAGGAGTATACGCGCAGGCCTGCGCGTAAATTTTTTATCCTACACATACTCTGAGGCGAGTCCAAACTTGGTACAAACTTAAGTGAGCCAACTTGGAATCAGATTGTAAACATCCTGTTTGACCTGAAAACAGACTTCAACTTATACAGGCAAACAGAACCCCCTGCCAAATACCTAACCCTACCCCTAATCCCAAACCGAAAAAAAAATTACCACGGGGATCGAACCTCTAAATTCAATCATAAAAGCTAGTGTCTTAACTGTCTTTGCCACAGGGCTATCATCACTTTACTTTGGTTCACTGTAGATATAAGAATTTGCACTGTGATGTCTCAAAAAAAAAAATTACCAGACGGTTCGAACCTGCAACCATTCAACCACGGAAAACCGGTGCCTTTAACCACTGGGTACAGTTTGTTTTCATTCACTGTAGCTATAAGAAGTTGCATGCATCATGACCTCTCGCTGTATTTCAGTAAGCTTTCTCTGATTGGCACACATGGATTTGAGCCACTTGAGGATAACCCTCAACATGTAGGAAAAATGTCGCAGCCTGTGCTATGACAGCCAGCCTCTTCCTTTACGGTTCATAGTTCTTTTGGTGTGAGGTGGGAGCCAAGAAAATGACGCCAGCATACACCTGAGCGGCAGTAAGGACTGGTCAAATGTAACTTGGCCATTTCTAATTCCCTACACAAAGCCATAATATAACGTCTACCTCTCTCTCTTGCTCTGTTGCCCCTCCCCCTCCTCAATATCTGCCCCTGCTGCTGGTGTGTTTTTCTGTCTGTGTGCGTGTTGCCTTCATTGTGTGCATGTTATGATAGGAAAGAATTATTTTTATTGTGTTTTTGTATCATGGAATTGCAGTGAATTACCCCAAATCTGTAGCACTGTAGCCTTGTTCCAACGCTGCACATTGGAAGTAAACCATGTCCTGCTTTTTCAGCACGCCAAACAGCACCAGGTGGTTTAACTCTTTGAACCCATTGGCCCCGGCTAAATTGCGGCAGCCTGCCGACCATTGCAGCAGCACAGCTAGCTAAATTGCGGTAACTTTAAAATCTCCCCGATGCGTTCAACGGTATAAGGGAAGTAAAAACTTGGTATCATTGTAAAGCTCTATCATCGGTTGTCTCCCCTGAACTGTCTAAATGAGTTTCGGAAACAGTTTCGGCTTGCCAAACATGGTTTAAGTGTAGGTCTACTTCCGTCGTTCACATTTTGTGTGTGCGAAGAGTGACTATATTTGGGACCAAATAGTAAGTAGTATTTAATACTTTAAACTTAAAGTATTGTTTCGGTTGTGATGCAGAAGAATAGATCTTTCTAAATATGTTAAATATATTACTGGGAGTGTGGTAGTTTTTAATTGGCAGCTTTTTCAAGACGTGTAAATCTATACGGCCTCAACGGTTTCTTTTTTTTGCGGGTCCCTGTGGGCTCAAAGAGTTAAATACTTTTCATTTGAAGACAGCGCTCCAAGGGTTCAATGACAAATGGGATCAGAAACAAACAACAAATGTTTTGCTGACCCAGCTACACATTTGCGGTCAATATACAGAAAGGACACTTTTGGTCTGTGCTTGTCTGTCTCACCCCTAAATGTAACACTTGTACCTCCAGCCATCTGCCTCCCTCTCTTTCTCTAAAAAAAAAGTTCTTCTGTCGATGTGACGATCATCCCAAGCAGGTATGAAATCATCACTTTTTCATTTCCCTCAACATAAAAGTGTTTTTCATTTTGAATCTTCTTCGGTTAAACGGTATTTGCATAGCAAAATCTATTTCATCAAAATGCTTCACCAGCAGGCTTATTTTGTTTACTTCCCTTTAATCACATACTGCATGACATCAAGACCTAGGTACAACAAAGAGAACTTGGCCAAGCGAGGAGTACTACAGCCAATGGAAAGGCGTCCTATCGGGGCTGTTGAAAGGGGAGGGGAGAGAGGGTAAGAGAAAAAGAGGTGTGGGGGTTGTTAGAAAGGAGTCGTGTCATGACCGCTTCAAGGAACACCTCACTGACGAAACACATAAGAGAAACGCCCCAGTTGCAAGACACTTCAACATTCCACCGAATACTCTGGACAATATGAAAATCTGTGCATTCTGGAAAATTTCTGGAGACTCCATAGACCACAAGAACATGGAATCTCATTTTATTTCCCTTTTCAGCACTATGACCCCCACAGAACTTAATACACTAACCTCTCCTCCACCCACTTTTTCTCTCCTTCCCCATCTCCCGTTTTTCTTTTGCAACTCCCACACCTCTTTTCCCTACCCCCATCCCCCCGCCCTTCAATAGTCCTTGTGCTAAGTGATAGTTATTTATCTGTTTGTGCCATCCTGAAGCAGGGACCATGCCGAAGTCGTAGTTGGCCAAGTTCTCTTTGTTGTACCTTAATTACCCCAAGCCGCAGTCACCTGTTTTTGTTTTATCAAGACCTATGGCCAAGACTGTTGCGTTAGGTTGAATGCACTGACATCTTTGATAAGTTTGAGCCTTTCCCTAATGATGCAGTATCAGCAGGTATCAGTTGTGTAACATCCAGTTATTTTTAAAGAGATCTCAAATCATGCTTGTTACTGTATCTTGACTATTCCATCTGTTCCCAACCAGTAATCCCTCTACAATAATGACATTTCGTAGGCCTGTGCGTGTCCTTCCCTGGCTTTGTAACGGTTGTCTCAAATTCTGTCAGGTGCGCTGCTGGCCTGCCCCTTTCAAGGGCGGGGTGCCATGTAGTATAAATCCACATATAAACCTACAAGCACAAACACACACCACACACGCACTGATGCATATGAAAACACACAGAAAAACTCACCCCAGGCATGCCCAAAAACAAGCACCTGCAAACACCATCATTTTCCTTAGTCGTTCAGTGCTTGTATCATGCACTCCTGCCTTTGGTTATCTTCCTCCAAAAGGTCGATATTATCAGCGAATTGCAGATTACTGATTTTGACTCTGTGCATGGATAGCCCTGAATCTTTTGCTTTCAGTCTCCAAGTTCTCCATTAACTCTGACTGCTGCTTGTGCATTGCTGTTGATGTCTTTTAGTATTTGATTCAGTTGCCAATCTACGTCATACGATTTCAGAAAGCCCCATATCAGTTTCAGCTCAATGCAGTTGAAAGCTTTTTGAAAATCTACAAAACAGTTGTATATCTTCTTTTTTCTCTGGGCTTTCTCAGCAATGAGTATGAGAGCGAGTATCTATTGTACAGTATTGCTATCTTTCCGAAATCCAGCCTGTTTGTCCGAGATGTGTTCTTCTGTTTGGCTTCTTAGTCATTCAGTCAGTATTATCACTAGGACTTTTCCAAGATGACTCATGAGTGCTATGGTTTTGTAGTTGTTGCATTCAAGAGCAGATAAGAACAAATGGCTTGACCAACAATGCCATGATACAGAACATTATGGAGAATTCAAAACCAGAGAACCATATAAATTGATTAGAAACATCAACCGGAATTGGCAACCAAGACTACTCAGAATAACAGATGAAAACGGCACCACTCATGATAAAAAAATTGGCAAAGCGCTAATGGACAAAGCAAATCTCTCAGGCAACAAAGACAATGCAGTCTAAAGCTTTTCAGAATTTTTATTACAAAACTGGTTTGAACTGTCTCTTAATGATGTGTAACTAATGTCTCCATTCTGTGAAAATGTGTAGCACTAAATAAGAAGGATGCAAAATGTTCACTAATAAGTTCTGTATTGAGTAATTTTGTTTTTGCACCGTGGTGCACAACTAGCCTCCTTGACGGGCTGCAGTATCTTGCCTTGACACCTCCATGGAAAGATGGGCCACATTCCACAAAGGGACAGTTTCAGGCTTTACCCAAGGATGTCCCTTTTTTGTAGTTTTTATTGTACTGAAACAAACTTCGTGCACTGCCACGCTTTTTCACAAGTCACAATCACTACAATGTTTCCTGTCATTCACAAATCATGAATGTTATAATTCCACCATAATAAACATTCAGAAATGGTCAAAACCAAACATACATATGTACATTAATATGTACTTTCATATGTATACATGTGATGCTCCACCAAAAAAGAAATCCCTTTGAGCGATTTTGAGCTAGAGCCCATACAAGCTGCTGGGTTAATGGGTTGCAGATATTGAGATTTTGGTTGTAAAAAATTACATTTTTTTTGTATACCCACAACAGGAAAATGTTTATTTCTAAAACTTAAAACAATGCATATAGTGGAGGTAGCCCCTGGTCTTGAATGGCGAAGCCCATTAAAATTGTCACTTCGTAAACTCCTGTTATGACTTGTTTACAATGCATTTTAAAAATGTGCCTTTTGATTGGCTGCATCTGACATTAAGTCAGTGAAAAGCTTGGAAAATAAGAACCACCACATAAACAAAACATTCCTAAGGGGTGATTCCTAGCATGGCAATTTCGGTTTTCTTCAGCATATGATCGAGGCAGCCAACCACAACAGCTTCAATGCAAAATGAGAACAGTACAAACTGTAAAGCGTTTAAATTTGCTTCCAGAAGCAAATACTGTCCCCCCAAAATAAAACAAACTGATGAAGTTAACAAAATCCTTCTTTGTTTCTTCCAAATGTTCTGATTACAACGATAGTGCCAACAAAGAAAATGTTGAAGTCAAAATGGATGTCAGTGACCACTCAAGCACTTGAGTGAGAAGCTGGTGATGTTGAGGATTCCATACCTGAACAGCCCTGTGACACTGCTAAAGGTGTAGATCTGATGATCAATTCTGAATAATTCCATTTCAATCTCTTTTTCAGTGATTGGTTTTGTTGGTGATGGTGGTAGTTTTTCTGCTGAATATTTGTAAACAGAGATCTGCATGATATGAAATGTGCACCAAAACAAAGATAAAATGTGCACAAATAAAACTATTGCATATTTTTGCTATAAAGATTTAGGAATTTATCATGTACGTAATGTAACTGTTTTAAACTAGGCAAAAATCTCCATGGTTACTAAGTATATTTAGGCAAAAGAATTGTGGAAATGTTTGGAGGCAGTTTTCTCAAATCTCGAAGTTTGAGGGGTACCATGTTTAAAGCCTTGTAACTCAGCAATGATCCAAAATCAGATCCCAAAATGGTTTTCACCATTTAAAGAGCAGACAACCACCTAAACTCCAAGATATATTCAAGGGAACTCAAGATTCATTTCATGGTGAAGTGTGATGTGCATGTGCAAATGCACATTCACACACAAATACACATTATCGTCACACACAAATGCACAAGGATACCTTTAGTTTAAAAAGAAAAGGTAATGCATTCTCATGATCTTACCCTAATCAAAATCAGCAGAATGCTTCCTGTCATTTGCATATCTCGACCCTTACAATGCCAGCATAAGGCACAATTAGAAAATATTTTTATACTGCACCTCTGCAGAATTTTAGAACCGTGTCAGCTTGATTGGGAAGTTCTCAGTAACAAGGTGGTCATCGCTGAAGATGATGACAATGTTGATTTCAAACTCTGTTTAAATTGTAAAAAAAAAAAAAAATAGAAAACCATGACTAGGAAACCAAACTTTTGTTCTTTGTGTATAATAATCATACCTACCATATCCAACATATGCAAATTGGTTCAAAATTTTGCTCACATTGCTTAGAAAATAAAAAAAGCCAAGTTACCTCCCCCTCTACACTCCTCCACTTGTGAGATACCTAAAGGCCAAATGTAAGTTTTTCTCCCCCATTTGTTAACTCTTTGCCCTTGTGGGGTTCCGTGCCAACACATGAGTGGGCAGATTACAAATAATTCTACAGGCATACTCAACGGTTTAAAGGGAAATAACCTTTGCATATTTGGAAAGTGCTATCCTTGGTTGTTTCCCCTGCACTGTCTGAATTAGTTTTTAATCTATAGTTTTGACTCTCCAAGATGTTAAGTGAACAGACCACCTGGTCTGTGTATACTCTTCAAAACAGCGAGGCTGGTTGGCAAAACTTTGGCACCAATATTGGTTTAGCTTAATTTTGAATGATGATTTACAAAGTTATAACAGCAGTGAAAAAAAGTGACTTTTTTCCAATGAATGATACTGATTTTTTTCCAGAGAATGATACTGAAGACAGCAAGTTTGAGGAGGAGAGAGATAAATGTGTAGACAAAGAAGATAAGGGGTCTTCAACTTGAACTTGGTGATAATCATCATGACGAGAGAAACAGAATCAACGATGATCTGCTTGACCGGTTACAAGAAGTTGATGCAGACGGAGAGGTCAGGGATATCACTGCAACCAGCAATTCAGATGACAATGGACAACAACATTTGGGTGAGAAATCTAGGCCAACTTCCAGTCATCCCACCAGGACTGAACCATCAAAAACAGTGCTGTACACTGCTGGACTATTATCAGCTTTTATTTCATCAGAAAAAAATTAAATTCAGCTGATGAAGTCTGAGACAAATGCTTATGCCAGGGAGAAGATTAGGAAAGCAGAAAGTCATGTAGAGAATATTTCTTCCAGGTCCATATACAAAACATAGCACACTATTACTGTCAGAGATCAAAAGATTCCTAGCAATCATCATTCACATGGCAGTTGTGAAGAAGCCAAGAATCCAAAATTGTTGGTCCAAGAGCATAGTGGTGGCCACTCCCTTTGCAGCAAGGCTATTGATAAGGGACAGATTTTTATCCATCCTTTCCTTCTTTTATCTATTAAATGACAACCCATTGTCTGTGCCTCGAGGTCAACCGCCACATGACCCTCTTCATAAGATTCACCCACTGTTCAATCATCTGAACAAGGTAAGCTTCTTATTTATTCACTTGCTTTATTTTGCTTCCATTTCCTCTGTTCCCTTGCTATTAACCAGAATTAGCACACTTTCAAAGTTTCATGTATGTGATCACTGTGACGTTATTGTTTGCATTTGTCAGTATTTAAATTCAGTGGTGAAATAACATGTTGTTTTTATTTCAGGCACTGGAGATTGTGATATTAAAAAACTTATAACTATACTGTTTACATAGCTATGATAAATATTTAACTTTTTATGGCAGGGCTTCAAAGAAGCCTACACACCTACTTCAGATGTCAGCATAGATGAAGTGATGTGCCCCTGGAAAGGACGACTGCACTTTTGCGTGTACATGAAAGACAAGTTAGTCAAATGGAGCATAAAGCTCTATGAACTGTGCAAATCCACATCAGCATACATCTACAACTTTGAAATCATGTCCCACAAACCTGCTGTAAGCAACAAACCTGTTGACTTATGTGACTTATGGAACTACTCCTTGGGAAAGGGTACACACTGTATGCCAACAATTACTACACCTGTCCAGACCTTTACAGGCAGATGGAAGCACAGGACACAATAGTTGTAGGTACAGTTTGCAGCAACAGACGTGGTATGCCCAAGGACCTTGTCAGACAAAAGATGACAACAGGTCCGACTGACTACAGAAGTGTGAATTTTGTGGGCATCAGATACAAGGACAAGTGAGACGTGTACCTTCTAACCACCCAGCACACTGATGAAGCCATCCCTGTGACCAGTAACACCAAAGGTGCTGTGAGGGTGCAGAAGATGGAACCCAAGGCCATAGTGGACTACATCCAATGCATGGCAGGGGTTGATCATTCTGATCAACTCATCTCATACATGCGATTTCACAGGAACACTGTGAAATGGTGGAGGAAGTTTCCCTTCCACTTACTGTCTGTGGTCATGATTCAAGCCAGCACTGTGTTCAACAAAACACAGAAAAGTGAGGGGAGAAAAGCAATGGAAATTCCAGAAGTTTGTGATGGCTGTTTGTCAACCAGTGGCTGAATCTGCACATCCTGAGCCTACTGAGGATGAAAATGATGACCGACAGCAGCCACCTGGCAGTGATGAACCCAACATGTTCAACGGTAAACACATCCTTACCAGGATTCCTGCACTTCTCATTAACAAAAGAAGAAGGGAGTGTGCCTTGCGCTATGCCAAAGCAAGGGCAAGCAGCCTGACCAGAGAAGAACTGAAGAGCAAGGGACTGACACTGAGT
The DNA here is from genome assembly GCA_004794575.1 of Lanistes nyassanus. Taxonomy (NCBI): domain Eukaryota; kingdom Metazoa; phylum Mollusca; class Gastropoda; order Architaenioglossa; family Ampullariidae; genus Lanistes; species Lanistes nyassanus. The sequence continues at coordinate 34,040 of SMGT01005773.1, forward strand.
GTGTTCCTTGCAAAAGCGCTTTGTGTGTGGAATGTTTTGGCATTTTCCACACACAACGCAGCTATTTGAAGTAATTCACCATCACATATGACATATCATAATGGGGGCAGTGTATTTTTACCTATGCATAATTGTCACGGAAACGTGCCATGCGAGCGATGACGCGTGATGAGTAAGGTAGTCAGAGTGAGCGGTGACTAAGCGCTATTTTTAGAACACTGAGAGGCGATCAGAGCGCGAGAATAGGAAGGCGTAGTTTATGTTGAAGTAGAGAGGACAACTGACGTGTGTGTAAGAGAGAAAGCCGACGACTGCAAGGGACCGTACGAGGCGGACGTTTCTGCAAGTGCCCAGACACCTGAGCAGAGCCCCTTCATCGGCACTGGAAACGCTGAGAGAGCGTAGAGATTTTTGTGACCAAACCTTCTGCCTAGACAGGAGGTAGGCCAGACACTCCATGGGAGTTTTTCTTCTTGTTTTTGTGATTGTTTGTACTGTTAGAAATAGGAAACTATAGTAATGCGTTTTCGTAGGGTTTTTGTTTCTGGTTAGATTTTCGTGCCGAGGCTTCGTCAGCGCCTCCTGAGACGAGATGTACATCCCCTAGAGATGGATGTAGGAGCGGATGACTGAGATAGCGTCAGCGTGTCCTGTTTAGAGGACTGCCAGCTCCAGCGAGACAGAGAGAGAAAGTTGCACTGTTAACGTGGAGGAGCAGACATTTCCTGCCACAAGTGAGCG
>SMGT01005773.1:50626-98946 GCA_004794575.1 Lanistes nyassanus
CAAAACGAGCGAACTCCACCTTCCACAGCACGTGTAAAAAGAAGGGGCAGGGGGAAAACATGTACACTTCCAACCAGGCCACAACAGAGAGAATACGCCCGGACTAGAAGGCACTTGACAAACCTTGTTGTAAGAGGTCGACAAGCAGCTGAAAAAAAAAACCAGGTGCAACACAACAGCCCAGGACTGAGAACGCAAGGGGCAGTCAATCTGCAGTAGACAGTGTGGATGACTCGGCAAGGCGGCCAGCACAGGGGAAGTGCCTGTCCCAGGAAGAACCTGTTGGCATGCCCCAGACCCAAAGGTTATCTGTTGGAGTCGAAAGAGCCCCAGCGTGAGTGCCCCTTAGGGGGGGGGGGGAATCTATGCAACCACCCATTTTGGGGCTGGAGCGAAACAGAATGTTTGCATGAGGCAAGACGTAGGGGAAACGCACTAGAGCAAGGTGAACCACAAGTCACACACTAGCAAGAGTGTGAAGTGCAGTGGCACCAGCAGCACCACTACCCATCCGCCTGGGATAGATTTGCAGTATGTGCAAGGAGCACAGGGAATGCAAGGATCCCCCAGTTCTCAACAAAGCACGTCGTGGTCACAAGGGCAATGACCCAAGGAGCCAGCGGGAGGCCCACAGCCACAGGGTCCTCCAAGGGGCCAGAGCAGTACACAAAAGATTACCCGGAAGTACGTGAACGGGCGGGAAGTCCATGACGCATGGGGCCTGGACTTAAGCCAGCTCTGGAGGAGTCTTGATTGACTTCCACCTTGATAGACCGCAAGAGGCTGGCCAAAACCAAGTCCAAAGCTCCCTGGTCGCATCTGTCGGTTGGCAGAAGGAAGGAAGTGAACATGCCAGAAGGACGAGGTCTGAGAGCGAGCTGAACTCAATCCGAGTCACCCCCTACCTCAGACATAGCTCTAGGAGAGCCATCAAGCCAACGGAAAGCAAAAAAAACAAAAAAACAACAGGCCACTGGCCTGTGGGATGCTAGCAGGGAAGTCCAGTGCTGAGCCCCCCACCCACCCCCAGGGGAGGGGCTGTATGGCCTGGAAAGGGGAGCAAGGACGTAATCTGTAGCTGCTGATTGGCAGCAGCAAGCTTCCACGCTGCCTGTTTTTTACTTTTTATGACAAAAGTCCAAACAAGGCAGAGGAAGTCAGTGGCCACATCCACCCAATGGAGGCCAAAGGGAGGTACCTCTGGTGTGGCAAGCAGAAGCACCTCCTGCCCACTAGCAAACACCGAGATGGATGCATGAGCAGCAGTCTGGACAGAGGCACACTCTGCATCTGTTGAGCATGAGCAAATGTGTGAGAATGCAAGTCCACATCCCAGCAGAATACCGTGCAAACTGGAAGTAGATGTATTGCCCCCAAAGGAGGGCAAAGTCCACCATCCCAAACATGTCCCAGACAACCCACCATGCCAAATCCAGATGGCTACAAGTGGCCAACTGAAGGCTACTGAAGAAGGAATCTGGTTGAATAGCAACCCCAGGACATCCTCACAGGATGGGGGAGGGGACGTCAGATATGCCTGCCACGAGGTGCTGGAGCATGGTCTCGGTAGAAACTGGAAGTCCCCACAGGGACAGCATGGGTGTGGGGGAAGTCAAAACTTCCAGCAGGTGGCAGAAAACAACATAAGCCATGGCCGACCACACCCACAAGCGAGGACCCGGAAGGTGAAGAAAACCAACAGGAGGCACCCTCTGCAACTTTTGGTTGGCACTGCCAGAAAGAGTGAGGTGGAACAGAGGGGGACATCATATCCTCTTTCTCAGTTTCCCGGGAGTCCAAGTCATATTCCCCCTCCAGCACTTCTGGTGCATCCTCCTAGAAGGGGCAGGAAGTATGGAGTGCAAAACCCCCTCCACCAGAAGTATGTGGTTAGCCAGCACTACTGGTGACCAGAGAAAAGGGCGATCACAATCCCCAGCAGAACACACCGAGTCAGAGGTGTGGGTGTGGTCGGCCATGGCTTGTGTCGTTTTCTGCCTCCTGCCAGAAGTTTTGACGGTGTGAATGTGAAAAAATATATTAAAATCTCTCTCAAATTCAAGGAGTTTTCCAGAACTAAGTGCAGAATTTCTGATTTTCAAGGAATTTCAAGACTCCTGTAACACACAACTAAATTTTCCAAGAGTTTCCAGGACCTGTATGAATTCTGCCAGGGGAAGCAGAAAGCAGAGGAAAAATGGCAGGATGCAGGAAGAACTTTCGTCAAAAAGAATAAAGGCCAAGGACTGAGAAGGCAGAAATAAGGAAAGCTGAAGGAAAAGGCATGGACCAGCTCACCCAATCAGCCAATCACCCAGAGACAGGCTGAGTGCTCATCCCCAGCACATGAAGGGAAGCTTGCATGGGATCAGCTATGGGAGGCGAGTTGTGGAATGGCAACTGATGTTGCAATTACGTCAAGTGGTTCTAATCATGGTTTTATAAATACCTGTTTTGTTAGGCAATTAGAATTTTAAGATACTGCTGGTAATGGCTAGGCTAACAATGCAGCAACTTTATTTAAGCCACATCATCTTTTATGTCTTACACCATAATGTCAGTAACATACCTGGATGTTAACAAAGACACCATGGTAGGTTTCATACAGTGTCTTCCCTGGCTTGGGTTTGAGAGGAACTTCAAAAGGAATCTCTGTTTTCCCTGAAGGGAGGCGCCCAGGCTTGGCAATTTCCAAGGGGTAATGAAGTACCTGGATCGGCTAGAGATCAATCAGATAAAATGGAAAGTGCAGAGGGTCAAATGTAATAATAACAAACACGTTGGCTCTACATTTAGCAGCATAATAAAGAAACTGACAGTCTTATCTTTATTTTCCTTACTCACAACTACCTGGTTGAAGAAAAAAGAGTAGTGTTTGTACAGCTAAACCTCACCTCCTGGCATTTTTGTCTTTTTTGCTTGGTACCACAGAAAATGTCAAGACACAACTCATAACTAGTGATTGCAAGTCATTTGTGTTTTATAGCTGGTCTCATTATATGAACACAACTCCCACAAGATTTCTTGAACACCTTATGACTTTAACAAACATTTTCCAAATATTTCCAGCATTTGCATAACTAAGGCTGAAGCCAGCTATATAACTAGGTTGTGAGGCGGCATCTGATGCAAAACTGGAACTGGAAGTTTTGAATTGTCTGTGTGGGACCTCACCAGCCTACTTTCTGCTTCTACCCTTGTCAGGTACACAAGTCAGTACCAGAAGTGCTGGGAGCATCATTCACCAAAGTATCAGGATGGTACCTCAGTACCTTCTTAACCTGACATATGACCAACTAATTATGTTCTATTATGACCAGAACCATGCCTACAAATCTGAAACAAGACATACCTAAGAAACTGATGTCACCTGACAAAAACCTGACAAGACAAGTCTGTAATGCGGTCAGCCGAGCCAGGTTTCACAGCAGATAGCAAAGCTAGCTGCTAGCTATAGCAAATCCAATGAATCTAGGGCAGAAGAGATTTTAACCACACGTCTTGATGCTGAGATACTGTCAGCATGTGGACTATTCTACGTGTAAACATCGAATCTTAGATCACCGCTACACCACCATCAAGAATGCTTATCATGCTGGTCCACATCCCTTCCTCGGGGACAGATCATGCTATGATTCGGCTGCTCCCTGTATACAGAAAAAAGTCAAAGGCTGTGAAGCCTGTGAAGCTTGTCAAGAGGAGGCCATCGAGACCCTGCAAGTGTTTTGATTGTACTGACTGGAATATCTTCAAAGAAGCTTCATTGTGCCTTGATGAATATGTTAATGCTGTTACCTCATATGTCAGTTTCTGTGAAGACCTGTGTATCCCGTGCAGTCCTAGGCAAGCATACGGGAACAATAAGCCATGGTTTAGCAGGGCCGTTAACACTTTCACGACGTGTGCGGACAATGTTCTGTGCAGCATAGGATACACTTACGGCGTACGCGGAAAATGAGCCAAGCAACTTTGATGATTTATTTACGGGGAATCGCTAATCGTCTAAGGTAAAGAACTCTTACATTAGAAAGTTGAATCATTTCTTCACGAGTTGCTTCCCTTTTACTACGTTTAGACCGGTTTTTGACCACAATTCCAAGCGAGTGAAAAATGGCTGTGTCGTGTATATCCACATGTGCTTCGTCACTTGAGAAATGCTAGATTTACTCTTCAAATGACATGCTGATGAGGAAAATGACATTGTTTTGCAAATTTAATGGGATAAAGTAGATGAAGACAAGAGTATTTGTGCCTGAGAGGCCCAAGAGAGTGATTACAAAGAGAAAAACGTGCGAGCACGTGTTGCAAACAGTACCGAACAGACTGTGTATAAGGAATGGCGAGGACTTTTTGATTTCTTCAACTTCAGTTGTGTTTCCATCAAAGGATTTTACAAATTATGGAACAAAGTCCAAGCCAAGGAACACAGTAAGAAATGAGTTTTCTTTATTTATTGTGGTTTTATATCATGTTTAAATAATTTTTGTATTGTTTTGGGGGATTTTTTAATTAATTTTTGAAAAAAGGCTAAAAATGCAGCGTCCACCGGGACAGCTCGAGCTACGAACGCTACGGTAGCATTGAGTTAAGGCTAAGCAAGACACTAAGGAGGAAGCATTCAGGAGTGGTGATGCTGAGGAATTCAGGCAAGCAAAGTCTGACGTGCAAAAAATTTAGCAAGGCCAATGGTTGCGTATAAAGACAAACTAGAACATAACTTTTCCTCCAATAATGCCTGGGATGTATGGCATGGACTGCAGGAGAAAATGCAGTATAAACAAAAGGCAAAATGTCCTGGTGCTGACCCAAGCCTTCCTGATCAGTTAAATGACTTCTATTGTCACTTCAACCAAAAAAAATCCCGACCGGGGTTGTCGTCCACCTCTGCCGGACAACCCGTCACTTCTGGTTCCACCTTTTGTTATCCAGGCAGCGGATGTGTCAGCTGTTCAAGAAATAGAACCCTAGGAAAGCATCAGGTTCGGACAATGTGTCCACTGCCACACTCAGATCATTTGCCAGCCAACTAGCCCCAGTTTTTACTGATATATTTAACACCTCTCTACAGTTGCAAGTAGTTCCTCACTGTTTCAAATCCTCAAAAATTATACCTGTACCTAAGAAGTAAAATGTCGCTCAGCTTAACGGCTTTTGACCTATAGCACTTACTTCTGTTGTGATGAAGGTTTTCGAACGTTTCGTTTTATGTTACCTGTCTGCATGCAGTAGTCAGTCACATGACCCCCTTCAGTCTGCGTATCAGACATTCCAGTGCCCCTGGGTCTTTATTTCATTCTGCACCATCTTGAAAAGGCATGCATGTACGCTAGAGTTCTGTCAACATTAGCTCTGCCTTTAATACCCTAATCCCTCACAAACTGTTCGACAAGCTCTCTGCGATGTCTGTTCATCCTTCCATCTGTCACTGGATACTTGACATTTTACTGAACAGACCGCAAGTTGTCAAGGATGGAAATCCTTGAGAAATTCTACCATGAGGTGACTGAAAACATTCTTAATTTCTCAGTCACAGTCTGGTACGGCAGCGCCAGCAGGAAGACATGGGATCAGTTAGAATGTGTGGTGTGCAACGCGTCAAGATCACTGGTAGGTAGGCAGGTATTTGGGCTTAACGCCGTGTCAGCAACAAAGGCTATATCACGGCGGGGTAGAAAAAGGAAAACCAGCGGTAAAAGAGAAAGGAGGGTAAGGGAGAGTGAACAGAGAACGGATCACTCAATAAAACCAAAAGCTTAAAAGCGTGAATAAAAACCGATGGTATGTAAAAAGGCGAATATCACAGAAGAAAGAATGGATCGAAAAAGGGCAGGGAATGAAGGGGCAGAAAAGTGACGTAGACGGACATGGCTAAAATGTGCGCAGGAAAATAAAATGTGTTGGACAGTGAGGGGTGTTGCACAGTGGGTACAGGTAGGCGGAGGTTTGGAACGGAGCAGGAAGGAATGGGTGAGGTGGGTATGACCCAAACGGAGGCGCGTCAGGACAACATCATCTCGCCGTACAGGTTCTGCACAGTAAAAAGAATCAGAGAGGGAAGGAAGAATAGAGTGGAGTTTGTTGGAAGACAGTGTGTCCCAGTGGGCTTGCCATAGAGAGTGGATGTAGGAGGAAATGAAAGGTTGCAGGTCAACGGAAGGCACTGGGAAGAGAGGGATGGGGTCTTGAAGAGCCTGCTTAGCAGCCCGATCAACACGCATGTTGCCCGGAATGCCAGCATGGCCAGGGACCCAGACAAAGACAACATCAACATTTCGAGAGCGGAGGAGAGAGAGATGAGCATGAATGTGGACCAGGAAAGGATGGTTAAGGCGGTGAGAGGCAAGCGCACGGAGGGCAGAAAGAGAGTCGGATAGGATCAGAAAATTTTTCTCACCAGAGTGGCGAGCATGCGAAAGGGCCAGAAGAATGGCAGAAAGTTCGGCAGAGAAGACAGAACTGTGATCGGCGAGGCGGGCAGTGAGAGGATGAGAGGAGCAAGAGGGGATGGCTGCAGCTGCAACTCGACCAGCAGCAGGAAGTTTAGAGCCGTCGGTGAAGATGCGGCAGAAACCAAGAAAATAGTCAGAGAGGAGTTCGTGGAAGTGGTGAAGATAAAGGAGATCAGAGGTGGAAGACTTGGAGAAGGCAGCAAGGTCGAGAGGCAGCAGGGTCCAGGGAGGATCTGGAAGAGAGGGGAGGGGGGCAACATGGGCAAGAGAGAGAGCAGAGGCAGACAGGTGAGAAAGAAGGCGAAGAGAAAGAGGTTTAGGCTCCTTTGGACGAAGATCATACAAAGGAGCACGCTCAGGTTGAAAGACGGTGGAATAAGCAGGGTTATCCCGATGCGCCCTCAGTTTGGTGGCATACAAGTTTTTTTGTTTTTTTTTTCAAGTTTCTTTATTCTTTAACCCTCAGGGGGTATTCAGAAAAAATGAAAAAAAAATTGTCAAAAAAAAACAAAAAAAAACAAACAAACAAAAAAAACATCAATCATAAATTCACCTGGCATGAGGATATGCATATATTGATAAGCAAAATCAACCATTAATAAACACACAAATAACACGCTCAATCACTCAACCAGACGTACCCACACGCAAAAAATAGGCACATATTCATCTATACATTAATGTACTCTACTAAGAAGTATTTTTACAAATTTCACTAACTTGGTCAATACAGTTTTGTTTTTGCAAGAAAAGAGTTTATAAAGTTTAAATGTATTTGGCCGGCTCAAATAGTATGGTGTCAGTGCGGTGTTGCGTTCAGCTGTAAATTTGTCACATAAGAAAATATAATGGTATTCATCACCTATGTCTTTTCTGTCACACAGCGTACATAATCGTTCCTGCCTAGGGATGTCTTCGTGTCTGAGTTTGTTTACAGGGAAGTTATTATCTAATGTCAAGAATTTTAAGAGTAGGCGGCAGTGAGAAGGTGGTAACAGTGGGAGATACCGGAGCATGAGACTGAGGCGGCGCAGAGAGAGCATACAGGCTGTCCACCGGGGTGGTACGAAAAGCCCCCAGACAAATCCGGAGGCCGTGGTGGTGGACGGTGTCGAGGAGTTTAAGGTAGGTGGGACGAGCGGAACCATAAACAATGCATCCATAATCAAGTTTCGACCGAATCAAGGAGCGGTATAAACGTAAAAGGGTGGTCCGATCCGCACCCCACTGGGTGCGCCCAACAACACGTAAGACATCCAGCGCCTTCAGGCACGACGCACGAAGGGACCGGATGTGGGGTAAAAAGGAAAGTTTGTGGTAAAAAATGACCCCTAAAAATTTGACCTCGGAGACCAAATAATACGAATGGGGGCTCCGGAAAGTGGCCACGGAGTTTACAAAAATGCACGCAGACTTGGCAATGGAAAAGGTAAAACCGTTGGAGGAAACCCAACGTTGAACACTGTTTACACAGAGCTGCAGCTGACGCTCCAGGCAGGGAAGATACCTACCACGGACACACAAAGCAAAGTCATCAACATATAAAGAGATGTTAGCTGCAGAAGGAACTGATTTTAAAATGCCATCGATCTTGATGCAAAAAAGGGTAGGGGACAGAATGGTGCCTTTGCGAACACCCATGTCCTGAGGGTTAAAATAAGACAAACTAGCACCAACATGAACTAAAAATTGGCGGTGAGCTAAAAAATGCTGAATAAAAATGGGGAGACGGCCGCAAAAACCAAGGTGGTAAAGGTCCATCAGGATTCCATGCTTCCAGGTCGTGTCGAAGGCCTTCTCCAGATCAAAGAAGACCCCCAACACGTGTTCTTTTCTGACGAAGGCATCCCGGATAAAAGCTTCAAAACGAACGAGGTGGTCGACGGTGCTGTTTAAAAACAAACTGACCACGACCCCGGAGGCGTTTAAAAGAAAGGACATTATCAGCAGTGGGACATCGGAAAGCACGACGTTGTGCCCTCTTCCGATCCCGCTGCACTGCCCAAAGTACGCGAGAGCCGCGGCGAACCTTGCCAAAGGTAGGAATGGCACGTCTCGCAATTTCAAGTAAAACTTGGGTAAAAAGGTGGACAGGGTGATCTCCGGCCACCTGGCAATCGAGGTTAAAATCAGATTGTAAAGTCAGCCGGGAGAGACAAAGAGAGTGAAACTGACCAATCAGCCTTGGAAAGATTCCAGCCACCATCTGGCTCGGGTTCTGCAGAAAGGTCGGCTGATAGAGTGATGGGGAAGTGGTCACTGCCGCACAAGTGCGACACCACCAGAGCCAGTGTCAGCAGAAGAAGCAGGACGAAGAACATGGAAAGGACCACACGAAAAGGAGGGTTTCCTGCAGGGCAAGAACGGCAGGGTTGAGAGAAGAGATCAGACAACGGAGGTCCTCGTAGTTAGCTCGGATTCCCCGACAGTTCCATTGGATGATGGAGGACATGTTAGCGAGTTAGGCTAGACCGGCGATGAGAGTTGACAGGAGAGGACGAAGTGGAGGAGGGGGCAGTATCCCCTAGCTCCATGTCCTCCAAAAGATCACGTCGCGCCTGCCCCTTTTTCGGACCCTGAGAAGGCCGGCGTGGAGGAAAGGGAGGAGGGGCAGGAAGCCCTAGGCTCCATCCCGGTGTCGGCAAGAGTCGAAAAGCGGTTGTGTGTGGACGAGGCAGACAGAGAAGCAGAGGGACGGGGAGCGGGTGCTCCCGACCCTGGGGTGCGAAAAGAGGCAGACTTCTTAGTAGATGGTGGTGCAAGTGAAGGTGTAGGAAGTGTGTCAACAGAAGAGGTGCATGAAGAAGTAGAGCGGGGGGTGGTCGAAGAGATAGTAGTGGATGTGCCCTGAGAAGTGGTGCGTGGCGTGGACTGTGAGGGGGGGGGGGCGAGAGCTAGAACCGGCGGAAGGAGGGGGGCATAGAAACGGAAGACAAGGGGCGAGGGGAGTCCCCGACAACCCAGGTGACGTCAGTCTGACAGGAAGAAGAAGTTGTAGGTCGTTGAGAGACGACGGAGGAGTAGGAGACAGAAGAGGTGGGGGAGGAAGAGCCAAGCACCCGCTTGCGGGCCTCGGCGAAGGACAACTTGCCCTCCACACGGACCTGCTGGATGGCAGACTCCTCCTTCCACCAAGGACAGTCGCGAGAAGTAGCTGGATGGTCACCGTGACAGTTTAAGCAAGAACAAGGGTTGGAACAATCAGAAAAGGAGTGGTCAGCGGCTCCGCAACGAGAACAGAGAGGAACAGATTTGCAGGTTTTCGTGCCATGGCCAAAGCGATGGCACTGAAAACAACTGAAAGGATTAGGAATATACAGAGAGACCGGTACCTTACGATAACCGATGGACAGATTAGAGGGAAGTTTTGGAAAACACAAGGTAATGAAGTAGGTATTGGTGGGAACGACCGCCCCATTACTCTTGCGAGTCACGCGGCGAACGTTTGTCACCCCCTGGGACTGAAGCTCAGCCTTGATGTCGAGTTCAGACATATCAGCCAAGTCAGCACAGTGAATCACGCCGACAGAAGAATTCAACGTACTGTGCGCAGAGACCCGGATAGGTCGGTCTATGAAGAGTTTGGAATCCCATTGGGGAAGGGTATCCGACGCCTTCTGGGTTCCACATTCGACAAGAAAAGAAGTGTCACGGAACCGCTTGACAGACACAAAGACAGAAGAAATTGAGCTGAACCCCTTCTGGACAGCAAAAGGGGTCAGCTTCGAGACGGGTTTATCGGGGTCAGCACCCTCAACAACAAGAAAACGGGGCCATGAAGGTTGTAAAGAGCAAGAAGAAACAGTCTGTCGGACCTCATCCTCACTCTCCGAACTTACGCAAGGTGGGAGGTGCCGCTTGCGCGGCGGAATTTTGGAAGCCATGCTTGAACAAAATTAGATTCATCTCTTTTGCTCCCCACCCACCACGGAGCCCAACAAGGGGATGCAACTGAACGGTACCACGAGGGGTATGTCCAGCAGGGCCGCACCAGGGCTACAGAAGAGATATACTCCGGCCTAGAAAACTAAACCAGATTGACCCAGGCCGCAGCCTTCTAGCAAAGCTAGGGCAATGCGCGACCAGCCGATTGATTGGTGTGGGCCACACCAACCTCCCGTCTAGGAGAAGTCTGGGCCAAAGGGGTGTGTTGGTATGATGAGCAGCACCCATCAGGGACCTCAACCCCCAGGATCCCATTCTCCCCCGACACGGGTCGCCCTGCACAGCAAACGCAGGGGTCTAAAGAAGACCGCAGAAAGAAGAACTGTGGAGAGAAGATGTATGTAATAGAAAGAAAAAGAGCAGGCCAGGGCAGGCAGAAAGACAGCAAAGAAAACACTGCAGAAAGCAGGGAGAGATTGGGGTGGAAAAGAAGAAAGGGACAGGACCAGAGAGGCAGAAAGAGGAAAGCCAAAGAGAAAGAGGTGGGCCAGCTTAGCCACCCAGCCAGAGAAAGGCTGGGTGCTCACCCCCGGCACGTGAAGCCGGACCCGTGGGGGCTCAAGATCATTGGGCAGGAACTTCCATCGCTTGCCTCACTGTACTCCTTGCATCTTGCTTGCAGATCCAGGAACATTGCTGCTGATGTGACTGACCCAGCCAACCAGCTGTTTGAACTCCTTCCATCGGGCAGACATTTTCGAGCACTTAAAACAGCTCCCTTTCGCAAGTCCTTCTTTTCACAGCCTGCTCTCTATCAGTTAACAACTAACTTGTCTAGCCTAGCTATCTTTCTAGCCCTCCTTCCTAGTCAGCTGCCCTCAACATAGCAAAACTCAAGGAATCAGTGTGTGTGTGTGTGTGTAGGAGGGGGGAGTTGCGGGTATGTCTGCACCTGCAACATGGGCAAGGGTGCTGTGTGCATGTGTGGGTGCACATGTTTGGGGATTTTAGGATTTGACTGTTGGATTGCCTGTGCTCTGTGACACCAAGAAAAAAGTCCTATTATCACTCCAACAGGAAGTACTGGAAATGCTCAACAACATAACCGTATGATAATTTGATAATTTAAGCGCTTGGTCCTCGTTCGTTCTTTATTAAAAAGTCCTATGCTTGCATGTGAGAAATAATTATCTTATCCTAACAAATGATCTATTTTATGAGGTATTGAGTAACCCTATTAAAAACAAAACTTCCACATCAAACAGTAAGCTGTGTTTATGACTATTCTTGCACTTCCGCATAGTGCTTTTAAACTTGACTTGCACCATAAAATAAATAGAATTATTGTCACTCTCAATACCACAACACTGCCAATGCCATCTTGTCTGCTGCAATGATGCAAAGGACCACCATAGGGTGCTACCTTTGCTACATCCTAGCAGCGCCAGTGAAACGCAGTAGCCTAGATTTGCTATTTTACTAGATTCGCTTTGCTTGTGAAACCTTCTCAGCCAAGAACAAGGTCTGACGTGTGTTAAAAAAAGTTAGGTTCTATACTAGAAAGCTGGTTGTGCTTTGCTTGGGGCTTGCTAGCAAATAGAAAGGCTAGAATTCTATAATCCAATGCAAGGCAGCTTTTGAGGTACCAAGTGGCAGTAGCATCGACTAGAAAAATGGCGATGGTGGAGCTTGGCCTTTGCTTTGATGATGGAGCTTTTGGGGGGATTTTTGGGGTATGACAATGCAACATGTAAGAGATAAATTTTGGTTGTTGAAATTTTACTGTGCTCCCCATTCAATAAAACTAAAAAAAAATGCAAGGAAATTTCAGAGTGAAAGTATATGCATACCATAGATAAATTAAAATTAATGTTACATTTGTACAGACAAATTGCATATTTATGACGAATGTAATTGTTGAAGTATAATTTTTACCTGCTCAAAATTTAGATACCCTCCAACATATCTGATCACTGCTGGAGTAAGCTTACATTATAAAATCCTAATTAGATGGGACTACTACAGCACTGCATAAATACCCCCCCCCCCCCATAAAAAAGCCATTGGTGTGATACATGCAAAACTGGTTCTTGAGCTATTGTAGCTTGGGACAACGAGTTGAACCTTTTTTTAAAAACAGAAATCTGAATGTTTGTCATCTACTAAATTCATGCACACTTTTATTACTTTCACCTGTGACACTGCTTTCGAAGCTATTACCTCTGTATCATCAGACTGATCTTAATGATTACTTGTCTGATAAGTTCATCATGCGTTACCATCTTTAAAGGTACTTCCGCCTATCCTTCTACAAAATTTTGTGTTGCCTAGGGTCACTAGCCGATACCTTTGCTAGTATTTAGATTTCTAATGTTTACTTGCAACTCAGGCCTGATCATAGATCGAGCAGGGAGGGTGCACTCTCTTGTATGCACAATCTTGATGTGTAGGTTCTCTGTAAAAAGTTGAGAACAATGGGGAGGTGAGGTGCCGCAGAAGAGTAGACGGGGAGGGACCGCGTACCCACCCTGTTTGACCGCATGATGTGGTTCAACTGTCTTGCTCTGCCACAGGCTCGACCTACACAAGGTTATGTGGTCCGCTCATCGTTTATAACTCTGAGTAGAGGATATAGCTGTTTCTGTTATGAAACAAAAAAAAAAACCCTCCCCAAAACAGATTTTTGTTCCTAAGAAGTAGGCCTAATTCATGTAGAAATGACATGCAAACAGCAATGCTTAAAGGATGGGGACTTTAACATTTGTAAATACACATATATTAGCTGTATATAAATACTAAAATGGTAAATACACACATATTAACTGTATATAAATACTAAAATGTCTTCATCAAACCACCAATTTGAATTTGCAAGCATTTCTCTGTCCTCAATTCACATCTGTGTGGGTTACAGCATGCTACACTGGTCCTTATTAAGACCCCTCTCAGTTAAGACCTGATTTTGTTGCATTTTCCAAAGTCTTAAAGGGAAACTTAACCCTAGACTCAACTTGAGATGAATTCATAGATACTGATATTGTGAGTCTTGTCAGCCACAAATTTCAAGCTGTATCGGTACTATTTCCATACAATCCACGTTTTAATTTGGGTAAATAGTGGTACACAGATGTCGCCATGTTGTGGTACTCTTTCGGGAATAAAAGCAAAATATCGCTGCTGTCGTCTGGTCTGGTGACGTCAGTTCCCCAGAAGCATTCTTCAACATGCCACAGTACCAAGCGTTCGGCTGTTTCAACGAACAGTGCAAATGGTTTAATGTAGATGGAAGCCACAAGAGCTTTTTTTGGGATTATGAATCTAGCAAAATAAAAGATTTGTATGCACTATGTAAAAAGTTGCTTGAAAATTTAAAGAAGGCCAAGTTGGCTCGTCGTGCATAAGAGTATAAATGGCACAAATTGCACCTCGTGTGCGAGGACCATTTTACGAGGGAGTGCTTTGAAGGTACCTACGAAAATGATGTGGGTGCTTCGGTTGGCTTCAAGACTTTTAAGAAAAAGTTAAAGAAAGGAGCCATTCCGACAATTATCAATACAAAGTGTGCCAATGTAAAAGGCATTGCAGTAAGGCAAGACCGGACGGAAGCTGAGCCTGAGAGTGAGAACAGACGATTACAGCTGAGAGCAAAAAGACAGAGCGTGGGTAAGATAAAAAAATTCACATTTTTACTGCTAAACAACTAATGTTAATGATATAAAATATTACGTTTTTTTTAATCATGATATAATTTGTATGAAGTGTTATTTTATTTGAGTAAATATAGAAAATACTTAAAATAGGTATATACAAATAATGCATACAGTATGGTTGATTTGTTAAAATATGCCATACGTATGGCCTACAAGGCCTGTATAGCAATACAAAGTACTTGAAAATAAAAGCATGTATATGCATGCATGTGTGCATGGACACACCCGTACACACAACAAAGGACACCTATGTAAATATACTAGTCACAACAGCACTCGTCGTCTTGCTCAGTATCGTACTTTCTGTGTTTTGTAGTTCTTCATCCGTGTGTTCTTGGTCATAAGTGTAAGCTACAACTCCCAAATCCATAACCGAAATTATCTTGCGAATGTTCGCGATGTCACTAACAAAAGCGTCTGCTTGATATTTGTGACGATGCTGCTTTGAGCGCTATCGGCTGCATGCTGCAGTAGCTTTCTCCCTGCCCGGGTAACTGACGTCACTCATCGAGGCAACATGGCGGCTTCCATGTAAGGCCAATGAGCGGCATTAAAGCTGGGTTGTAAGTGAACAGTTCTTTTGTAGCTTGAAATTTAGGGTTAAAAAGACTCACAACATCAATATTCATCAATTCAAGCCAGGTTACTTCTAAGGTTAAGTTTCCCTTTAATAGGAATCACTTGTTGGTGAGTTTCTTGTTCTTGTATCCTTGTTTTCAAATTTTCTGGCAACCATTTTGTTTTAATAAATATGTCATTTTGCAGTTTTTATTTAATGAGTTAATCTTTACTTTATTATCAACTCTGTAAATTGGATTTTGCCCTCCCCATGCAGACCCCACAGTGAGGTTGGGTTTGCTGATGTTCTCCCATCTTACTGTAACCACTGGTTACACTTTTCTATCCATTATCTCTTTTATTTCTTTCATCTCTTGTTTCTCATCTTCTGTTCCAATTGCCTGCCTTTTTTCTTGAAATTTCTGTTAGCTTGTTGGTCCCCATTTGTTATGAGTCATGTAGTTGGGGTTAGGAGGCCAGTCTTGGTTGTGTTTGACTTTTCTGAGATATGGCTCTAGTATTGAGTATATAGCCCATTACTTATGTATCTGGTTCTTTTTCTCTAAACATAGCTGCCTATGTTACTGGTTTTTTTTAGTCTGGAATGTAAAAAAATTAGGGAGAATGCTTAATATCTCCAGTGCCTCCTAACTTTATGTCCGTATAAACGTTTCATGTTTGGTGGGCTGTCAAGCTGATAATGTATTATATTTATATATACAGTGTATATAGTGATTGGTGTATTATGTTAGCAATAAGAAGATTTGTAATACTTTTTTGTGGATAGGATGACTTACGGGTGATTTACACACACGCAACTATTTTTATTTCCATTGTCATTATTTGATTTTTCACTTGTCCAATTATCTTGCTTTTCAATAAAAGAATAAAGTTTAATATTTTTATTTGTGGATGTACTTGTAAGAATGCAAAGTGAACAGAGTACAATTCACTACCACCTTACCAGAAACAAAGCAATAACTAACCTGTATTCTAATTCTGAATGAAAAAAAAATATATAAAGCAAGCAAGGACAGGGGTACAGGATCATGCCAAGGATGGCAGCCAAGCTTGTGACGGGCCTGGCAGCCAAGCTTGGAAGCCAAGCTTTTTCATGAGCATATCTAGCTTGGCTGCCAACCTTGGCACAACTTGGCATCCAAGGTTGTGCCAAAGTTGCCACAACCATGGTGTGTTACTTGGAGAGGTCTTACTGTTTTAACTGTCCCAATAAAACCAGGAGCAACCGCACCCTGTGGGTCAGGTGGTACCTTGCTTCGGCAGGCAACTGCCTCCCCAAAGGGTGACCATGTTGGTACCAGTAAGCCCAGGAGCAACATCACCCAGCAGTTACAAAGGCTGGGATTCACAGCAAGAGAAGCTGAGCCAACCTGAGAGTGTCCTGCTAGACAAGACCCAACGCATTGCAGTTCCTTTAATGTGGCGTCAGCACAGTGAGGAGACTTGAGAAACAGTAGGTGGGTTCAATGGCAAAACAATGACAGAGGAGCTACTAGTGAATGTAGACAAAGTACAAATAGCAAAACAAGGAACTTCCAACACAGCAGGGGAACTGTGAAGCAGACTAGTGTCACCAGAAAAAGGCACAAGCATGGGGACAGAGGGAAGAAGACTGTATATGATATGTGTATTACTTTGTGGTGGTACACATTAGAATTTTGCCACGTAAAACAGATGGGACTTGACCTCCAGTGCACTCAACACATTGCACAGCAGACAGAAACACAATGTTTGAAACACTATTTTGAGCCACCCAACACTCAGTCACCCATGAGGAGACAGCATTTCCCTAGCCATTCAATGTCCACTAAAGTCATCGAGCGCCCAGTTACCAATCATAGCCACATGTGCTGACTTTGGCATTGACATCTAGGAAAGCTATATAAGCCCTGGCAGGATCAGGTAGGAGGACTGGACTAGCTTTTAACAGAGTAGAGAAGGAGGAGGGAGCAGCTTATAACTAGAAATATAAAAAACTAGAGCATTTAACTAGAAATGCAGATGAATATGAGGAGGAAGATTGAAACAGATAAAAAGAGAGAGGAGAGGAGGATGGAGCTGTTCTCACCATGTAGTTGACTGGTGAGTGTTTGAACATCAGAATATTTTATTCCACAATGGGACATTCAGTGCAGTGGGGCGACAGTTAACATTGCATGTATTTTTGTGGTGCCATGACAATGTGCATGGTTTTGCAGTGTGATGAGAGACTCAGTCACGTTACATGTATTTTGTGGTGGTTCATCAGACAGACTTTGGAACTGAGAGTCTTGTGAACTGTTGGCGTATGCTCGAACTGAACCGCTGGATAGATCAGAGGGCATCGCCACTTCATGTTTTTGTTTGCATCATGTATCGTGCATCATTCTAGTCATCCTTTTATGTTAAGTTCATGGTTCATCGTTGACATGACTTAACTGATAGTCACTGGGGGGTCGACCATTATGTGTTTGTGTTGTCCTGAAGGAGTCATGCCCTGAAACGTCGACTTTTTGTCTAAGTCTCGCTTAGTCTAGTTCCCTTTGTTGTTACCTCTATTACCCCAAGCCACAGTCACCTGTTTCTTTTTTCATATTAAACATAAAATTACAAGGAACTGTTATGGATAACCATGCATGCTTTTGACAGCATAGGCGCCAATTTTTCTTCTTATGTGCACCACAGAGGACTGGGATGGGGAGAAGGCTTTACTTAGTGAATAAAGTTGAATTATGTCTGATACTGTCATGATGGCAAGTGCAACCAGTCATCCACTGCTGTCCTGAAGGACATATAACTATCATTTTCCTTTGATCTTTATCTAATGCAAACTTATAAAACTTGTAATCAAAAGAATCATAAACGAACCTTGATGGAGTTATAAAAGGCCTCAAAAACACCAACACTTTTTGCACTCAGCTGCAGGTTCACTACACCCTCGACAACTAAACTGATGCCTTGGTGTTGCACTTCTCCTTTGCTCTGCACCACCACAAGTCCAGACACTACATCCTAGGAAACATAAAATAAATAAATAAATATATAAAATGTGGATTTTTAACGCCCGAAAACACATTTTATGCACACTTCGCGCGGACGAGGGACACAGACACTCTAGTGAAAACAATGAAACACACACACACACACATAGAGGGAGAGATGAACGGAACACTGACCAACAGGTTGGGAAACAGATCGTCCTTCAGTCACAGATGGGTGTAAAAGTATCATAAGAGACGATGAACAGCGAAAGTTGTAAGTTAATCCAGACAGGCAGTCGCGATGTCAGTCAAGGTACTTGCGGAAAAGAAAAGTTTTCAAGTTTCGTTTAAAAGTCAGTAGTGATGGGGAGTGTCGAATGTTGTGGGGAAGTGAGTTCCATTGGGTGGATGCCGAGAAGGTGAACATGCGCTGTGCATATGTTTTTGTCCTGATGCGGGGTACTGAGAGAATGCGATCGTCGGAAGAGGAGCAGAGCTGTCTCAGTGGAGTGTAGATTGTAAGGAGATCTGAAAAGTAGATGGGGCATGCACCGGTGAAAAAATTGTAACAGAGAGTAGACAACTTGTAGTCCATGCGAGCCTGAATGGGGAGCCAGTGCAGACTGCGAAGTAGTGGTGTGGCATGGTCTGTTTTGCGCGCTTTCAGGACAAGGCGAGCGGCCGAGATTTGAAGTTTCTGTAACTTCTGTAGCAGATACAGAGGACAGCCGGCTAGCAAGGAATTGCAGTAGTCAAGTTTAGACAGAACGTAGGCACATACAAATGTGTTTGCAACCTGGTCAGACAGAAGGTGACGGAAGCTGCTGATTTTTCTGAGTTCATAATAAACGGATCTGCAGATGTTGGAAATGTGTTTGTCAAGTGTCATGTTAGAGGTAATAATAACACCGAGATTTCTTGCAGAGTCGGCGAAAGGGATGTCGACATCACCAATTCGAACTGCTGTGGGATATTCTGTCACTCCAGCATTTCTTTTACTGAAGAGAAGAGCCTCTGTTTTTTCGTCGTTCAACTTCAGTCTGTTGTGAACCATCCATGCTTTGACACTGGATATGCAAGTTTGCATGGTCATGATGCTGGCATGTACATCGGCTGGAAGACAAGAACTGTATAATTGGGTGTCGTCTGCATAGGACTGGGTGGAGACCATGTGAGCATGAATGAGTGAAGAAAGTGGTTTGATGTATATGATGAAAAGGATAGGGCCCAGGACAGATCCTTGAGGGACTCCGAGAGACAATGCTGATGGGGGTGACAATTGGTAAGTAACAAGTACAGACTGAGTTCTACCAGAGAGGTAGGACTGGAAGCACGCCAGCGCCGGCCCACAGATGCCGTATACATCATGGAGACGATTGAGGAGGATGGTATGGTCGATCATATCAAACGCTGCGGAAAGATCAGGGAGGGTCAGAAAAGACACTTCACCTCCATCCAGAGCAGACAAAATGTCGTTGACAACTCTAGTCAGAGCTGTTTCCGTGCTGTGGAATGCCCGATATGCTGACTGGGAGTGAGAGATAAGGTCGTTTGAGTTGAGGTAGGCGAGAAGTTGATTTAGAACGACTCTTTCAACCACTTTTGAGAGGAAGGGTAGGTTGGAAACTGGGCGGTAGTTCTTGAGGCTGTTTGCGTCAAGGGTGGGTTTCTTGAGGAGAGGCTTGACTATTCCAGCCTTGAATAGCGATGGAAAGACTCCTGATGACAGACTGTCGTTTACGATCTGAGTGAGAGTTGGGAGCAGAACATCCAGGCAGGCAAGGAGAAGGTGGGTTGGTATGGGGTCCAGAGGGCAGGTAGTAGGTTTAGATTTTAATATCACACTACACAGCCTTGAGATCTGACTGAGATATGGGCTGGAGGGAATGAAATGAACAAGATGGCAGGTTGTCAGCAAGGGTTGGAGGTCCACAGTGTAGCACCATCTCGTCCAGCTCAGCTCGAATATCCGAGACTTTGCGTAGGAAGTACTGAGAGAAAGCCTCGGGTAGCTGTGCGACAGGAACGTCAGTGGGAAGAGGCAAGTCCTTGTTTCGACCCGTTAATTTGTCGCAGATTTCAAACAGACTTTTGCTCGAGGAAGAGTTGACAAACTGTGCTTGAAAGAAGGATTTCTTAGCTGCAAAAACTAGCTTGGAAACAGAGCGTTTCGCTGCAAGATATAGTTGTCTGTGTATGCTAAGGTGTGTTCTCAGCTAGAGCCTTTCTGCACGACGGCGCGCACGCTTAGCCTGACGTAATTCGTCATGGATGGTCGGGTACCAGGGGGCTGCCTTTAGTGGGTGTACTCGACAGCGCCGGGCAGGAGCGTGTGTATCAAGGGCTTTACGAAGGGCTTTATCAAGCTCAGCAATCGTGAGAGGACCACACAACATGTTCTGTAGATCTGTTTTGAAACTGCACAGGTCCATCAAACGAATGGGGCGTGTGGTTATAAACCGCTGAGTTGGCTTCGAACACTGGATGTTTAAGTTAAACTGAACACAATAATGATCTGATGATGAGATGATGATGACATAAGAGCAGAACCAAGCTTTGTTAGTTTTATCAGTTATTTTTCTTGTATAAAATTCACTTACTATAAATTGTTAAATCCAGTTATGCAACTCAGCATATGGTTATTCTCTAATACAGTAGTAGTTCTAGTGATACAGCAACAGTCTACAATAGAAGGGATTTTAACAGTAAACTTTATGAAAATCGCTAGTATTGCGTTGTGTTATTACCTGGGGCCAGTTGCACGGCTTTAGCCTAACATATGCCTATCATATGATCACTGATATTTTTCATGGTGTGATCCACTCCGAGCTTTTATATTTTTTGTTGCAGCTGGGACAAAAATGATAAGCATGCAGCACAGGAGGCCAACAACAAAACTGGGACACACGGCAGACAGGCTTCCTCATGCCATCTGGGAGGGGGTGAGGATAGAGGTTAGCTGAAGGGATGAGGGTTAGGTGGGGGCAAACCTACACTCCCCCCCCCCCAACTATGACTGTTTTCCCCCTAACCATCGCTGTCCCACCCCTATAGCCATCACCCCACCCGTAACCCACACTGCCCCATGCCTTATCACCCCTCCCCATCACTGCCCCACCCTTAACTTTCACCTCCCCACCCCTAACCATCACCTAAATCCTACACCCACATATACCCCAACCCTAACCTACACTATCCCACCCCTAACCCACACCGCCCCACCATTAACAATCCTCACCCCACCCCCACCCTAACTTTGCCTGCTATAGCCCACCCCGAATCCCCAGCCCTGACCCAACAAGATAGTGGAGAGACAGGTGTTCAGGGTGGAGCTTTAGCAGGTGGGGCAGTGCAGGCTTAGGGTGGAGCAGTATAGGTTAGCAGGCAGTGTGGTTTAAGATGGGAGGGGTGTCATCATTAGGGGTGGGGTGATATGGATTAAAAGTGGGGAAATGATGACTAAGGGTGGGATGGTGATGGTAAGGGGTGGGGCAGCGTCACACACCACTATCTTTCACTATCACTGCACGTATACACCAACTGATTTACTAACTTACAGTTCTCCTCGTTCACATCTACACTAATTCATACAACTAACCACATTTTCTGCCCTCTTTCATCTAAACAATCTCCTAAATCAGTTAATCTCCTAACACTCACTGGTCTAACAACGTACTATTCACTAGGTTTTCAAAAGTTATCACTGTCCTACTGTCTTGAGTAATTTCCAACAAAATAATGTTAAAATTTGTCAAGTATGTATCTACAAGAGATTTCAAAGTCTCACACAGACTTATTATCAACCACTGTTAGTATCTCCAAAAATACCAAGTTTTGTCACACAGACCTACTGTTCACCGCGATTCACAAAAGATATCAAAGTTTCTTCAGACAGACCTACCGGTCATCATAATCCACAAAGGATATCTAAGTTTCATCACACAGACCTACTGTTCACTGTGATTCACAAAAGATATCAAAATATCGTCACATAGACTTACTGTTCTTCATAATCCACAAAGGATATCTAAGTGGCACCACAAAAACTTAATATTCTTCATAATCCACAGAAGATATCAAATCATCGTCACACAGACTTGCTGTTTATCAGAATCCTCACAGGGTATCAAAATGGCGTCATGTAGATTTAATGTTCAAAGTTGCATCACACAGACTAAATGTTCATCACAATCCACAAAGGATATCAAAGTTGCGTGACTTAATGTTCATCAGAATCCACAAGGGATATCAAAGTGGCGTCACAAAACTTACTATCGCGAAGTGTCTATCTCCGAAGCATCTCAACACAAGCTCCCACAACAGATCTCTCACTTGGGAAAAATCTTCTCTCCTTCACTCTAGCGGTAGTGTGGTATGTTCACTGGAGCTGTCAGTCACAACATAGGTCACATGCACAGAAGTCACCGCGGTCGTGTCACAGCTGATGCTTTCTTACACGTCCACCTCGGGGTGCACTCTTGAGTCCAGTAGGTGCCATGGTACCGAAATTTTGGTACCATGGCACCTACTGGACTCAACCTAAAACACTGACCCTCCCCCTCCTTGCCCTTAACCCCCTCACCCCTCCGTCTCTAACTTTTTCTCTCACCTCCTTTCCACTCTCTCTCTCTCACCGACGCCCCCTTACCCGCGCTGCTTTTTCTCTCTCCCCCGCCCACTCTCCACCCCCACCCTTCTCTACCCTTTCCTACCGACCTTGCAATTTTCTGCCCCTCTTTTTAACCTTTCTTACTCACTGTCCCCTCGTCATTCTCCTGCCTTGCAGCCAACGCGCCACTTCTACTGCAGATAAGTCTTTTTCCTTTTCGTTTTTTTGTCGTTTTTGTGTCATCCTGATGAAGGGGTAGTGTTAGGGATTAAGGGTGGGGATTCCAGTCGCTAGTTGCAGGTCTTGTACATGTTGCTAGAGATGCTCTTTCTGTTGCCAAAGTTTGTCCGCCCATGCATCTCCTTCCCTGTTGGTTTAAATTTATGCCACATTTTCAGACTAAATTTTCCTTAGTCAGGACCATGCAATCAACATTTTATACTAGTTCATTCTTATATCTGAACTAAGGGTTTACGCCCATGTCGTGCAACTGGCCCTTGGTATTTTTACTGGTGTTTGCTGCTAATTCATTATTTTTTTGCCAGATCTGCTTTTTTCGAACATCTAGTGATCTACCTTCACACCGTGTTTTCTATACTTTTCTCATAGTTCACGCAGTCTTTCTCGTGTCATAGGCAAACCACACTCGGCAAGGTAGGCGAAGCGGGAGGTACGAATCCAACCCGTGCGGATCATATACAGTCTGAGTCACCAGCTCGACCAAATGTGCATGTCGTACACGTACGTACTGCTAGAACAGAAGGTCGGTCACGCCTACTGCATCAAATAAATATTCAATGGGTACTTGTAGTAGTAAAAGAAACACTTTACATCATGTGATCTATGGAAGATACGCTTATTTTAATGAATCTGTCAATTTGCTAAATACCAATGACTAGTTCAGTTGTTGATGAGTGAATGATCGAATCACTCCGATCGGTGGGATCACTGCTGAAAGACAGTAACTGGCCAGTTCTTTAGCTCGTGTGATTAGCCCAGTGGAAATAGGATTCCTTAATTAAACCATGCCTTTAAAATCTCAGTTAAAAAAACAAAGCATGACATTTATCAGCATCGCTCATAACATACTCACTCCTTCTTTATAGATTTTGCTGACTTTCTTCAAGCGAATATCAACGGAGGCCATTTTTCTCGTCATGTGACATCGTAAGAGAAGTTAGTTCAATCCTGGAATCTTTGATTCAATTGCACTGTTGACAAAGTTCTGTTTAATTGCAACCAAAACATAATTAATATGCCTTCCTATAGAATTAATATGTCTTCCCATAGAACAAGATAAGAATGTAACGAGAATAATAAAAAGAATACTACTACTAGCACCACCCAACGCACTGACTTCTCACGGAGATAGTATTTTCACGTAGGCAACGCATGTCCAACTTCTTCCGAAAGTATTTCGCAAATGTGAAATAGGGCTGTAGGGGAAAACAAGTAAAGGCAAAATGGTAAAGACTATGAATCGGAAAAAGCTAAACAAATTGGACTAGTTAACTTTCCCTCCTTATTTCTCCTTTCACTGCTTATTCTAATGGTCTGTGCTTGACATGTACCAATAAGAACCAATTTTAATCTATCTTCGAGTCTATTAGATTTATCCGTCTCTGTTGTTTATAAGAAGTAAAAGTTAATGGAAAATATTTAGTGCTGCAATGACGCCTTTGGGTGTGAAGATATTTAAGCGCTTTATAAATGTTCACTTTACTGTTTCGGTGTTTAAATAGTAACGAAAATGGCTTTAAATGGAACTGTAATCATGCAGTCACTGCGAGATAAGTGATAGTTATAGTTTCGAAACTCCTTAAGCGTTGTGCTGTTTTGAAAAAAAAGAAACCCCCAAGAATTACCCCTTTGGCATGAAATAGCTATGTAACATCTTTAACACAGAAATAAAATATACTTTCAGTGCCGTGTGCAATGTCGGTGGGGGTAAAACAGAACAGCCGTTTCTACAGACTCGTTACCTAGGCCTACATGCTTACAGTGATTGGTAAGTTGCCCACCTGATAAAACCCTTTACAACAGGGTGCTTGTTTGCTCATCAGCATTTTAGCCATTCTAGACAGGAAGATTCTTAAGGCACGACTGAAAGTCCTTTGGGTAGGTGGTACGTGTTGGCAATAGCATGACAATGAGTGATACTGCCCTCTTGTCCAGTTCAACAATACTTGCTGAAGAATTTCCCGACGATGTGTCAGTCAGCGCATTGTGCGACTGTGGGTAAGTGGTGATAACTTTTCATTTTAAAGAATTACAGACTGTACACATGCTTGCATTGGCACTGTTTGAAACCTAAACATTGTGAGAATAAGAAACAGTATTTTCAGTTGATGTCATTTATCCATGCACATTGCTGTTATCCAAAACGCAAATGTCGACCCAAAATCCCCTCAGAAGCGCAAAAGAACTAGAAAAATCTAGTGAACATTGGTTCACTGTTCACTGTACTCAAGAAATCTGTGCATTTTATTGTTTTAAAATCCTTGAGGATGGTTCTGGAAAATCTAGAAAAGAGATTTAAAGTGTTCCTAGCAAAGAAGTAACAAAGGGGAGTTGGCATTAAATATTCCATCTGACATCTATATACAACTTTACATGGAACTGAGTAAAGGAAATGGCGCTTTTGCACAATGTTACTACATGTGCATCTTTTCGACATTTCACAGGACAAAAAAAGTTTATATCACAGATTTTGTTGTCATTTATTCCTGAGAGTCTTATTTCATATTCTGTGTTTGAAGAAAATGTTAATAGCATAATGACTGCCAAGGGCTTTGGAGTTCGCCCCATCCATATCGACAAGGGGCGTTGTGCAGCGACCCACACTTTCAAAATTCAAACGCGCCTTGCGGAAAGTGGTTTAAGGGAAACAAATGGAAGTACAGTTTATTTAAGTACGTTTTTGTCTTCAAAAATCAGTTTGTTTTACCCTTCTTGGCCATACGGTTATTTTGTTACAATTGTTTAAACATTCCCCAAAAAATGCTGGTCTCACCGGAAAGTCCTTCTCAAACATGGCCGGCAGTCATTGAGTTAATGATGTGTGGTAGTATGAAACTAGATATGAGATAAATTAAGTAAAGTTTAAGAAAGGTTTTTCCTCCAAGCGGCAGTCACCTGTTTTTCCTTGTATAAATTAAGTAAGATAAAGTGATAAAACTACATGTTTAGTAATGGAGATGCCAGAAAAACACTTTTAACATGTAGTTCAGTGGTAAATAACAAATTTCAAAACATATTGCAGTTGGCTACCATAACATACATGCAGATGTGTTTTTTTCACACCCAACATGGGGTACATGTACTTCTTAAATGTTGTACCAACAGTTCAGTGCAGCTACTCCTTCCTTGTAAGACCCCTCCATTTTAAGACCTGATTTTGTTTTTTCAGTTGTATGTTGGAGGTTTTACTGTATCAGGGTTAATGACACAGTAAAGCAGGTGTCTGAGGTGAGAATTTACCTTAGATCAGAGTTGTAGCTAATAAGTGGAGCAGATATGTCAAGAAAATGTTCAGAACTGGATCCGAATTTGAAGACTACATCTTTGCCATCCAGTCTCCATAAACACTTCAGGAGCATGCTTATGTGTTCATGTTTTGCAACCTTTATTTACCTTAGTGCTATAGTGTCTAGGCTTGTATGTGTAACCATTGTGTCAGTTTTTTTTAAGCAAGAGAAACGAGGCAGACAAAAAAAATGGTTGAGTGCATAGAAAGAAATTAGGAAGTGAATGAATAAAATATTAGACAAAGTTTATCCTCATATTTTCCATGAAAAATCAAGGAGCACAGAGAAGTCAAAAGAGTAATATGCTAATCCATCGAAAGTTTTGAGACATTACCCTTTCTTCAGGACAATACAAGCACACAAAGATGGGAGATAAATGGTGACTCAATTGACTGCAAGAATAGAGTCCTATTTCACCCCCCCCCCCACTTTGCCACTATGGTACCCACAGAACCTCAAACATTAAAGCACCCTCTCACTTGGCTTTCTTTCGTTTTGCCACTTCATTTTACCCTCTTTTGAATCCCCTGTTTGTTTTTTCTCCTTTAGTAACTAACCCCCTCTGTAACTGACCTCTCCCCCCCAAACTCCCCCTCCCTTCATGCCCACCCCTTTCTTCTCCTTTGCCACCTGCCATGTGATTGGCTACAACTGCAGAGGAAGGTCACAATCTGATTGGCTATACACATCACACACCACTCGTTCACTCTACATTACTCTCACCAAGCGACCAAGGGCGTGTGGGTGCGTGTTCGTCTTGTGTACGACTTCTCAAACACAACACACAAAACGAGATGATGTAGTTTTCCCACAAAGGACCCAGCCTTATTTATTAAACTACACGTTCGCACTCACTCTCTGATACTCACGCACTTATCAGCTCTTATGTACACAGCCGCTTCCAACTAACTTTCACCGATCACTACACATATACACAATCTAACATTGTGACTGTGCCAACGTTTTACACAACAACTCGCTAAACATTGATCAACCGAAGTATGTCAACCTTCTGAGACACTGTTCGTAAAGTATCTGGTTCTCCTCTACCAAAAGGAGTATCCACATAGGGTTTGAAAGTGTTATCACACAGTTGGATTATCAAAAGTAACTATCCCAAAATTTCAACGTGTTGTCAAACAGACTTACTATCAAAATTAATTATCTACAAAATATTTCTAATATTTCACACAGGCTTATCATCAAAGTAGTTATCCACCAAGGATATCAAAGTGCTGTCACTCAGAGGTATTATCAAAAGATCTATCCACAAAAGGATTTCAAAGTGTTGTCACTCAGACTTATTATCAAAGTATTTACCCATAAGGATATCGAGGCGTTGTCACACAGACGTTTTATCAAAAAGTGACTATCCACAAAGGATTTCAAGGTGTTGTCACACAGACGTCTTATCAACAGTAACTATCCACCAAAGATATCAAGATGTTGTCACACAGACCTAGATTAAAGTATTAGTATTAAAGTATTAGTATTAAAGTAATGATGCACAAAGGATTTCAAAGTGTCACAAACGCATTATCAAAAGATCTATCCACAAAGGATTTCAAAGTCATAATCTGCAAGGATATCAAAGTGTCATCAAAGTCATTATCCACAAACGATTTCAAAGTGTTGTCACAAAGGCGTATTATAGTAGCTAGAAAAGCACTACTTTCTTAGTTATGTCGCAGAGTTCTTTAAGGTGCGGTACTCAGCCAAGGCATCATGTATCATTTCAAAGCCACTCATGGTAGATCCCTCACTTGGGGGAAATCGTCTCTTCCATACTCTGGCGGCTACACTTCTAAGCTGCCCAGATGGATCCGACAGTGAACACATAGCACGTGCACTGACGTCGCAGCTGCTGTGTCACAGTCCGTAGCTATCCGACATGTCCCACCTCTCGGGG
Source organism: Lanistes nyassanus (assembly GCA_004794575.1). Taxonomy (NCBI): domain Eukaryota; kingdom Metazoa; phylum Mollusca; class Gastropoda; order Architaenioglossa; family Ampullariidae; genus Lanistes; species Lanistes nyassanus. The sequence goes on from SMGT01005773.1 coordinate 78,255, forward strand.
TTACGTCACTTCATTAGGAAGCGCTGACTAGCCTTGGAAACACACAGAAGGAGGGAAAAAAAACCTAGGCGTACACATTACGATAGTACTCAGAGCTCTTACAAAATAAACATGGATTACAAAATAGAAAAAACTCCCATGGAGCGGTTTGGGCTACCTTCCGTCTGGGCAGAAGGGTTTGCACACACAAAAACCAGGCCGATTCTCCTTCGCCCTTCCAGTACAGACGAAGGGTTCTGCTACGGTGTCTTGGCACCCAAAGAAATAATCCGTCCGTCACGGTCCTTGACGCCGTCTACGCAGCTCTCTCTCTCTCAGCGTCAACAGTCTACTAAATTCAAACTGAGCGCGTCTTCCCCAAACGTGAGTTGACCGTCGTTTAGCGTTCTAAAAATAGCGCTTCGTCATTGTTCACGATAATCGACGAGCGTATTCACTAACGTGTTGTCGTCACTAGGCACTTTTCCGTGACAACACGTGACCTCCCTTGCTAGCTACCTTTTATGTGAAGTCTGTTTTGCGTTGCCATCCCATGATGTACGACACTCTTCACCTCATGTTATTCAGCTAAGTGCCTTCTTTAGGTATGTGACAAAAAGTTAATTTTTTTAGTCAAAAGTAACGTATATCACTATAAAGAGCTTTAAAATACAAGCAAAATGACATAACATTTATTAAAAAAGGCCAAAAATTAACGGAGTTATTAATTTTTTAAATTTTAATTTTGTCAGTTTGTTTTTTACATGGGGATCGGACAATTCAAAATTGTGTCCAGCGAACTGAGTTTTTGAACGTTAAACATTCATAGCTTCTACAGATCTTCACCAATATTTAAAAATAACATCCATGGAAAGCTTAAGTTCTCAGCAATAAAATGGAAATAATATTAATTGATTTTACAGATTTGTTTTTAATACCTAAAGTTACTTAAGTGTGCATGAAAAATAAGAAATTGTTCACAGAGTACAAGAAGACTAATATTTAAACACATCATATGATGCTTAAACTTAAATAATGAAAATAAGGTTCCGTTTATTCATTTATATTATTCCTCATTATTATAAATTATTTTTATAAGGGTTCATCTGGCGGAAACAATGTTGTAACTCCTTTATTTTCCCTATGTGCATGTTAAGTCAATAATCATTTTCAACAAGAAATACAAAAATAATTCACATCATCCTTTGAAAACATTACAGAAATTGTTGTTGGGATCTCAAAAGTAATGTTAGATTTCATTAACATTCACTAACTTAAAACCTATAAAAGAAAAGCGTTTTATGTGCAGTTCATCATCTTCTAAGACTGATATGCTCGACTGTCCCTCATTTTCCTTTTTAAAGGTTTTGACAGAGAGGGGCAGCTAACCCTTTACCCAACCCTCCTCCTTTCTCATCCAGGCTTGGGACTGGCCATGGCAGAGTTTTAAAAAAAGTATTGTTTTAAAACTTGAATGCATGAGATAATAAAAATACAATTATTTGAAGAAAAACTGGGTAACAAAGCAATTTATACATTGTATCAGATAAGAACTATAGTATACACATCCATTGTCACTGGCAGAGAAACAGCATACAGTTCATGGAGTTCATGGGGATGGATTGCTATAACAGCACTTCCTAGTCTAACATCAGATCTCCAAATACTACATCCACTGCCAGTTCAAATTTTGATAACTCAAAATCTCTTGATGTTTCATATGTCTCCTCCTCTGGCTTCCAATAAGCTATAACATATTGATGATGACCCTTTTTCTTCATGAGTTTTTCAATCTTTCCGTAGTACATTTCCTGCATCTGTACATTTCCTTCATCATACCACAGATGGCAGACATTTCGACCCACCAAGTCTTCATCCCTCAAAATGTCTGTCAGGTCTGATATGCCTTTAGTGTCTAGATCAGGAAATGCAGAGGCAAACTCTCCTACACTAATCCTCTGAAGTTGTAGCTCTACCCAGAACGCCCAGTTCATGTGCCATCTCTTCTATGGTGTTTCTGTGTGGGATTTCTGTTGGAACAGGTAAGCCTAAACCCTGAAAAAATGCCTGAATCATAGATACTATGTTCTTTGTGGAAACATTGTTAACAATGATGTTGTATACTAACATCCTCAGCTGAGTGGAAAAGCATCTTCTGTCTTTTTCAAAGGCTATGGGTTGCTGTCTTTCACAAAGTAACTCTTCTTTTTCTTCTGCCAGTTGCTGAATCTCTTTGTCCTTCTCCACCAGCTTATTTTTAAATTCCTTGTCTTTTTCTCCAAGCCTTCTTTAAAAATCCAAATCTTTTTCAACTTTTTAAAATCAGCTTTCAACTCTTTCTGATTTTTACATTTCTGCTTACACATCTGAATCATTTTTCTACAACGTGTCACTTCCAGCTCTGACTCTGATTTAGACGCCACTCTTAATTTGTGTTTCAATAATTTGACTGTTCTTGCTGTCTTCTTACTTTCTGTCTCAAATGTTTGGTGGTGGTTGGATCAGTCTTCAACTTCACTATCTTCACTTTAAAAGTGCAGCTTTTTTCTCATAACTTCTTTCTTGATGTGAGGTCTTCTGACCTAAGGATCATAGCCAGTGGTGGGGAAAGGGCAGAAGTAGAGGGTAAAGGAAGGGCAGAAGTAGAGGGCGGAGAAAAGCCAGAAGTAGAAGGGCTTGGATCTGAAACAACAGACAATTCAGCTCCCTCCAACAGTGGAGTTGGAGCGACTATTCCTGGCATTGTTACTGTGGATTCTATCAGTATACCTACTCCGTTTCTCAGTTCACAGCAAAATATTAAGATGTAAGATTTTCAAAATTACCTGTAAAATGGAACCTAAAATGATTCTTTTAACATAGGAAAAAAAGAATAATGGTTTAAGGATGGTCAGATTTTCTATTAGGTCCTATTTAATTAGACGCTGAGATTTGCAAAACACTACCGCAACCAATTTGCTAAGTGCAGACGGGACTTTTGAAAATAATGAATTTGAAAATATTAAGCAGTAGAAACCTCACAAAATTAAGATGTAATAAAAATGCTTACTTAGTTCAGATATATCAGTAGTTTATACTATGACTACTTAGCGTCTGCATCCCAAGGTTGTTTTTGGGAGCGTCTTTTTTTACCTGCTCCAAGTGGGCTTACAAACAAGCGTCACTGGAAAGAGATGTTTTAATGATAACAATTATTGATTATCATCATGTGGAGGATTTTTTATACGTACATATTTCACGTATAATAAAAATCTTTGGTATCCTAAAGCACTTGTGAAAAAACTTGGCTTTAAGTTCTCAGCTGTCCCCTCCCCCGACCTAGATTGTCATGTACCTAATTTTTTGGCTTTTATCTGTTCTTGTCTATTTCAGTATCTGTGTTTGTTGTCCTGATGAAGCAGTAATGCCCCGGAACTGTTGATTGTCTGTGTCATTTAAATGTAGCTTGACTCGGTTCGTTTTTGTTAACTTGGGTTCGGTTCCAAGCAGCCGTCACATTTTCCTTTTTAGGGTCAGGATAGTCATAACAACAAGAGGAACACATCAAATTGTCACTGTTTAATCTTCCACATGTAGAAATACCATTCGAAAGTCTCCTTGTGCTAGAAATGTTTTAAACTACAAAATAATGTGACTTGTGGTCTGTCCCACTTTTGTGGTGATTATGAGTAAAATACCATGGTGCATCAGCACATCAGTAAAATGTTTAAGCTGCTATCTAGCCCTATCATGTAATCACCAGGCCAGGTGGGACATAGCTGTTAGGTGCCACAGAGACCATGTTCGTACCTTGCTGAGCATCACCACTGACACGTATGGCTTTAAGGCAAGGCGAGGTGTTACTGGGACTGATAGCTCTTGGGCACAGCTGGGATTTGGATGATAGCCATCAAGTAGGTGTCATGTGTTGACTAAGTATGGGGTTAGGAAGGGAGAGATTACATATCAAAGAAAGCTGTTAATGTTTGTAGTGTTGACCATCAGGGCTTTATTGCAGCCAAGGGTTGTGAACTGCCCAGGGTCAAGGATTAGCTATGTCCACTCGAGGAGCCTGCGTAAGGGCAGGGCATGATGCACCCTTTAATTAACGAAGGGGCTTGACTTCTGTTGTCTTTGTCCTGGTCGGTTGATGTATGTAACCATCTTGATGACAGTGTGTGCAAATGCAGCAACCTTTGTATGAAAGGTTAGAACAAAAGGACAGGCTTAGAATGCAAATCATCTTCTGATAAATCTGCTGGAAATCTGGTAAATCAGCTGAAACACGTTGCGGCAGGATCTTCTGCCAAAATCTTCTGCAAGCAATAATCCGCTCAATCATCTGCTGCTGAGTCTGCTGACAGTCTGCTGAAGACTGATGATGTTAAGCCTTGCTGCAGAATGAACTGTCCCCTTTCTACTGAATGTGTGTGAGGTCCCATATCAGCATGTAATTGTCTTGAGCAAACCAGTTGCTGTAGTGCAAGGTACCGATGTGCAACTCTTGGCACATGTTCCTCTGTTGTGGAGAATCTCTACACTGACCAGGTGGAAGGAGGAGCCACAGAACATAGAGGAAGTTGAAGGACAGAAGGAAGACAACTGTCTAAACCAGAAGCAGAGGCAGAGATCTAACCTTGAGAGGCTGTCCATAACTGCTCTAGTGGACCGAGTTCAGAGGTCGAAGGTCAACCTAGAAGTGTTGCACAGTGCAGTGGCTGTATGACGTCTGCGAGAGTGCTTACAATCTTTGGTAAGCATTGTGTCCAGTTGCCGAGGACATGAAGGCGAGCTCAACAGTGCAAGTCTGCTGTTACCTAGAAGCAGCCAGGAGAGCTTTCTGACACGTCAGCATTTAAAGGAAAATGTGTCTTCACTTCCTGCTATAGGTGTAATAAGAAGTTCGATCCAGCAAGAAATCTGGTCCAGAATAAGTATTGTGCATGTGAAGGATTGGGTTAGGGTTAGTTTTAGGGTTAGGGTTGGGTTTTTTAAGTTCAGTAACTGGTAGTTTAAATACATACCATACAGCTAACCCAGACCCAAACCCTGACCCTCACCTGCATGTGCAGTGGGTGTGCCAGACCATATTTCTTGCAATATCAGTTTAAGGGTCCTCTTCTGACAGGTCTCACTGTACATTCTGTGGACAAGCAGACACATTTAAATTTTTTGGATGGATGTATATTCACAAGCTATAATTATGGATGTATATTCACAAGCTATAATTACTTTGTTTCTTTCAGGCGACACAAACATTTGCACACAAAAAAACATGTGCAAACTCTGGTGATGCCCCTTGGTGACTCTGACTACAAGGCTAGTTTCAAAAAGATTGACAACTACCGCCCTCGCTCTTCTAAACGTCCCCCTCCTAGCCTGCATGTCCCCAGTCCAACACCAATGACTTTTGCAACCAACCAGAGAGAGGATTTCAAGTCATACAAGAATGTCGAGCGCGTCAAGCCAATTATACACGTAAGTGATATACATTTTGTTCCACACTAACACATTAACTCAGTAATTGCCAGCCATGTTGAATTATGCTTGTCCTGTTTACCTGGTGTATCAGGCTTCATGTTTGACAAATTCTGCTACAAAACTAAAACCAATTTTTACATTAAAAAAATATGCAGAATAACATTTTCATTCCCTTTACTCATTCGCATTGACCATCCTACAATGCATGAAATCTCTGGATTTGTTATTAATTTACCGATTTTCAGAAAATTTTCAGAAAAAAAAACCATGAAAGAAACATACTTTGAACGTTGCTGGAAAGATAAATTTAAGTGGAAAAAGCCTTTTCCTGCATGAAATCTGTCTGTTGCTGATGCTGTGTGGAAGACTGTGTTGAATTACATAACCAAAGTGAATGTTTTTATTGACAACAAACATTCGATAGCGTATTACAGCCGTCTGCAGCACTTATAATCCATAACTAAAGTTAGTAAGGACATCGTTTTTGTCTTCTAACAAACTTTCGAGCTGTTGTGAGCAGACATTTTTGCCCACTAACGAGATAGCGCCTTCAAGAGCACAGAACTCTGAAAACCCATCTATTAAGGGATCTAAGGGAAGGAACTGTAGAAAAATGATTCTAGTATAGGAAAACACCAGTCACATCCCTTTCCAGTGAACCACTTTCGTGTGTTAAGTCGGCACCAAATATTGAGCGCAGCGCAATGGTCACAATACACATTCTGTGGTCGTTTACTAGCGTGCAGTAGGGAAGGAGTTAATTTTTGCCTTATAGTCTAAATTCACTAAAATCTATCAGCAGTGAGGTAAATGAAACCTGATATCCACAGAACTCTGGCTATGTAGTGTTGCGTAACACCATTTTGAAATCTCCCTCAAAAGCCTGTTTGTTTCTCCAAGCCAGCTTTGATTCATGTTCAAAAGGAAACACCACCATAATCTGAAATACAAAGCTACACATCAGTGGTCTGTGAGAAGAACCAGGAATTCTTGATACTCTTTGCTTAAAATACACTCCCAACGTGCCATAAACAGTATGGTGGCAAATACTGGCAATGGCAGCTTTTGAAAGGGCTCATTATAACTTGGTTTGATAGAAAGGATGTAAATTGTATTTTCAAATCCGTAAACCATTTTCTTTCGAGTTATTTCCCTTAGAATACAAAAGAGATAATGTTATGGGGAAACAACTCGTTTCAAATGAGTACGCTATTTGGTAAAAGTGTGGGACAATGGCACTCACCATGTTGAGCCGTTCACTTGGATACCTTTTTTCAGTGTAGCCTTTTACACAGCATTCACACCAGATGGATTTCAGGTAGGAATTATTTTATTATTTTATTTAAGTTTTCTTTCAGATTGCGTTGGATTTGTTTTGTTTTTCTACATTTTTTTTAAAGATACATAGAGGCATAAGGGGAAGTCATGGCCTTCTTACATGCACCAAAACCGCATAGGTGCTTACAGTGCATACAATGACTAGATCTAACACCAAATAGTAAGTACTATTTCACAGTTTTTTGTAATTTTGTTCAAAAATGGGTCTTTCGAAACATATAAAGATATAAAGATTACTGCACGTGTCGTAGTTTGCAAGCAGCATTTTTTCAAACATGCCAAAATCTATTCATACCCAAGCAACTGTAACAATTGTCACTCAATTTACATTGTAATGAATGAGTTAATGGACTACTGCAGCAGGGCTTCTTAAATCCCTTTCAAAGAGTTGTTCCCCATAGTTCCCACCAATTTCCCTTAGCATGCTGTGCATAGCTTGATTTGGCATTGCTTGATTCATCATACTAGTGCAATTTCTCTTTGTCACAGACATAACACACACACACACGTGCACAGAAGATTCAAAGATGCAATTAATAATACGTTTGAAAGATACAATAATTTTTTTTAATAAGCATAGGCCATTATGTAAAAGGGATTCTACAAATGGTACATCAGAACATCAGATACAGGTGTCACATTTAAAAGGTACAAAACCTTCTGTTGTTAAATCTATCTTTCTCTTTCTCTCTCTAAATGTATCCTAAATGTATATGCTTCAAAATTATTAATGTACAGTTTGCATGCTTGCGTTTACAAAATGTGTAACATTTTCTACACATCATCTATTCATTTTGTCCACACATGTACAATATGGTACCTCGACAACGGTGGACCGTTCCAGGATGGCTGTTGTTATTCAAATCTGTCATTAAAGCACAATTTCCCATAGGTTACATTAGGAAGTCACTTAATACTTTCCACCGGCCTCCTAGGTGGCGTTAGAAAAAACGTGAACAGTGAGCCTGTAGCATGCAAAAGCCTGCATAGCAAACTTACCGCTCATGTTATTAATCAGATCTTGGATCATTAAAGGGCTACTTACAAGTTGCAATGCTCTCAACATTGAAAGGAAACATTTTTGGAGAAATCTCAGTACACAGCAAGACACCTGCAACATTTCATGTCACATGATCATCACATGATCAATTTGGGATGTGAGAAGACCAATAGGGACGAACATAAACACTTTATTTTATGTCTCACGAGCTAAATCCCTGTTTATGTAATTGGAGGAAGAATAGTCATATATGCAAGGATGTTGCTACCAATGCTCTATCAGTTGAAAATTTTTTCTGGCCAGTTTATGGACAGTCTAAGGTGTTCCATTATCGCTCTGAACTAGACTACTCTGCACTGGATAGCATTATTTTTTCTGATTGGCTAAAACGCTTGCAACTTTTTAAGCCCCTTGCAAGATTTTAGCCCAGCGTGCTATCGGAATAAAATGTTGAAGGCCCTCTGCAATATTTTCTGTCAACATTATAGGTTCCATACATGGTAAAAATTGCAATGAAGCTGGAAACATTGCAAGGTGTAATGAGCCCTAAACCTGTTCATTTTCTTGCTGTGATTGTTAAATAAGTATGTCATTGAGGTGCAACTGTATCATTATTGTTCTTTGTAATTTCTTGTACAACAATTTTTCCCTTACATTTAGTACACAATACTAATTCCGCAGTAAAAGGGTATGCATTTTTAACAAGTTTTTGAGTTGTTATATAAGAAATTTATTGAAATATAATGTAACTTGCTTGATCTCACCATGCAACCCCTGTTCCCCCCAACACACACACACACACACACGGCACGCACATACATGCACAGATAAACTACATACCACAGTTGTTTTTAACTCCTTGTTTGGAAACAACAATGGCAAAGTAGTGTGTATGTCGGGGTGGGGGAGCGGTGGGAAGAGGGGGGGAGCTTCTTTGTCAGCAAAATGCTCACTGCATAAAATTTTGTACTTCATTATTCGAAACCCACAAGTTTCACCCTTTTCTACCAAACAGTGTTTTCTTTTGTGTTTGCTGATGTCAATAAACTTTCTTCTATCAATTATTTTTCTGCAAAATGTAGAGCACACACAGCAGTAGTGAACGCCTCTATGAACAAGTCCAGGTCTATCCTGCAGTGTACTAGCTAGCCAACCTTTCCTGCTTTCCTTTTCCCCATGGCGTGTGAAGATGAGTTGATTATAAATAGAGAATTTAAGATGGATCACAGGTAGGCCAAACGTATCCGCAAATGGGTGAAGTCACTTCGTGAGATGTATGCGGCAGCAGCCAGCAATGAAGATAGCGTTGCATATATGCAGTGGTACAGCGCATTTACTTTTTCTTACTCACCATTATACACCAGTATTGTTTGGTAACACTACACTTGTCAAGATGGCATGATGTACCACCTTGAAGAATTAGTGTTTTTTTTTCTTGGCATCTGTTAAGTCACATAGGATAGCTATAATGCCTAGTCTTGTATGAGATCCACCAACCATTTCCCCTTCATTTTGCAGAGACTTTCAAAGTTTGAATGTTTCAATAGTCTGCATTTTCTTAGGGATAAAATGTGCATTGAGTGAGTCCACAGTTCAAAGATTGTTAAAACTTCCTCAGGTGCACAGCGAACTAGGACTTTTTCTCTGGTGGTGTCGTTGACTGCAATATCAGTCAGAAGGTGCCACCTTTTCCAATGGATGCTAACTGTAGATTCAGCTGAATGCATGGGAATTTATCAAACATTGGAAGAGTGGCAGTCACAGTGACGCATAGAGTTAAACTGTCTCTTGCTCAAAGATACAATGATAAGATATGAAAATCACCATGTGTGATGTTATACATGTATCCTCCTCACCAGATGGGATGTTGGTAGTAGGGGATACAGGCAAAGATTAGTGGTGTAACCGGCACACACGTGGCCCAAATGGCAAAGACCAAATTTACCAGTGTGCGCCGTTGGAATTACAAAAGAATTTATTTTACGTGGGCTCAATCCCGGTTTAGGCACTCACTCACACAGGCGTCCAGATTGCAACCTACTCAACTACAGACGCGTGATAGCAACAAAACATGACATTTATTAACATTGAGACATAGACATCAAATATAAAAGGAACAAGAATTCTCACAAACGCAATTGCAACACATCATCTTAGCTAACACTCTCCTCAACCATAAACTCGATACACTACTCCTACTACACAGGCCCGTGCACGTGGTAAAATCAAAATGGATAACAGAAAGAGAAGAAATGAACCGAATGACGAAGGAAAAAAGGAAGAACCCAAAAAGAATAAAGAACGAATAAAGAATAAACTAAGGAAGGAAAAAGAACCGTGGCCCTGCAATCAAATGCAAGGTTCACATAAATTCTCGTGAGTATACAGTCTCACCATTTACTAATTTTCGACCTAGCTAGTTACTGCTACACAAAGCTGAAGGTTAGATCTTAAATCAAAACCGAAGTATTCATATATTGAAAGAATCAATAATCAGTTCCCTACAATCATTGTAGTACCGCTTGTATTCTCAAAACATTTCAATGTACCAAGACCGGTTACAACTGAAAGACAAAGTAAATGTACTTGCCTGCACAAACAAGACCACGAGCTGTGAGTGGAAACTGCACAGCCGATGTTAACAGGTACAGGAGGTCAATGAAAATGACCCCAACACATGTTTCCCCGCGCAATCGGAAATGTTCCCGGTCACGGTCTCACGTGACTTCCGGTCACAGTCTCGCGAGACTTACAATTTTAGTTACACTATTTTAATACACTATTTCTTATACACAATATTTCCTAGTACAACTCCATGAAAAGTATTTACAACAATCTTTTCAGAGGGGGTTGTACAGTGGTCAGGATCTGTCTTACAGACATTGAATAACATGCATAAAGAAACAAAATCAAACTTTTTGCTAGTTGCAACCATAATAACTCCTGCTGAGGAACGTTTTTCTTGTCCTTTTTTGGGACACGGTGACATAAGCCAATCTAAAAATAGCACAGTATAAAATTAAACAAGAAAAAACAGGTGACTGCCGCTTGGAGGAAAAACCTTTCTTAAATTTAAAACAAGGGAACTGGATCAAGCTAAGACATGACAAAGACAAAGACAATCTACATGTTTCGGGGCACTACCCCTATAAAATTAAAGGTAGGACTCTACACTGACTGATGCATTAAAGAAAGATTATCTTCTAAATTAAGACCTTTCCTAATTGAGGCATTTTTTGAAGTCATAACTGAGAGGTTCCACTATGCTTACTTAATTTTGTCTGTGGTCGTAAAAGTGTGTTACTGAGAGAAACTGGCATGTAAACAAAAACCTGAGCTAGCTAGTGGAAGTTTCGGTGGGCTAATGGATATCTTAAATTTTAGTAGCCTGTCAGGCTAGTAAACATTTTGGAACTTTCCTATTCTTGACTTGCATGTAAATTTATATACAAGTTGTCAGGTTATACTTGAGGATTCAGAAACATTTATTTCCTAATATCTGGTAATAGATGTAGTGGTACCATGTGAAATCCTAATTAGGGTACAACTTTGAATTGACCTTTACATTCACAGTGAATGAATAACAATGTTGTAATAATCCCTTGTAAAACTCATTGAGCAAATATAGTGCATGAATCCAAAGTTCAAAGTGAGCATCAAAAAGCACAATTGTATTGGTTTTAGCATGGTACTTTTCAAGCAAGCAGGCCAAAATACACCATTTTTTAATTTTCAAAAACGTGCATAGTGATTTCAGTGTCACTGATCATGGGGAAAAAGGTAGTGCCCCCTAAATTAGTAAGCAATTGCACAAGATTACAAAAAACAAAAGATTACAGGATTTTTGTTTGAGACCATATGTAGCCTTCCTATACTTCTACAGTGTTTATAAAATAGTGATCAAGAGCATTATCTGATCTATAATATGTATTAGGCTTATTAAAATCCCAGTTAATAATACTTGATAAGTAGAAATTCAAAAACTGGAAAATTTACCATTTAAAAGTTAGTGATGTATGACTTAATATGCTATGGTATGATCTAAGTTTTGGTACAAAAGAAGAATGTCTTTTGGGAAAATAACACATTTCTTTTATGTTAAGTAAATTCCATGTCTTCAGAAAGAACGTTATCAAGCACCTACTGTGCCTATGGATGGAACAACACATTACAGTCACGAGTTTGTTCCCAAACAACCAGTCCCTGAGACTCGTTCTGTAAGCCGACGGGGCACACTGAGCATTCCTGTGCTACCATTTGATGCACGGACCACAACTAAAGAGATGTTCAAACCATGGCAGCGACAGCCAACTTTGATTTTTGGGGAACTACCAAGCTTTACAGGTAAATGATCACTGATTAGTACATGATTTTTTGTTTGGTTGAGAGGTTGTCAAATATTGCGTAGAGAAATCTGGAATGTGGCCTTGCAGGATTCCAGGAAAAGTTTTCATATGGGCACATCAATTTAAGTTCAGGGCAGAAAGGCACCAAAATATCGGAGTGGGTGCAGAACCAGCAGGACACTGGGGGACAAAATAAACATTGAATGTCTTTATCTACCAAAGCTTTGGTTAGCTTGCCAAAGTTTCGAGATTGTGAAGAGAAAAATGAGGAATCTCAAAGAAGCTGAATGGGCCTTCAGTACTTTGTTTGTGCTGTCTGGTCCAAAGCTGATGTCGCAGTTTGTCTGCAACACATGCATTTAATGGGTGGAGATTGGTAGCTATTCAGACTAATTTGTGTCGATGCACCACGAAACTAGTCAAGTTGGAAATTGGGTGTTTTGAGTTAACTCAATCCTGACATGTAGCCAACAAAGTCGTTGTAGCATAGGTTACGCTTTCTGACCCTCGGCGAGCACAATCGATTGATTTTGATGATTTATTTGTGGGGAGGAGGAGGTATTTGGGCTTAACGCCGTGTCAGCAACTAAGGCTATATCACGGCGGGGTAGAAAAAGGAAAACCAGGGGTAAAAGAGAAAGGAGGGTAAGGGAGAGTGAACAGAGAACGGATCATTCAATAAAACCGAAAGCTTAAATGCGTGAATAAAAACCGATGGTACGTAAGAAGGCGAATATCACAGAAGAAGGAATGGATCGAAAAAGGGCAGGGAACGAAGGGGCAGAAAAGTGACGTAGACGGACATGGCGAAAATGTACGCAGGAAAAAAAAGTGTTGGACAGTGAGGGGTGTTGCACAGTGGGTACAGGTAGGCGGAGGTTCGGAACAGAGCAGGAAGGAATGGGTGAGGTGGGTATGACCCAGATGGAGGCGCGTCAGGATTATTTGTGGGGAAGAACTCTTTCGAAAGCTGAATCATTTCTTCACAAGTTGCTTCCCTTAATCTGTGTTTAAACCGGCTTTCGACCACAATTCCAAGCGAGTGAAAAATGGCTGTGACGTGTGTATCCACATGTGCTCTGTCACTTGAGAAATGCTAGATTTACTCTTCAAATGACACGCTGATGAGGAAAATGACATTGTTTTGCAAATTTACTATGATAAAGTGGATGAAGACAAGAGTATTTGTGCCTGAAAGATCCAAGAGAGTGATTAGGAAGAGAAAAACAAGCGAGCACGTGTTGTAAACAGTATCGAACAGACTGTGTATAAGGAATCGTGAGGACTTTTGGATTACTTCAACTTCAGTTGTGTTGCCATCAAAGGATTTATAAATTACAGAACAAGGTCCAAGAAACTCGGTAAGACATGAGTTTTCTTTGTTTATTGATGTTTACAACCAAGTTTAAATAACTTTTCTATTGTTTTTGGCGCCAGTAGTGTTGGGGACTGGACGTCCGCATAACTGGCTGGTCGGAGTCCCTTCTCTCAGTCTGTCACGCATCCCGCCGTTGATCATCTTCATGGTGCTGACTTCTTTACCTGGTTGGTGCACCAGCTGCACCTCCTCTTGGTCCATCGGTTGCACGCCCAGGCTATACTCTTGGCCATTACAGGCCACATGTTTTGCCTACCAGTGCTCGTCTTCCCTCACCTCTGGCTGGCTTGTTCTCCAGCTTGCTTATGCTGCACCGGAAACTCTGAGAGGGGTGGTCCTCTCTGCCCTGGTCCACTGTTTCTCTGTTGGAGGTGTGGGCACCAGATGCTGCTCTGCCTCTGGGTTGTCCTCCTTGGGGGGTGCTGCCGTGTGGCAATTTTTTCCAGCACAGTGACAACCTGTTCCATTGTAACGGAAACGTCACGTGAAACCAATGACACCTAGTGAGTAGGCTAGTCACTTAGTGTGAGCTATTACTAAGCGCTATGTTTAGATCACTGAGAGACAGTCAACCCGCAGGAGTAGGAAAAGAAGTGTGCAGTTTTTGAGAGTTAGCGGATGATTGGCGCTGAGAGAGTGGTGCTGACGACCTGAAGGGACCGTGATGGACGGACTTTTCTGCGAGTGCCCAGACACCCAAGCAGAGCCCTTCATTGGCACTGGAAGGCTGAGAGTGTGGCCTGATTTTTGTGTAAAAAACCTCTTCCCAGACCGGAGGTAGTGTAACACCTCCAGTCGGACTCACTCACACGACAGCACGCACCGACATCCAATTTACTAGATCAAAATTTATTTCTAAAATTTCACTAAATGATGGCATGGCCGTTCCCTAATGCTACTTCTACTGCTACACTAAATCTTGATAGTCTAGTGGCTTCCTCTTGGACCTGTCTCCAATGTATCTTTCCTTTTAAAACTCAAATGTCACCTGGAGCAGAGGAGGGGGGGTCGTCTGCCTGGTGCCAACTGGCCACCTCGCAGAACACTTCAATCAGCACCTCCTTCCACCGGCCAGCCTGGATCTTTGCCTGCAGTGCTTCCTTCAGTTCTGGGGTGGGCATGATGGCGTCCACCAGCCGATGTAGGTGCTGCTCCGCCAACCACACAGGCGACGCACAGTTGTTCTCCATCTTGTGACTATTTAGAAGCACACGATGGGGAGTAACCCTGTGGTCCACCCTCCAACTGTGCCCTTCTGTCTTCTGCCTTGGGTCTTCTGCTGTCAAGACTTTCTAAGTCCCAAGGCTATTAAAAGCATAGCCCTGTGCCTGGGCGCAAGACCGAACAAGTTTTCCTCGTTTGTGGCTGTCTCCCCCTCTTTGGTTCTCTGAATCCTGTCTGAATTCCTCCCCCTATTCTTATCTCCCCCTACTCCAACGCCCTCTACATCACGTGGTCCATCCTCCCCATGTGCCTCTCTCTCCCTGTAAACAGCATCACATGCATGTTTACTCATGAACTGATGACAGACAGCCAGAGCACTGTTTAGGTTTCTCGAGTTCCCAAGTTCAACTCCCGGTCACTTCTGGTACAATCGTGCTCAGCTTGTCATCAAGCTGTCATCCGCTGTCCCTGACCCTTGGACCAGCATGGAGGTTAATTAGCCTTCCTCTTTTTTTTCAGTATGTATTTGTTCTCTGGGAGAGCACGAAATTTATTCCCCTGAACTAAGTGAACTACCCTCCGGTTTAAACTGAGTGAACAAGGCTAGTTTTACACGCCAACTCTCAATTTCGTTACAGTAGGCCAAATACAAGATTTTTCCCAAGTGAGAGATTTGTTGCGGGAGCTTGTGTTGAGATCCTTCATAGACAGACACATCGTGATAGTAAGTTTTGTGACGCCACTTTGATATCCGTTGTGGATTCTGATGACAGTAAGTGTGTGTGACGATCATTAGGTATCCTTTGTGGATTATGAGGAACAGTAAGTCTAAGTAATGATATTTTGATATCTTTTGTGAATCACGGTGAACAGTAGGTCTGTGTGACAAAACTTGGTATTTTTGGAGATACTAACAGTGGTTGATAATAAGTCTGTGTGAGACTTTGAAATCTCTTGTAGATACATACTTTGACAAATTTTAACATGATTTTGTTGGAAATTACTCGAGACAGTAGGACAGTGATAATCTTTGAAAACCTAGTGAATAGTACGTTGTTAGACCAGTGAGTGTTAGGAGATTAACTGATTTAGGAGATTGTTTAAATGAAAGAGTTGAACTTTGTATGAGGGCAGAAAATGTGGTTAGTTGTATGAATTAGTGTAGATGAGAATGAGGAGAACTGTAAGTTAGCAAATCAGTTGGTGTATACATGCAGTGATAGTGAAAGATAGTGGGAAGCCGCCGTGTTCATCAGTGTAATATCAGTGTAATAAATGCATGAACATCAGAGAGCGAGTGCGAGCGTGTAGTTTAATAAATAATGCCGGGTCCTTTTTTTAGAAAAACTGGAACGTCTCTTCTTGTGGATTTATTTTTAAAAACACAATGCAAGTAAAATCATAAGCTTGTGCTTGTCACCCATAAAGTAAATGATGGAAAAGTGTGTATACCTATCTACACTAACAGCAAAATGGAGAGAGAAATGGCAGGGGTGGTAGAAAGGGTTTTAGTTTGACTGGACTCTACTTAAATTTGAGAAGCCACTTTTTTAATTTGAAATTCTACATTTTTCTCTGAAATAAGAACAGATGAACCTGGTTTTGAGCAAGAATATGCAATGAAATTAATAGCCAAATTTTCATTAGTTGTTTAACATTAACTGATAAAGATACTTGGGGAAGGAAACAAATAAATAATAAGGGTGAGGAAGGATTTGTGTAGTCATAGTCATCGGGGCAAATACCTGAAATGCTGCTGTTTAATTTTGTCAGCAGTCATGACATCTTTCTAAAATAAGGACAGCCTGTGATAGTATAGGTGTGTTGAAAAATGTTTGTCTTTTGCAGGATCAATCTTATTTCCAGACAGAAAGCAACTTCCAGAGAGCACAATGCGACACAGTTACCAGGGTACATTTGTCCCACCCATCTCCATGATCAAAGCAGTGGCACCCAACATCAAACTAGAAGGTATTGTCATGATTATTCATGATTATTGGCATTTAGTGCTGTGTGTGTGTGATAATATAATTTATTTCAGTTCTTTCAGGCCATCTGGCCTATATCAACGGGAGAATTCCACACAACAAGATAGCAAACTGGGGTGAAAATACAATACAACATAAACAACATAACACATATCCTATTATACTTCAAGTTATTTTCTGAGTTTAAGGCTTTCCGTAATGTACATAGCAGTTTCCAAATGGGTTGATACCATTTAACGGCACTTTATGACATCGTAACAAACGTACCCGGTGGAGTTGTAGGGAACTCAACTAATCAATGTAGTTTGCTCTTACTATATCTGGCTGGTATGAGCAGTAATCAGTAAGCGATTCAAGTGATTCATGGCATTCCTGGTGAAAACAGTCTTTCTTGTCAATATACTGTACCATGACCCAAAGTGCTATATTCTCAATTTAGCGATCCCAAAACGCACCTTCCAAACAAAAACAACCCACATAGCAACCCTGGTAAGGCCCCTCTGTGCATGCCCACAGCACAAGCCACCCGTGCGCACAGCTCACTGACAAGGTCAAGCTGACTTTCTCAAGCGTTGTCGTGCTGGTCGGACGTGTTACCTTTTGGTCTCCTACATCCCTGCCTTCACTCTGACGTGGCTTTGGCCTGGCAGTCCCTGCGCCCTTTCAGCTCTACGCTACACAAGTTGAACAAAGGAAAGTGCGCTTTGTGTTCTCTCCGTGTTACTCTGTCTTTACGTAACTCCGTTTCGTTAGACAGTTGTTTGACTTAGTGTAGTCCGTCTCGTCTTAGCTGGATAACAGTAACTACGCAGGGAGTTTATACATCGCTGGTTTTTTTCCCCGGCATGTTTATTTTTACTCACTTGCATTTTCGGTCCTGTGACGCAAAGTGCTTTCGTCACTCCCCGTCATTTGTGCTAGGTGTTTTGGTTTTTCACTTAGCCATGCAGCTTTTACAGGATTTTTCTCCTTGTAATCACACTTTGCTTTTGTTACGGGTCTGTGACTTAGAGTGCTTTCGTCACCTAGTGATGCAGTGTGGGTTTTTTTGGTTTTCCACGCTTTTTTGTTCTAGGTGTTTTGTTTTTCACTTAGCTACACAGCGTGGATCCCTCCCTGCTTCAGGCTTGGACGGATTACCTGGGATCTCCACCGTCTCCGTTGCTATTTGCCTCAGTCTCGTCCGCCGACGTTGCTGCTTCGCCACCGCACACCAGGCTTTCGCCGCTGTCGTCTCGTTGCCGTCGCCGCCTCTGTACGACAGCGTCTTGGCGTCAGTGTCACCAACTTCTGGGCTCTCCATGCTCGTGCTGGTTACTGGTGTGACCCCCCACCCACCCCCGCCATGGCAGTTAGAGTAGCATGGTGGCTACTAGCGCTGTTGGGGGGGGACCTGCTCAGCGCTCCCAGAGCAAGCAGTCTCTCTCTCGCGGCGCTAAAGAGTGGTGCGGTGGCCATCTGTTACCGCCGGGTTCAGTTGGTCTCTCCTTGGTCTCATGCCTTTGAGGTCGGAGTTGCCTTGGCCTCCTACCCAGGGCAAAGGGGTGCTTCGCTGCACAGCTACCGTGGCAGCCTCACAGCTGAAGCCCCTGTCCCTCTCGGCCTGGATACCTCCGTCGGCCAATGACCACACTTCCGCTGCTCTCGGAGCGGGGGTGGGGGAGGCCACGGCTGTCAGTCATCCGCCGGAGGGACTGTCGGTCGTGATGGAAGAGGCGTTCGAGCGCGTCTTTTTACGCTTCCGAAGCAGCGTGAATCCCTCTGTGTCCCCCGCCAGCTCGGGCGGGGCGCAGTTAGACGCCGCTCAACCGTCTGGCCACCCACCAGAAGTGACTGCGCTTCTGGTGTGGAATCACACCGACAACCCCCTTCCAGTTACATGCATCGGCATGCCTCACCCGCCTCTGCCCATGTATGTTCTGGTCATGGAGCGATCGCCCGCCTCGCATGTCGCGGTAGTGCCCACTAGTGCACGCCCGATTGCTGGGGAGGGCCTCGCATCCCACCATCTTGACGCCTCTCCAGAGTTGACTGCACACTTTCATGCCTCACCCGCCTCTGATCGTGTGCGTTCCAGTTGGGGAAGCGATCACCCTTTTCTCTTCCACAGAGAAAACCTGATACGCCACTGGTGGACTGTGCTGCACACTTTCTCCCTGTGGCGAGGGCATCGTTTTTCCCCCAGACCATTTACACCCGCCATGGGGCTAGAGTAAATGCGCGGTGGCTACTCTATAGGGTTCCCCTGGGGTGGGGACGATCACTGGTACTTCTTGTGCCCTGTGGCGTCCCTTTGGTCTCATGCCTTTGGGGGCGGTCTTGCTTGTACTCTCCCCCCCCCCCCCAACGGCATGTCGATGTCTGACTCGCTGACGGCTGTTGCCGTGCAGTTGACGTCACTGTCGGTCATGATGGAGGAAGAGTAGGTGCACATTTTTCCACTTTTGAGTGCAGTGGGAAGTCACCTGTGTTCCTGCCAGTTCTGGTGGGTGCCAGGGGAACGTGCCTCTACCTTCTGACCACCCACCGGAGGTTACCCAACTTCCAGGTGTGAGTCACGCCGACACCCCCCTTCCAGTTTCGTATGTGCTCATGCGTCTGCCGCCTCTGACACTGTGCGTTCTGGTCGGGGGAGCGATCGCCCTTTTCTCTTACCACAGAGAAAACCTGATACGCCACTGGTGGGCTCCTCACTCAGACTATTTTCTCCCATCATGCAGGTTCCCCATGGGGAGGGACGATCACTCGTACTTCCCGTCCATGTGGCGTCCCTATGGTCTCATGCCACTGGTTGCGGACTTGCTCATGCACGGCCCCCCCCCCCCCATGGCATGTTGGTGTCTGTCTTGCTGGTGCCCGTTACCTTGCAATCGACGACACCGTCCCTCGCAGCTTGGGTGCTTCCACTGTCCGTCGATCCCACTCCTGCTGCTCTTGGAGCGGAAGGTGGGGGAGGAAGTGGTGTTCAGACACTCTCTCGAGGGATTGTCGGTCTTCCCGGAGGAAGCGTGCGTGCACGTTCTTTCTACACTTTTTTGTGAAGTGAGAAGCTACCTGCGTTCCTGCCAGTTCTGGCAGGTGAACATGCCCCCACCCTCTGGTCATCGGAGGTTCCCCAAGTTCCATGTGTGTGTCACGGCGACACCCCCCCCTTCCGGGTCGTCTGTGTTCATGTGTCTGCCGCCTCTGACACTGTACGTCCGGTCTGGGGCGCGACTGCCCTTTTTCTCTTTCACAGAGAAAAGCTGTTACGCCACTGGTGGACTGTGCTGCGCGCTTCCTTCCTGTGGTGAGGGCATCGCCATTCCGGTTTTTGCGCATGTTTATGAGTCACAATAACTCCTCTAACATTGTGCGGTCGGGGTAGCGATCGCCCTCTTCTCTTTGGAGAACGTCGAGGGCATCACTTTTCACTCGACCTGTTTCACCCCTAGGGGGTTTGTTCCAGTCGAGTGGGGGTTCAGGCCTCCACAAGCAGTCTCCTCTTTGCATGGTGCAGCCACCCCTTCCCGCTTACGGTTTCCGGGCGGGGTAATGATTGCCCACCTCTTTTTTTTTGCTGGGCGTGCACGGTTGCCAAGTTCGCACACCACGCACTTGCACCCAGCAGAAAGGGCTTCGTTATCAACTCTCCTGTTTCCTCTCCTCAGATGATACTGGATGAGTTGGACGCGGGTTTGGTCTCATTTGCCCACGGCAATGAGACGGCAGATGAGAAGCAAGCTACTTCTCCACTCCCGATGGAGTTGGCAGCTCTCCCGCGGGCGACCATGCCAAAGTGCGCAGTGCAGGGATAGTAGGAAGCAGCACAGGACTTGTCCTGTACTCTTCCGTCCTCCTTCTGGTACCATGCTCGCGGACCCCCGCTTGCATGCGTCTGCTTTGGTGCAGGCTTCTTTGAGGGACGTGTGGCACAACCACCCCTTGGGTCCTCACCAGCAGCACGCTTCACTATTTCGCCATTGGAAGCATTGTCTTCCTTCCCCAGGCGGCCCCGTGGGTCCCTACTGGTGCCCCCCCCCCCCCCCCCCCCCCCCCC